>JAUMJM010000057.1:0-362571 GCA_033558235.1 Neomorphus geoffroyi
AAAGGAAAGGAAAGGAAATTCAAGTACTCAACAAGTACTCAGCTGCAGAACCTACCGCTCCTACCGCCAATCCTCGCCAAATTTTCCCATTGGAACTGGCTTGGTCTCGTTTAAATCTCCCAAGTTGTTGGACCCTGTGAGCCGAGGATGGCCCACTTGTTTACAGGCAATTGTAGCCACCGCATTGTTAGTGGAAGAGGTTAAGCGAGTCACCTTAGGGGGAGAGTTGAAGATATATACTCCTCATAATATTTGTGGAGTGTTGCAGCAGCAAGCTGATAAGTGGCTTACCGATAGCCAGCTATTGAAGTATGAAGGAATTTTGATTAATTCTCCCAAATTAGAGATCGAAGTTACTTCCCTCCAGAATCCAGCCCAGTTCCTATATGGGGAACTCAAAGAAAAATTGACACATGATGGCCTTCAACTAATACATTTACAAACTAAAATAAGAGAGGATTTAGAGGAAGACGAATTGGGTGAAGGTGAAAAAATATTTATCGATGGATCCTCACGAGTAATTGAAGGACAACGGAAATCGGGATATGCTGTTATAGACGCACACACGTTACAGACAAAAGAAGCAGGACCACTAAACAAAACCTGGTCCGCACAAACATGTGAATTATATGCCCTGTAGAGAGCATTGAAGCTCTTAGAAAATAAAATTGGAACTATACATACAGATTCAAAATATGCCTTTGGGGTAGTGCATACCTTTGGGAAAATTTGGGAAGAGAGAGGTCTAATTAATACCCAAGGGAAATGATTAATCCATGAAAAACTAATCCTGGAAGTTTTGAAAGCATTAAGGGTTTGTTCAATATAGTGGTTGTTCACGTAAATGGACACCAAAGGGAGTTACCCATACGATAAGAGGAAACAATTTAGCCAATGCGATGGCTAAACAAGCTGCATTATTAACTTTGAGAGAAGAACCTGAGAGGTTAAAGTTAGACAAAAGCTTTACCCTCCAAGAGCTGGACAAATTAAAACAAATAGGGGTGAAAAGAGAGGGGGACAAATGGCTCTTACCCAATGGTAGAGAAATCCTTCCAAAGGTGTTAGCTCGAAATATTGAGCAAGTTACACCACAAAACTCATTGGGGGATTCAAGCCTTAGTGCATCAATTTGAAATAAATTATACTTGTGTGGGAGGATATGGTTTAGCTAAGAAGAATTTAGAGGGGTTTTTGACTTGTTAGAAAGTCAATAAACGACAACTCAGGGAAAAAGTACAAGGGGGACGGGAATCAGCAAAAAGACCTTTTGAGAAAATACAAGTGGATTTTACAGAATTGCCGAAGGTGGGGAGATATCAGTATCTACTAGTCTTGGTGGACAATCTTACACATTTTGTAGAAGCCTTCCCAGTAGTGAGGGCCACTGCAAAAAGAGTCGTTAAAATTCTCCTTGAAGAAATTATCCCGAGATATGGAATCATTGCTGTAATTGACTCAGATCGGGGACCGCATTTTACCTCCCGAATAATTAAAGAAACAGACGAATTGTTTGGCACAAAATGGGGGTATCATACCCCCTGGCATCCACAAAGTTCGGGAGAGGTAGAAAGAATGAATGGGGAAATAAAAAGCATTTAACCAAACTTATGGTAGAAACGAAAATTAATTGGGTCAAATGTTTGCTGTTAGCTTTGCTTTCTATTAGGTCTCAACCAAGAACAGATACTGGTATATCCCTCTTTGAAATGTTGTATGGAATGTCCTATGATTTGGGGATATTGATGGAACATCTGAAAGTTTCAGATAAAGTTTTGACTGAGTCTATTTTAGAACTCACTAAAAGAAGGCAAGAATTGAGAAAGAAGGGCTTAGTGGTACAGAGGCCGCCTTTAGACTTATCCCTACACCGAATCCAGCCTGGGGATCAAGTACTGATAAAAACCTGGAAAGAAGCGTCTTTGACACCTCGGTGGGAAGGCCCTTTTGTTCCTTACTTACTACAGATGCAGCAATACGGACTGCGGAAAAAGGATGGACACACGCCAGTCGAGTTAAGGGACCTCTCCCACCAGAGGGACGGACTGTGATGGCTGAACCGGGAGATCTCTGGCTAAAGGTAAGGAGGGATAAAACCTGTGAATGAATCACTCCAGGAGGGAAGTAAGAGCTAGCCTATATCGGTGGTTCCAGAAACCCATTAAGAAAGGCATTCTTTGCACCTTGGAGGGAAGACAGGAGACTCGACCAGACCAGGGAGGAGGGATTACATAAAATTGTGGGAACTCCGTAAGTGCTTCCCTTTTGTTGTGACATAGAAACTGAGGTACCCGAGATCCCGAGGACAGAAGAAATTCGGAGAATACCCTGTATAAAACACCCTCTCTCTGGACATTTATGTTGGGTTGTGTGTTGTTGGAGAAATTCGGGAAGGATCCTGAGAGGTGGTGGAAGAATGCAGCCGACTCAATATGAGTGATAAGCAAGCTTCAAGTTTATTGATGTGACACAGCTTCTTTTATGCTCCTTTGCTTTAATTATGCACATGTGTTATAACATAATTGGCTACCTTTACTTTAATTATGCATTCGTATTATAACATTACTGGCTACTGGTGACTTCATCTCTCGGCCGTAGTTTGTCTCCCAGCCGCAGTTAGTTAGTTTCCCGGCCGCAGTTTGTTTCCCGGCCGCTTATCCTTTCCATGCTGGCTCGTTACCAGGAATGTTGCTTACTCCTTGCTCAAGGTTATCGTAATCTTCATGGGCCTTCTGCATAGCTCCCTTATGCTAACCGAGCTCGCTTATGCTAACGGAGGCCTAGGCACACCAGCTCAGACTTGATGCTGTTACATGCTGCAAACTAACTCGTCCAGGGACCCATGTCCCTGTTCCTTGAGCCATTCCCCAACAATTCCCCTTTTTCTTTTAATACAGGATAGGCTTTGTGAAACACCGATTGAACACTCTTTTCGATACAATCCTGCATACATTGCAAAATACAAGGAATACAAATGATTAATAAAAGGATTATTATGCCTACAACAATTAATTGTTTAATGAGATCCCGTAACCAACCCGTTAAGCCCCAGTTAGATAAAAAGTGGTCAAGCCAGCCGTTGTTAATTGTTATATCCTTAAAATTGTCGCGCAATTGCTTAATTTGTCTATAAATGCTGCTACCGTGATCCGAAAGATTTAAACAACACATCCCTTCAAATTCGTTACATCCATGACCTTGGGCTAACAATAAAAAATCTATGGCGGATCCAAGAGACGAGATTCGAACATGGGGGTCACAATCAGGACCAATATTACTGATAGATCGTTGCTTTCGTGGGCTTCGAGTCATGTTATATGTATTGTGAATTAAATTCCGATAAGAGGGGGTAAACATAGTTAGCTTCCCAACAATTTCCCCGGTTTTGTTTTTTTTTTTTTTTGGTTTTTTTTTTTTTGGTTTTTTTTTTTTTTTTTTTTTTTTTTGTGCAAGCAGGGTCACTTTAAGCCCCTTTCTATGTTTCTCTCATTCTCTGTATACATTATATGACACACAGCATACATCTCAAAACATATAAAAACTAATAAATCCAAAAGGGCACTTCACCCGAAATTCTTCAATCATTAAACTGTCTTCCAAGAATATTCCATCCATTATAAAACATGTGCTGTTTGCTTGCTTCTATTAAAGTGATGACAGGTGAAGTTAGGCTTAATGTTAGTATTAGTGTTAGTAGGGTTAGTAGGGCATTAACTGCAGGGCTCTTTCCTTATATTGAATGGAATATTCTCCTCATGTTTTGTCCCCACAAATGAAAAAGGAATACCCCTGATAGTAAAGCCAAATGGTGCATTGTTTGATTTTGATATGTATGCTGTTGTACTATTGGACCACTTATTACTATTTCTAAATATCCCTAAAGATGAACTTAGATTTTACACAAAAGATTTTTCTATCCTGCTACTTATAACTAAACACCACATAATCATCCATTTTATTAATCCTAACAACACTATTATTGACATTGGAAGAACACTTTCTGCAGCAATGTCAGCACGAGCCATTGGTCTGCAGGCCAGTCAATCAGACAGGTAGAAATAGGTTTTCCAGGGATGCTGTAGCCAGACATGTCAAGTTCGTCCCGTTATGTTGGTTAGGGTGATCCACACATTTGTTCTCTGTTCTGCGAGCATCCAGAATGCTGCAGTCATGGCCCAAGTCAGGATGATGATAGTACTGGCTGAACATTGCGTGCGGGTATCCATTGAGGTCCACGATCTGTGGAAACACAAGCACACCCTCCTCCCCAGGTCAGCAAATCACAGGGAGCCGAGCACTGACCTGTCTGTAAGTCTCGCATCATGACTTTCACTCCTGGACCCAAAATGTCGTAAAATTGGGAGTTCCTGTAGATCATCAGTGATATGCAAGAAATTCAATACATAAGTTACCTTATTCAAACGTGCCTCTGGAGGTTCATCCACCATTTCCCCCTCCCCCCCCTTTTTTTTTTTTTTTTTTTTTTTTTTTTTTTTTTTTTTTTTTTTTTTAAGCACTTTAAGGCTCCATGGGCACGTTCCACAATGGCCTGCCTGTAGGAGAGTGGGAAAGTCCCGTGACATATGCCGAAACATTATCAGTCTTAATCTGCTGTGGAACCCCTGCAATAGAAAAGGCAAATGCCGAATAGCATCACATGCTGTTTTGCCTGTATGAGCAGTAGCAATAACAACTGAAGAAAAGGTATCAATAGACACATGTACATATTTTTGTCTACCAAAGTCAGGTATATGTGTGACATCACTGACAGGTAGTTGGTGAATTTTTCATTCCTTGTGGCAATACCTTCCAGTGATACCTCTTTGCTGGTTCCACGTTGTTTACTCAGGGTACAGTACAGGCAAATTTTTTCATATCTTGTTCTACTAAAGGAATAGTAAAAAAAAAAAAAAAAAAAAAAAAAAAAACCAGTCTTTTAAATCTATTACATCAATTTCCCATTGCATTGGAATCATGGTTGGTGATGGTAATCCAAGCTGTAATGCTCCCATGGTAGCCATTACATCTTTGATCTTTCTCAAATCATGTAATAAACGCCATTTTCCAGACTTCTTTTTAATAACACACAGGTGTATTCCAAGGGCTATGAGAGGCTTCTATGTGTCCTGCAGCTAATTGCTCTATAACCAAAGAATGCAGGGCAGCAAGCTTTTCTTGATTGAGGGGCCACTGGTCCACCCAGACTGCCTTTTCGGTTAACCATTTCAATGCCAAAGTTGGTCGTGACACATCCTGCAACACAGTGACCCCTGTCAAAAATCCTTTGTAATTTGCACCCCCCATTGGGCGAGACAATCCCTTCCCCATAAATTTAAAGGTGCTGCAGTCACATAAGGCCTAACAGTAGCCTTCTGTCCTTCAGGGTTAACAATGAGTGCAGGCTTTGCTGCCATAAGGGTATTGGCAATTCACCCAAGACCCACTACTCCTGCGGTGGTTGAAACCAAAGGCCATGATGCAGGCCGCTCTCATTGCAAGATAATAGTTACATCGGCTCCAGTGTCTAATAGCCCAGACAACTTTGCATAGGAGAGGTGTTGTCCATTATAAGTGTACAAACCATTTGTGGTCCCTTGTCTGACACAGTCTGGGACCAGAAGACAAGTGGTTTCCCTGTGGAGCCAAAGCTGCCATCACCTCAAACAACCTGTTCAGACCTAGAAACACAACTTATAAATGGCACAAGTTGAGCAATTCGTGTGCCTTGTTCAATAGTAACAGGTGGAATTGTTGTAGAGACCATCGCACAAATTTGTCCTGTATAATCAGCATCAATTACTCCTACATGTACAGTTAGTCCTTGTAAAGTACTACTTGAGCCTCCTATCAGTAAGGTGCTTAATCCTTTACCAATTGGACCCCATGATTTAAAAATTTTTGCAATGCTTTTGACACATAGCCTGGACCATTATCAGTTTTTAGAGTTACAAAACCCCGCAACGTTGCAAATGCCGTTACTAAATGGCAGTGGATCTCTCGTGCTCTTTTCTACTCTGCGCTAGAGCACAGATGCTGCTGTTCCAGTAACACCAGCGCCGCTCTCCATCAATCCTGTTAAAACACCCTTGGTGTGCAAACAGCTGTGAATCAATTCCCTTTTCAAAGAGGGGCGGTTGAACCCCTGGAGGAACAAGGTGAACTGTAGGGGTTAATAAGTCTGCTGTGACTGCGGCGGGCAGGACCGCTCCTGAGCTGTCCGTTGTTCCGGCGCGTGATTTCCTGGCTGGGGGGGGGGCAGCACTCGCTCCGGCGAGGGATCCCTTTGTTGCCCCCCCCCGGCTGCCCCCTCCAGGTCCGTTTGTTTCCCCCTCTCGGTGCTGCGAGGAGGATTCTGATCAAACGCTACTTTCTGAGTCGATGTGAAAATGAGAACCGGTAAACAAGTGGATACAACAGTGTCTCTGTCAGGTGGTTCCTCGCTCTCACCGTCATCCTTTGCCATAGTATCTGCTGCCCGCTCCGTGGGCACCAGTGACGACTCCTCCTGATCAGGGGGCGGCGGTGCCGATGGTCGGGCTCGCAAAGCTGCCGCTGCCCCCGTCGCTACCTTATGTTCAGTTCCTAAGTCCCGTAAGGAATCAGTAACCAGTCCCCAAATAGTTAACAAACTGGTCGCGGTAATCGTCCCCTTTTGTTGCCGTCTCGGAGCCGAGCTCTGGGGCCGGACTTCGGCCACAGCATCACTTTCCTCAGAGTCACTATCCGGTAAAGGAGTACTTAGAGATGGATTCGCTTGCACCTCAGCTTTTATCGATTTTAGGGTATTCATCACAGTTCTCCAAATTGGACCAAAAGCTGCCACATCCTTGCCTTTTCCTGATATAGTACAGTCCCACAGATGGTCTCCAAACGCTCTCCACTCCTTCTCCTCAAACAATGAATCTGCGTCTTTAAAAAATCCTTTGAGCTTACCGGTTGTAACTAGACCCGCTAGTTGTTTAATGCAACCTTGCTCTACTCCCCGCTTTTCTAAAAAGCGCTGCAATAAATCAAGGGCTACTTCTGCGTTTAAACCTTTATCTGTCATAATAAAACCTCTAACAATAATAAAAACCTTTAACGATATAAACCTTTAACAATATAAACCTTTAACGATATAAACCTTTAACGATAAAAACCTTTAACGATATAAACCTTTAACGATATAAACCTTTAACGATATAAACCTTTAACGATAAAAACCTTTAACGATAAAAACCTTTAACGATATAAACCTTTAACGATATAAACCTTTAACGATAAAAACCTTTAACGATAAAAACCTTTAACGATATAAACCTTTAACGATAAAAACCTTTAACGATATAAACCTTTAACGATATAAACCTTTAACGATAAAAACCTTTAACGATAAAAACCTTTAACGATATAAACCTTTAATGATAAACCTCTAACAATAAATAAGATACCTGCCTAAAGCGATATCCTTGCAGCCCTAGCCTGTAGCCCTTTGCAGTGGCGATCACGCTCTGCTCGCGTAACCAGGCGTCCTGAGTCGACACACCAACATGCAGTGTTCGGTCGCTCTTGCCCTCTGGTCGCTGCTCCCAGTGCCTCTGCTCCTGACCACCGCCTCAGGGTCCCTCGTATCACGTCGGACTTCTTCGGATCACGTCGGTATCAGCATCACGTCGGGGTCACCATATGTTGGAGAAATTCGGGAAGGATCCTGAGAGGTGGTGGAAGAATGCAGCCGACTCAATATGAGTGATAAGCAAGCTTCAAGTTTATTGATGTGACACAGCTTCTTTTATGCTCCTTTGCTTTAATTATGCACATGTGTTATAACATAATTGGCTACCTTTACTTTAATTATGCATTCGTATTATAACATTACTGGCTACTGGTGACTTCATCTCTCGGCCGTAGTTTGTCTCCCAGCCGCAGTTAGTTAGTTTCCCGGCCGCAGTTTGTTTCCCGGCCGCTTATCCTTTCCATGCTGGCTCGTTACCAGGAATGTTGCTTACTCCTTGCTCAAGGTTATCGTAATCTTCATGGGCCTTCTGCATAGCTCCCTTATGCTAACCGAGCTCGCTTATGCTAACGGAGGCCTAGGCACACCAGCTCAGACTTGATGCTGTTACATGCTGCAAACTAACTCGTCCAGGGACCCATGTCCCTGTTCCTTGAGCCATTCCCCAACAGTGTGTGAATGTTTCAATTGTAAAGAAAGGTGGGCTTGTATTTTTCCTAGAAAACAATCTTATTGTATCAAGTGTTGCGGCCGTTTTGGACAAAGAAAGTGGGAAAAAACTTTTTGTAAACTGTTGTGTGGGCGGGAGCTGTGGATGCCTGAGATGTGGGACGTGTATGAAACAGACTGGCATAAGATTTTAGAGAAGTGCGCTAAGAAATTCACCTGGAAGGGGGCCCGGTCATAGAACAAACTCCTATCCTTATAGCAGCCAGAAAATTCCCCTGAAGGCTCCCTACTGCTGCCGAGAAGATACTAATATCCCGTTGCGCTCTGCAAAAGAGTAGACGAGGAGAGGCAGAGAGGTCTTAACAGTGGGGAAAACGAAGGTTGCTATTTTAGTGGTGGTGTTATCTACCGCCGCTCTAATTCATGGGAATGAAAGCCCCCATCAACCATTTAAATGGAGCTTGATCCGATGGGAAGATCAGCAGACAATTCAAACAATTACTGTACCTGGGAGTCCAAGTTTTACCCCAACCTTATGTGAACTTGTACCTATAGAACCATGCCTGAACTTAAGAGGGTTTTATTTTTGTCCTGGTCTTAATCTGGAAAAAGGCTCTGTGTACAAACTCTACCCAAACTTTTGCATCAGGCGTTAAATGGGTGATACCTAATGATGGAGCCTGGTGGATTTGCTCACTGACTGGATTGACTCCTTGCGTGTCTACTGCTCTCCTTAAGAGGAATGAATCAGAATTTTGTGTTCAAGTCACGGTGGTGCCCCAAATTCTCCTACGTGGAGAAGAAGCCACGTATTTGCATTGGGGTAATACAGGACATAGGGTTAGCAAAAGGGAACCAATAACAGCCATCACTACAGCCGCCCTACTCGGTTTAGGAGTTGCTGGGACCTCTACTGGCGTGGCATCCTTAGTTCAACAACAACGAGTTCTAACATCTTTAAGGGCTGCAGTAGACAAGGAGCTAGTGGGAGTAGAACAGTCGATTTCTTATTTGAAAAAATCCCTGACCTCCTTGTCTGAGGTTGTTTTGCAAAACCGACAGGGATTCGATCTGTTATTCCTGCAGCAGAGAGGGCTGTGCGCGGCCCCAGGCGAAGAATGTTGGTGACCACACTGGAGTTGTAAGGGACTCGTTTGCTAAACTGAGAGGAGGACCAGAAAAGAGAAAACGGAAATGGGAGACTCAGGCCTCCTGGTATGAATCTTGGTTTAACCGATCTCCCTGGCTGACCACTTGGATTTCTACTTTAGCAGGACCTGTCATAATGTGATTATTAGCCTTAACTTTTGGTCCCTGTATCCTTAACAAGTTTGTAACCTTTGTCAAGAACAAACTGGATAAAGTACGATTGATGGTGTTGAAACAATCGGAATTAGAGATGGAAATTTTTCCAAATGATAGTCTTGAGTCAGAAGCGGCTCATGAGGTTTTCAACAGGTTTGATCAGCAAATTAGTAGTAAATAAAAGAAGGGGGGAATTTGTGAGAAATAAAGATCAATTTGCTGCTTAAACCGAAGGATCCCAGGAGAAAGCGGCCCCGCTGTTCCGGGCACAAATCCTGCTGTCCAAGACAGAACGAGGCGCGGCCTTATCTCAAGGTTGCGGTGTGGTCTGTCAGTGAGATCCCGTGTCACCGTAACGACCTTTGCCTTGGCTTTATCTTGTTAACATTAACAGATGTTGTCACCTTGTTTGTGTCACTGCCGAACCCAACAAGGGGGACTTCGAGAAGGGGATAAAAGGCTGCCTGAGTCACCCAAACTTGTGGGAGCCTGGGTGAGGCTGCGCCTTCCCGGCCACCCAGCGCTGCCTTTGCTTTCCTGGCTGAAACAAACTTTTAGCGAACCATTGGAGACTTTATTTGTCTTAATTCAACTGTAACACCCCCCACCCCTCCCACGCCACCCCACGACCCCCTTCACCCCCCCACACCCACCCCACACCCCACCAAGTCCCACATCCCCCCCACACCCCACAAACTCCACCACGCCCCCCCATGCCCACACTCCCCCCATGGCCCTCCCACACACCCCCACACCCTCCCCACCCCCACACCCTCCCCACGTCCCACACCTCTCCCACGGCCCCCTCACCCCGCCCACGACCCTCACCCACCCCACCCCCCCAAACCCCTCCCACACCCACCCACGGCCCCCCATGCCCCCCACACCCCTTCCACACCCCCACACCCTCCCCCCATGCCCCCTCACGCCCCCTCAGGGCCCCCACCCCTACCCCTCCAAGCCCCCCCCCACCTCCCACATGTGTGCCCACGCCCCCTCATCCCCTCCACACCCACACGCGTGTGCCCACACCCTCTCATGCCCACATGCATGTGCCCACACCCCCTCATGCCCACACACGTGTGCCCACACCCTCTCATGCCCACACGTGTGTGCCAACACCCCCTCACACCCCCCATGCTCAAACGCGTGTGCCCACACCCCCTCACACCCCCATGCCCACACGCGTGTGCCCACGTCCTCTCATGCCCACATGTGTGTGCCAACACCCCTTCATCCCCCCTCATGCCCACACATGTGTGCCCACGCCCCCTCACCCCCCCCATGCCCACACGCGTGTGCCCACGCCCCCTCACGCTGGGATTGGGTCCCTGGGGGGGTGGGGATGCCCCTTGATCACCCTGGGTGCCCTTGTGGGGGGAAGGGGAGGCCTTGGCTCCCGTGGGGGCACTGGCAGAGCGCCCCCCCCCCCAGTCCGTGTTTGCCCCCTCCAGGCCCCCCACATCCAGGCACTGCTGTCCCTCGAGTGCCCACCTGAGGAGTTCGCCCACACTGAGCGGCTGTGAGTGGGGGGGGGGGGCCAAACCCCTCCAAATGCCCCCACAACCTTGAACCCTCCCCACATCCCTGTGCCCCCCATGCCCCCCCAGGGGAGCATGGAGGGGCACTTCGCGTGGGGCACGGCGAGTGCGTTAGGCGGGGGTTGGGGGGAGTCGCCATGCCGTGGGTAGGGGTGTGTTGGGGCGCCCACCCCGGCGGGGGGCCGGATAAGATCGTCAGTGCGGTTAATTGTCATCTTTCTGCGCATGCCCAAGGAGCGCGTGCTGAGCTGCAGGGTTACAGTGCGGGAGTGCAACACCCGCTGCCCCGCTCACTCTGACTGCTGCTCGTGAGGGGAGCCTGGTAACCCCAGGGAGTGTGGAAGGGGGGGTCCTGAACCAGTCAGTGCGTGTGCAGTGGGGGCCGTGCACCCTCCCAGTGAGTGTACAAAGAGGGTCCTGTTTTCCCCCCCAGTGAGTGTGTAAAGGGCCTCAGTGTGCAAAGGGGTCCTGCCCCCCCCCAGTGAATCTGCAAAGGGGCTGGGTGTGCAAAGGGGGTCCTGCCAACCCACAGTGAGCTGTTTGGAGCTGTCTGAGAAAGGGCTTGGCTGAGAGACCAGCGGTGGCAAGAGCTGTGGGACCGGTGAGCAACGAATGTCAGTAGGAAACTGGTTCTCTCTTTATTAATAGCAGTGGTAGCACTGGCATTGGCGTTAGCCAGGAACACCAGCCCACCCCCCTCTGGGGCCGGGTTGGTGTCAGTCCATCTCTGCTGCCGTGCAGCTGGCCCAAGAGCACCCAGGAGTTCCCCACAGGGTATGGCTTCCCCAGCCGCCCCGCCCTTGGCAGCCTGTACCTGGATGTGGTCAGGCTCCTGGGGCTTTTAGGGAATCAAGCCATGTGCCACCTGGATGTCTCCATCTGCATCTGCAGATCATCTACAACTGAACGAAGGCTCTCTAGATCACGCAGCAAGGAGGCCGCCTTCACCTGCAGCTCCTGTACAACTGAATGAAGGCTCTCTACATCACACAGCAAGGAGGCCTTCTTCACCTGCAGCTCCTCTACAACTGAATGAAGGCTCTCTACATCACGCAGCAAGGAGGCCTTCTTCATCTCCAGCTCCTCTACAACACACAGCTCGACACTACACGCTCTCTGGCGCTCCTCTATTCGCTGTATAAGGCGAGACTTCTTCATCGCCAGCTCCTTCTCTCTCATCTTCTCTGGGAGGGTGCTGCACGTTTTCGACCCTGCCGACAGATGGGACTTTGATGACTCCTTCTCATTCCCGCTCGCTTGCTGCTTCCTACGGGAACAGATCCACCAGCAGCCAAGAACCACTGCTCCAGGCACGGCACAGAGCAACACGTCACGGAAGCAGAAGGGCATTTCCCCGATTCTCGGCTCTTCCCTAGAAGGAGAAACAGAAACCACGGTCAAACGGTCACAGGGAAGGTCACAGGAAGACTCAAGTTCCGTGAATGCAGCTCCCACCACTCCGCTCCCAGACAGCTTTCTGGGGAGGCAGACAGCCCTCTTCGTACCCTCTCCCTGACCTGCCCTGGGCGTGAGGCAGAGTTTCCTCTCCAGCAGAAGGGGCAGCGGCTCTGCGAGGGCTGAACTGCGGTGCCTTTGCTTTTCACGCACAAGGAATGCGCTGGCAGCTGCCAGCAGAGAGGCCACCTGTCTCCTCCCGCTGCTCCTGGAGACTGAGGCCAGAGAGCGCTTGGCCCTGGGAGCAGAGCGGTCTCCTAGGAGACCGGTCAGTGTCACAGAGGGGGACATCACAGAGGTCACTGGCCAGCCTGTAAATGGCCCACAACCAGTGCATCCCACACTCTGCCTTCCCAGAGCGTCCATCGGCCACGAGTGCTGGGAGCCGTGCGTGTGCGAGAGAGCAGAGGCCAAGCTGGGGCCACGAGGTCTCTCTCCTCCCTGGGCTGGCAGAGCTGCCCTGGGGGCTGCAGAGGGCTCACCCCTGCCCCTCGCTCTGCCTCCTCTACAGCCTCCTCCAAAGGACACCTCTCCCGGGCACCGTGGATGCCCCAGACCCTGCGGCCCCTCAGGGCTCTACGGCCCCTGCAGGACGTACCCAGTGGCCGGGCAGCCGGGCAGGGCGGGCAGCGAGAGCTGCTGGGGACAAGGGGATTTCTGCTTTGGGTCTCTCTAAAGCGATAAAGCACTAAAATCCCTTTCGTGTTCCTGTTGTTCAATTTTTTAAAGCAAGGTTGACTTGCAAACCGACCCCAGAGCTTCCCCTTCACAGGGAAGGGTTTGGGGGGCGTCACAGGGACAGGGGGACATCACCTGGATCAATCCCAGCCCCCAGTTCCACTTGCCCCTCCCTGGAGGGAGGAGAGGAAGGAAGGATGGGCTAAAGGAGGGGCGGGGGTTCAGGGAGGTTGTACAAGCTGTGGCTGATCTTGGGGTCCCCAGTGCTGCTGTTCCGACAGCCAGATCCAAAGGTTAGAAAGGGATTCCTTAGATTTTGTTCCGTTTCAATCAATCCAATTCTCTATCCTGTTGTTCTTCTTGTAATTTTTTTAATCAAGATTGTTTGCAGACTGACCCCCCAGGTGTCCCCCCCTCCAGGTGGCCCCAGAGGTGATACACCGTCTTTTTCTCACTTGGCTCCTTCAGAAGCTCCTCACTCATCCCGGCCGGCCGTCTGCCCCTGCGGCTCGTCTTACGGCTCATCGGGACAGCCTGCTCCTGCGCCTTCAAGATTTCCTTCTGCAAGTACCCCCAGCCTTCCTGAACCCCCAGGCTTTTATGGACTGTTTCCCAGGGTTCTCTCCTGACTGGTTCCTTAAAGAATCCGAAATCCGCCCGCCCAAAGTCCAGCGTGGACGTCCTGTTCATGCCCTTCCTCATTTCCCTCTTTATGGAAAACTCTCTTATCTCATGGTCACCTTCTGTGCAGCGCGGACTTCAGTCTCCATCTTCTCCATTTCATTTTCCAGCTGGCGAAGCACCTTCGGCAGAGACGGCAGGGAGGGACAGGGGGAGGCAGGTGCTGACCTGGGGAACGTGGGGACAGGGGTTGGCCTAAGGCCCCTTGTGGGTGCTGCCAGCCCGGGGACGCGTCCTGGGTACCTGCAGCTGCGCCTGGTGCCGCTTGTCGCCCGGCTGGATGTCCTGCAGCCGCTGCAGCCGCTTCTGCAGCTCCTGCTGGGCTCGGCCTCGCAGCCTCACCTGCTCCAGCAGCGCGTTGCACGGCTCCACTCGCTCGTAGATTTTGGCCCGCAGCTTCTCCTTTGGCCTCCTGGGGGGACGTGCGAGAGTCGGCCAGGCTGGAGGGCAGGGCTCACCGGGCCCCTGCGGGAGGAGGGGGTCCTGACAGGGAAACTCCCCTCAAGGGAGAGCTGGGGACACTGGGACGTTGCTCCACGCTGCGCCCTGTCCTGCCCAGCGTCCCCGCAGCCCCACCTCGCTGCCAGCAGCCCCTACCTGCCACACCCTGCTGGTACCTCCGCGCTCTTCCTGGCCAAAGCCACGTCCAAGTGCTTCTGCGCGCCGCCCAGCTGGGAGATGGGGAGCTTGTGGCGCCGTGGGCACGAGAGCAGAGAGAACATCACCCCCAGCCTGGCGACGGTCACGTCCTAGCGCTGCCCTGCACCGCCTGCTCCTGGAGAGGAACCTGTGCAGGAGCTGGCTCTGCAGGCCCAGCGCCGTGCAGGGGGGACAGCAGATGCACCTGCTGGTACCTCCTGGGCAGCGCGGAGGGCACAGACATCTGCCTGCGCCGCCTCCCGCAGCGGGGGCAGCAGCTCTCTCTTCTTCCTCAGCTTCGCGTCACACACCTGGGTGCTGCCGGGGCAGCTGCTCGGGCTCTTTGGGCACAAGGGGCACTGCTGGTTTCCAGCTGGGCACGTGGAGCCTCCGAGAGGGGCCTGTGGGGAGAGAAGGCTGCTGAGGCTTCAGCTGCAGAGGAGACACCGGGACTCTTCTGCACAGAACGGAGCTGGCACAGCTCCCCGGCCAGGGGTGGCAGTTGCTGGAACAGCTTGGCCGAGGGGGACAGGAGCCCCTTAGGGCAAAACTGAGCAGGGGGATTTCTCCGGGCAGGTTCCCTGTCAGGAGTGGGCGCTGGCGCGAGCTCCCGAGAAGAAGGCCCCAGAGTTCAGACACCAATTCAAGCCCCTGACAGCAGCCCTGGGGCATGGCTGCCCCACTGCTTTGGCTCCTTAACCCAGTGGGGAGGCAATTTAATTCCAGGTGGTTTTCTTCTCCTCTTAAGCTTTGCCAGGCTGTAGCAAGAGGAGCAGTGAGTCCCAGTGCCTGCCAACGCCATCCCTGCCCCTGTTACACTGCCGACGCTCTCCTAGAGATGCAGCCACCTGCACAAGTCCCTTGGACCAAGTGGCCCCCCCGGAGCCAGCTCTCTGTGCACTCCCCGTGAAGCTTCACGCTGCAACACGATAGCATTGGCGGCAACTCGTCCCGCAGACGGGGTTCGGCCATGGAAAGCCTGCGCCAGCTGGAACTACGGCTTCACAAACCTCCTCGAGCCCTTGTGGATGTCAGGGAGCCCCTGTAGACCATGGGAGGCCGCTATGGAACTGGGGGCCTTATGGATGTCAGGGAGCTCCTATGGACTTTGGGGTCCTCTATAGCTCTCAGGGAGCCTCTAGGGACCTTGGGGTCCCCTATGGATGTTGGGGCCCCCTATGGACACTGGGGGGTCCCTCTCACCTGAAGAGCCCACGCGTGTCGGCCACCACGAGTTTGATGCTGCAGCTGTGGCAGAAATTCCCAACCCAGAGCTGCTCCTCCAGCGGCGAATTGGTCAGCACCACCACCTGTTGGCATCGCGGCCGGCTGTCAGTCTGGATGGCTGTCCCTCTGTCTGCCCAGCCAGCCAGCCCTCTGCTTGTCCGTCTGTCTGTCCACCCGTCTCTCCGCACTCCCATCTGTCTGTCCCTCTGTCCATCCATCTGCTCACCCACTCGTCCACCCCGTCTGTTCACCTGTCTGCCCGCCCAGCTGTACGTCCCCCACTCTGTCTGTCCCTCTGCCCATCCTGTCCGTCTGTCCATGTGTCTGCCCACCTGTCTGTCCATCTGTCCACCCGTCTGCCTTCTACCTGCGTGTCCCTCTGTCCATCTGTCCCTGCATCTGGCTCCGGGAGGAGGCAGACGGACAAGGAGACCACGGCAGGAGTGGAGGGATTCTGGGGGTCCCCAGGAGGGGAAGAGGGGATCCAATCAGATGTTGGGGTCCCAGGCAGATGTGGAGGGGGCACAGGCAGGTACTGAGGGACCCAGGCCGATATTGGGAGGTCCCAGGCAGATGGTGGGGTCTTACACAGATGTTGGGGTCCCAGGCAGAGGTCGTGCTGGGGTCCCAGGCAGAGGTGGGAGGGGGGGAGTGAGATACTGGGGGTCCCCATGCAGATACTGGGAGGTCCCATTGCAGGAGTGGATTAATTACACCAAAGGGGCATGCAGCTCCCCTGGGAACACCATCACCCTAAAAAACAACGCCCCATGGGGGCTAATTAACCCGAGATTAATTAATCCCCTCTCCGGTCAATTAGTAGCCCAGTGTGGAGCACTTATGTGCCCTCATAAACCCCAGCAAGGACTGTGGGGGCAGATTAATTACCCCAAGGGGGGGCACTGAGCTCCCCCGGGAACACAGTCACCCCAGAGAAGGAATCCTCATGGCCGCTAATTACACCCAGCAGTAATTCACCAGTGCCCAGTTTCATTAAGTAATTAAGATTAATTACCCTGGGGGGGTGGGGCATCTATCTCCCCTTATAAGCCCCAAGAAAGATGGCAGGGGCAGATGAATCACCTCAAGGGGGGTGTTTGGCTCTCGGCCACCTTCCCCCCGAGCCCGCGCAGCCCCGACACCAGCACGTTCAACGTCTGCATCCGCTTCATCGCCTCACGGCCCAGCACGGACCTGGGGGGACACGGGGGGTCCAACGTCCATGAGGGGCCCCCCAAAGCCACAGGGACCCACAGGAGGAACCCCAGCATCCAGGGAACTCCTCACGTCTACACCAACCCTCCCCAAGTCAATAGGGACCCGCAAATACATGGGCTCCCCCAAGTCCATAGGGAACCTCTCAAATATTTAGCACCCCCCTAAAATCCATAGGGACACCCCCAAGTTTATGTTTTCATGTTGATTTCAAACCAAAATTTGCATTTTTCACCCCAAATTTGCAATTTCAACCCCACATTTTAGATTTTAACCCCAAATTTGCAATTTCAACCCAAAATTTGTAATTTCAATTCAAAATTTTCAATTTCAGCACAAAAATTGCAATTTTCACCCAAAATTTAAAATTTCAATGTAAGATTTGCAATTTTCACCCAGCATCTACAAATCTAACCCAAAATTTGCAATTTCAACACAAAAATTTTCTATTTGAACCCAAAAATTGCAATTTCAAACCAAAATTTGCCATTTCAACCCAAAAATTGCAATTTTAACCCAAAATTTACAATTTCAACTCTAAAATCTACAATTTCAACCCCTAAAAATGCAATTTCTACCCCAAATTTCTTCCCAAATCCCCATTTTTTCCCCCAAATCCCATTTTTCTGCTCCAAATCCCCATTTTTCACCCCAAAATTCCCATTTTTTGGCCCCAAATCCCCACTTGTCTCCCCAAATCCCTGTTTTCCCCCCAAATCCCCATTTTTCACCCCAAAATTCCCATTTTCACCCCCAATCCCCACTTTTCTCCACAGATTCCCAGTTTTTGCCCCAATTCCCGATTTTTCTCCCCAAATCCCCAATTCTTTGCCCCAAAATCCTAATTTTTTCCCCAAATTCCCAATTTTCTCCCCAAATTCCTATTTCCCCAAATCCCCATTTTCTCCTTAATCCCCATTTTTCTCCCCAAATTCCCAATTTTTGCCCCAAATCCCCATTTTTCTCCCCAAATTCCCATTTTTCCCCCCCAATCCCCACTTTTCTCCCCAGATTCCCAGTTTTTGCCCCAAATCCCGATTTTTCTCCCCAAATCCCCAATTCTTTGCCCCAAAATCCCCATTTTTTCCCCAAATCCCCATTTTTTCCCCAAATTCCTATTTTTCCCCCGAATCCCAATTTTTCTCTCCAAATCTCCAATTTTTTTCCCCCAAAATCCCCATTTTTCTCCCCCAAATCCCCATTTTTCTCCCCAAATCTCCATTTTTGGACCAAAATCCCCATTTTTCTCCCCAAATTCCCAATTTCCCCTCTATAAAATTCACCCAAATTGCCGCGTTTTTACCAAAATTTGCGATTTTTGCCCCGGTTTCCCCTCCGAGTCCACCCCTCGGCCCCACCCCCTTCCTGTTAAGCCCCGCCCCCCTCTCAGCTGATTGGCTGCAGCCCCCCCGGGGCCCAAGCTCCACACTTGCCCATCCCCCAGGAGCAACAGCGCGGGAGGGAGAGGGGTGGGGGGGAGGGGCCGAGGGGAGGAGCATCCGCAGCACCAGGAGGGGGAGGAGTCCCAGTGTCCCCAGGGGGCGGAGCCTGTGGAGAGACAGAGGGACTGGGATGAACTGGGAGGGGACTGGGAGGCACTGGGAGGGGACTGGGAGGCAACTGGGAGGGCACCGAGAGGCAACTGGGAGGGGACTGGGTGTGTGGGCGTGGCCTGCGGGTGGGCGTGGCCTCACCTGCTCCCCCGCAGCCCCCAGAGCTCCAGGCGCCTCCCGGCCACCACCAGGACCTCGAGGGGCCCCCAGAACAGCAGCGCCGAGATGGGGGGAGGGGACACCTGGGAGAGGGAGGGGCGGCCTCAGCCACTCCGCCCCCAACCCCTCACCCCAAAAATCCCTCCTTTCCCCCCAAAATTCACACCTTTTTTCCCTCAAAAATTTCTGCATTTTTGGTCAAATTTATCAAATTTTTCCACAAAATCCACATTTTTCGCTGAAAAATCCCAACATTTTCTAAAAACCTCCCGTTTCTTCCAAAAAATCCCATTTTCCCCCCAAATCCTCACTTGTTCTTTAAAAAGATCCCCATTCTTTCAAAAAGTCCCCAATATTTTGTAAAAAATCTGTTTTTTCTAAAAAATCCTCCATTTTTAATAACTTTTCTACAAATCTCCCCTTAAAACTCAATTTTCTTTCAAAACCCCTCATTTTCCCTCAAAAATTGTCAAATTTTCCTCCAAAATTTTCAAGTTTCGCACAAATATCCTAAGTTCTGCCTGAGAACCCTCAAATTTCCCTCAAAATCTTCAATTTTCCACTCAAAATTTCTCATTTTCCCTCAAAACCTTTCAATTTTCCCTCAAAAAGCCTCAATTTTTCCTCAAAATCCTAATTTTTTCCCTCAACTCTTTAATTTTCTTTCAAAATTCCCAGTTTTCCCTCAGAATTGCAATTTTTCTCTCAAAATTTCTCAATTTTCCCTCAAAAAATTTCAGTCTTCCCTAAAAAATCTTCATTTTTCCCTCAAAATTCGCAATTTCCCACTCAAAATGGGGCTGGGACCCCAATCAATGGGGCAGGACCCCATGTGTGGGGCAGCCCCACACCTGCAGCAGCAACTGCGGCTCCCGCGCTGCCAACCGCCTCCCCCAGTGCCCGCAGCCTCGGCCCGAGCGGCCCCAGCGCCTCCCCCAGCGCCGCCGCTGCCACGAGAGCCGGCTGAGGGGTGGGGGGAGGAGGGGGGAAGGTGGTCAGTCAGGCACCTCACGGCCAATCAGAGAGGCGGCAGCTTCCTGCCCCCCGCGGGCCCTCCCAGTCCCCTCCCAGTCCCACCCAGACCCCTCCCAGTGCCTCCCAGTGCTCCCAGTTCACCTGTTCCACTTTGCCCACAGCAGGAGGGCGTTGGGGGTCGCTTTGAGGCGCTTGCGGACCTCGCGCGGGGGGGGCGGGGCCGCCAGCTCCGCCTGTGGGGTCACGTGACAGCGCCGTGGGACCTCCCCCCCCCCCCACAAGTGACCCCTCCCCGCCCCCCTCCCTCACACCCCACAGGTGACCCCTGACCCCACCTGGGTGAAGAGGTGGGACAGGATCAGCTCCGTGGTGGAGGAGGTGAGGCCAGAGAGCTGTGGGGCAGAGACCCATAGGGACCTGTAGAGCCCATAGGGACCCACAGAGACCCATAGAGACCCATAGGCACCCATAGAGCCCACAGGGACCCATAGGGACCTATAGAGCCCATAGGGACCATAGGGAGCCATTGAGCCTATAGGGACCATAGGGACCATAGGGAGCCATTGAGCCCATAGGGAACGTAGGGGCCATAGTGCCCACCTTGCCCGCAGTCCAGTCCATCCAGCCCCATGCGTGGGGGTCAATGTTCACCAGCACCAACCCCTCCACGGCCTCAGGGTGCAGCAGCTGTGGGGCAGCCCCATAGCATGAGCCCCATAGAGCCCATAGGGACCCACAGAGACCCATAGGGACCCCTGGTCCCTCCCAGTCCCTTCCCAGTACATCCCAGTGCCCCCCTACTCCTTCCCAGTATGGTGCAGTGCTCCCCAGTTCCTCCCAGTACATCCCAGTGCCTCCCAGTATATCCCAGTGCCCCCCCAAGTGCCTCCCAGCGCCTCCCATTACATCCCATTACAACCCTGTGCCCCCCCAGTTCCTCCCAGTACATCCCAGTTCCTCCCAGTACATCCCAGTGTCACCCCCAGTGCTCCCAGTGCCTCTCAGTACCTCCCAGTGCCTCCAGTTCCTCCCAATACATCCCAGTTCCTCCCAGTACATCCCAGTGCCTTCTAGTACAGCCCAGTGACCCCCTCAGTGCCTCCCAGTACATCCCAGTGCCTCCCAGTACACCCCACAAGCCCCATTCACCCCAAACTTGGCGAGGACGAAGGCCCCGACGCCGACCCCCATCCCGATGATATTGGTGACACTGGTGGAAAAGGTCAACGAGAGGTCAAGGGGGTCCCCTCCCCCCCCCAACCAACCCCTCACTGTGGGGCTGGGGGGTCCCTTCGCCGTGGGTGCCCCCCAACTCACCAGAGGTCCTGGAGGATGCAGGGGATCATCTCGACCAGTTGCTCCAGTGAGGGGTACTGGTGCCTGGGGGTGGGGAGGGGCAAGATGGCATCAACAGGGTCACCCTGGGGTCAATGGGGTCAATGGGGTCAACCTGGGGTCAACCTGGAGTCAACGGGGTCAACTGGGAGGTCAAAGGGCGTTAATGGGGTCAATGGGGTCAACTGGGAGGTCAAGGGGGTCAATGGGGCCAACTGGGAAATCAAAAGGATCAATGGGGTCAACTGGGAGGTCAAGGGGGTCAATGGGGCCAACTGGGACATCAAAGGGATCAACGGGGTCAATGGGGCCAACTGGGAGGTCAAGGGGGTCAATGGGGCCAACTGGGACATCAAAGGGGTCAACGGGGTCAACTGGGAGATCAATGGTTGCTGGGGGTCAGGGGTGTGGGGGGTCAGGGTAACATTGGGGTCGCGGCACCGACCCCAGGGGGTAGGGGGGGGCTCCCTCCTCCATTCCGGGTGGGTCCAGGTGGAGCACCAAGAAATCCTGGCCGATTTCGTACATGTCGGGGTGGGCGAAGAGGCAGGCGAAGCACGACCGGTCTGGGAGGGAGGAGGGGTCACGTGACCGATATGGGGCGCCCCACATTCTTTTGGGGGGGGGTGGGGTATGGACGGGGAACTCACAGTCATGGCCAACGCCAGGGAAGGTGAGGAGCGCGGGGCGGCCTGGGCGCGGCTCCCCCTGCGCCGTCACCCAATCTATGGGGAAAGGACCCCAATCTGTGGGGCGGGGACCCCCATCTGTGGGGCTGGGTCCCCCACCTATGGGGAAGGGACGCCCATCTATGGGGCTGGGACCCCCAGCTATGGGGCAGGGACCCCAATCTCTGGGGCCGGGACCCCCATCTATGGGGCTGGGACCCAATCTATGGGACTGGGACCCCCATCTGTGGGGCAGGGACCCTCATCTGGGGGGGGACCCAATCTATGGGGCAGGACCCAATGTGTGGGGCAGTCTCGCACCTGCAGCCGGAACTGCGGCTCCCGCGCCGCCAACCGCCTCCCCCAGTGCCCGCAGCCTCGGCCCGAGCGGCCCCAGCGCCTCCCCCAGCGCCGCCGCTGCCGCCGCGAGAGCCGGCTGAGGGGTGGGGGGAGGAGGGGGGAAGGTGGTCAGTCAGGCACCTCACGGCCAATCAGAGAGGCGGCAGCTTCCCGCCCCCCGCGGGCCACGCCCAATCGCGGTGCCGCAGCCAATCAGCACCTTCCACCCGTCCCGCCCCTCGCCAGCCACGCCCCCTCCCGCCGTCCGTCAATCAGCGCCCCCCCCTCCTCTTCCCGCCCTTTGCTCGGCTTTGTCCATCGCGGGCGGCTCTGCGGGCGGGAGAGCAAAGGCGCCTCTGGGAGCCGGGGCAGCCGCCGCCCTTGGGGCTGCCTTCAGCTCGCGCCTCCACACCAAGGTGAGCGGATCCTCGCGAGCCCCCCGAGTGGGCCGTGACCCCCCGCACCCCCAAACTCCCCTCTACCCGCCCCGGCCCCACACAAATCCCTCCCCCCCCCAAACAGACCTTTCCTGTGAGAAATAAAGATCAATTTGCTGCTTAAACCGAAGGATCCCAGGAGAAAGCGGCCCCGCTGTTCCGGGCACAAATCCTGCTGTCCAAGACAGAACGAGGCGCGGCCTTATCTCAAGGTTGCGGTGTGGTCTGTCAGTGAGATCCCGTGTCACCGTAACGACCTTTGCCTTGGCTTTATCTTGTTAACATTAACAGATGTTGTCACCTTGTTTGTGTCACTGCCGAACCCAACAAGGGGGACTTCGAGAAGGGGATAAAAGGCTGCCTGAGTCACCCAAACTTGTGGGAGCCTGGGTGAGGCTGCGCCTTCCCGGCCGCCCAGCGCTGCCTTTGCTTTCCTGGCTGAAACAAACTTTTAGCGAACCATTGGAGACTTTATTTGTCTTAATTCAACTGTAACACCCCCCACCCCCACACACCCCTCCCATGCCCTCTCAGTGTCCCTGTGCCCCCTGTGCCCCCCCAGTGTCCCTGTGCCCCCCATTATCCCTGTACCCCCCAGTGTCCCTCTGCCCCCCAGTATCTCTGTGCCACCCTCAGTGTCCCTGTGCCCCCCTAGTGTCCCTGTGCCCCCCCCAGTGTCCCTGTGCCCCCCCATCCCCCTGTCCCCTGTGCCCCCCCAGTGACCCCGTGCCCCCCCATCCCTCTGCCCCCTGTGTCCCCCCATCCCTCTGCCTCCTGTGCCCCCCAGTGTCCCTCTGCCCCCCAGTATCTCTGTGCCACCCTCAGTGTCCCTGTGCCCCCCTAGTGTCCCTGTGCCCACCCAGTGTCCCTGTGCCCCCTCAGTGTCCCTATGCCCCCTGTGCCCCCCCAGTGTCCCTGTGCCCCCCCATCCCTCTGCCCCCTGTGCCCCCCCCAGTATCACTGTACCCCCCCCACTGTCCCTGTGCCCCCCCATCCCTCTGCCCCCTGTGCCCCCCCCAGTATCACTGTGCCCCCCCACTGTCCCTGTGCCCCCCCATCCCTCTGCCCCCTGGGGGGTTCCCAAACCAGAGGTGGGGGAAGGGGCCCGAGGGGGGGTCCTCGTGCCCCTCCTGACCCCCCCCCGTCCGCAGATTTTGGGGGCCCCTGGGGGGCAGCCTGGGCCTCCCGGTGCTCGAGTTCATCGGCTTCTTCGGGGGGGGCTCCATGTTCCACCCCGGGTAGGGGCTGCTCTGTATCCCGGGGGGGCCCAAATAGGGGGGGGCTGCAACTGGAGGGGGGGTGATTTTGGGGGTGTCCCTTGGCGAAGGGCTCTGGGTTTTGGGGGGATGTGGGGTGTCCCTTCTTTTTGAGGGGCTCTGGGTGTTGGGGGGGGGGTCCCTCCTGCCTTTGAGGGGGGCTCTGGGAATCGGGGGGCTGTGTGTGTGGGGGGGTGTCTCCCATTTTTTGGGGTGCTTCCCCTCAACCCCCCCCCAGCGCTGGGGGCGCACGGGGGGGCCCGCGCTGGCTTTGACCTTGGCGTCCCTCGAGGCCTGGGACCTCGGTGCCTTCTGGCTCCTCTTCGGCCTCTGCAGGTGGGTCCGGGGGGGGGCGGGGGGAGGGGCATTTTGGGGGTGCCCGCTGTCCCTGCACCCCCCCTCACTGCCCCCCCCACCTTGTGTGTGCCCCCTCCAGCGTCCCCCCCGCCCTGGCAGAGCTGCTGCTGCTGCTGCCCCTGCTCTGCTCCGCGAGGAGAGCGCTCTGAGCCCCCCAAACCTGCGGGGGGGGGGGGAGGGAGCCCCCCCAATAAAGGCTTCGGCGCGGGAACGCTTTGGCGCGCAGCGGTTTGAGCGCGGGCCACGCCCCTTTATGCAAATGAGCGGTACGCGGGGCTCCCCGGGAGCGCGGAGCGGGGTTGGAGGGGGGCGGGGGGCGGCGATGGGGAGGGGGGTGCGGGGTGCGGAGTGGGGATACGTGGGGGCCACTTCGCGGAGGGTACGGCGGGTACGTTAGGCGGGGGTTGGGCGGCGTCGCCGTGCTGTGGGCAGGGGTGTGTCGGGGTGCCACCCCCGGCGGGGGGTGGGGAATCGTTAGTCTGCTTATGCTGAGGTAGTGTCGCGTACGCGGGCAGTGCGTGCCGGGCGCCGCCAGCTGAGGTGCGTGGTTCCAGCGCGGGGGCAGCGGCAGCGGCAGCGGCAGCGGCAGCGCAACACCCGCAGTCCTGCCCATGGTAATTGCTGTCTGCGAGGAGGGCCTGCCAAGCCGCGATAGGTGTGTAAAGGGGGCTGCTGGACTTCCCCAGTGAGTATAAAGGGGGTCCTGGTTCCCCCCAATGAGTGCGCAAAGGGGTCCTGCGCCCTCCCAGTGAGCGTGCAAGGGGGTCCTGCCAGCTTACGGTGAATGTGCAAAGGGATTGCGGGTGTGCAGTGGAGGCCGTGCACCCCCCCACTAAGTGTGCAAAGGGGGTCCTGCCAACTCAGTGAGTGTGCAAAAGGAGTCCTGCACTCCCCCGGTGAGTGTGTAAAGGGGCTCAGTGTGCAAAGGGGGATCCTGCGAACTCACAGTGAGTGTGTAAGGGGGTCCCGATCCCCCCCAGCGAGTATGCAAAGGGGCTGTGAGCGTGCAAAGGCGGTCCTGTGCCCCCCCAGTGAGTGGGAAGGGTCACTTGGGAACCTTTTTTTGGGGGGGGGAGGGGGAACCTTGGGGGGGGGAGAGGGGTCACGGGGGGGGGGGGGTTCGGGGGGTCTTAGAGGTCACGAGGGGGGTTGGGAGGTCTTGGAGGGATCAAAGGGGGGGGGGTTGGGGGTCACGGGGGGGTTGGGGGAGTCTTGGGGTCACGGGGACTCTGGAAATCCCGGAGGGTTTTGAGGGGGTCAAAGGGGGGGTTGGGAGGAAAGGGGGGTTTGGGGGGGTCAAATGGGGGGTTGGGGGGGTCTTAGAGGTCACGTGGGGGTTTTGGGGGGTCACGGAAGGTTTGGGGGGGCCTTGGGGTCACAGGGGGGTTTGGGGGGGTCAAACGAGTGTTTTTGGGGTTGGGAGCTTTGGGGGGGTCTTGGGGGGTTACAGAGGGGTTTGGGGGGGTCTTAGAGGTCACGGGGGGTTGAGGGGGTCAAGAGGGGGTTGGGGGAGGTCAAAGGGGTCACGGAACGGATTTGGGGGGTCTTGGGGGTCACGGGGGGGTTTGGGGGGATCAAATGGGGGTTTGGGGGGGGTCTTAGAGGTCACGGGGGGGTTTGGAGGGAAGGGGGGTTTGGGGGGGACTTGGGAGTCCGGAGGGCTTGGGGGGGTCAAATGGGGGACTTGGGGGGAGTTAAAGGGGGGGGTTGGGGGGGTCTTGGGGCTCACAGAGGGGTTGGGGGGAGTTAAAGGGGGGGGGTGGGGGATCCTGGAGGTCACAGCGCCCCCGTTTCCCTTTGACCCCTCCGGGAAGCCCAAAACCCCTTCCGTGACCCCTAACCCTCACCCCCTCCCCCCGCCTTGACTTACAAACCCCTCCTCTTTGAACCCTTCAGGACCCCCCAGTCCTCCCCGTGACCTCCAGCCCCCCCTGTTTGATCCCCAAAATCCATCCTGTGACCTCCAGGACAACCCTTCCCTCTAAACCCCCCCCGTGACCCCCAAACCCCCCTGTGACTCCTCCCAGACCCCCCAACCCGTGACCCACAAAACCCCCTCTATGACCTCCAACCCTCCCTGTTTGACCCCCCCAAACCCACCCTGTGACCCTCAACCACTCGCTTTGACCCCTCCAGGACCCCCCAAACCCCCTCTATGACCTCAAACCCCCCTGTTCGAGCCCCCCAAACCCCCCTGTGACCCCCAAATCCCCCTTTGACCTCTCTAAGAGCCCCCCAACCCCCCCATGGCCTCCAAAACCCCCTCTGTGACCTCCAGGACCCCACCCCCAACCCCCTTCTTTTACTCCCCCCAGACCCCCCAACCCCCCCCAGTGACCTCCAAACCCCCCCTTTGACCCCTCCCAAACCCCCAAACCCTCCTGTGACCCCTCCAGGACCCCCCAACCCCCCCTTTTGACCCCTCCCAGACTCCCAACCCCCCCCGTGACCCCCAAACACCCCCTTTGACCCCTCCAGGACACCCCAACCCCCCCCCCCCGTGACCCCCAACCCCCCCCTTTGACCCCTCCAGGACCCCCCAAACCCCCCCTGTGACCCCCCAAACCCCCTCTATGACCTCAAACCCCCCTGTTCGAGCCCCCCAAACCCCCCTGTGATCCCCAACCCCCCCCTTTGACCTCTTTAAGAGCCCCCCAACCCCCCCATGGCCTCCAAAACGCCCTCTGTGACCTCTAGGACCCCCCCCAACCCCCTCCTTTGACTCCCCCCAGACCCTCCAACCCCCCCCAGTGACCTCCAACCCCCTCTTTGACCCCTCCAAGACCCCCAAAACCTCCCTGTGACCCCTCCAGGACCCCCCAACCCCCACCCCGTGACGCCCAAAACCCCCCTTTGCCCCCCCCCCAGACCCCCCAACCCCCCCAGTGACCTCCAACCCCCGCTTTGACCCCTCCAGGACCCCCGTGCCCCCCCTGCCGTGCCCGTCCCGATGCCCCTGGGGGTGAGGACCGTCCCCTCTGGGGGTGCAGGAGGTGGTGGGGACCCCCTACAGTGACGACGATGATGGAGATGGTGGCAATGATGGTGAAGACGATGATGGTGGTGACAATGGTGGTGCTGGAGATGATGACGGTGGTGACGACGATGACGGAGATGGCGAGGGTGGTGGTGATGGTGACAATGCCAATGGTAGCGATGGTGGTGACTGTGGTGGTGCTGACGGCAACGATCGGTGATGTTGAGGGTGACGATGACGATGGCGATGCCACCACTGGAGAAGACACCGAGGACCCTCGGGGGGCTCCGTGGGGGGGGTGGAACCCCTGGAGATACCCCCAAGATGGGGGGGAGGGGACTGGGGAGGCCCCTGAGGACCCCCAGGGGGTCCTAAAGCGGCCGCGGCTTTGAGGCAAAAATACAGGATTTTGGGCTGAACGACCCCTTGTTTTGGGGGGGGGAAGGGGGGCACCCTGGGATCTTTTCTGAAGGGGGAGGGGACACTTGGGAGCGTTTTGGTGGGTTTTTACCCCAAATGCCTTCACCAACTCCCCAAAAATGCAACTTTTACCCCAAATCTCCTCACAAATGCCACAAAAATGTAGATTTTACCCCAAATCCCCTCAAAAACGCCCCCAAAACTGAGACCTTCACCTCACAACTTGAGAAATTGACCCTAAAATGTGGGGGTTTACCCCAAATCCCCTAATGTCCCTCCCCAAAAACGCATCTTTTACCCCAAAATCCCTCTCAAACCCTTCAAAACCCCCACTTTCACCTCAAATCCTGTCAAATTTTCCCTAAAATGGGGGGGTTTACCCCAAAATCCCCTCATGTCCATTCCCTGAAATTCAACTTTTACCCCAAATCCCCTCAAAAAACACCTAAAAAAGGAGTCTTTAACCTCTGGGGGAAATCTGAAAAGATTTGAGGTTAAAGACTCCTTTTTTAGGCGTTTTACCCTAAATCCCCTCATGACCCTCCCCAAAAATGCAAATCCCCTCCCAAACCCCTCAAATCCCCCACTTTGTGTGGGAGATCCTCAGGTCCTGCCCCACAGCCTCACCACCGTGCAGCCGCGCCTGCCACCCAGGAGCAGGTGCTACCCACAGGTCCTACCGGAGGCTCCAGGGAGCAGCCGCTTCTCTTGCCTCTCCCCAAGCACAGAGTGATGGATTTGTCACCAAGCGGTGAGAGGCAGAGCCCACGGCACCCACAGCCCTTCAGGACCCGACCAACGCACCAAAGCTGCCCGCAGTCCTCCCAGCAGGGGAGCTGCACCCTCCCCACGGATCGTCCCATTTTCCACGCTGCGGCAAGACCACCTGAGGAAAAGGGGACGGACAAGCCTTACAAGGAGCCAGCGCAAAAGTCAAGGCCCCCACTTTGCCAGGACTCCCCACAGAAGATACCAGTGGGGACCAAGCAGGAAAGGGTCCTCAGGATGGTGGGAACAGGGCGCAGAGCCGTGTGGACGTGGAATTGCCTCCCGGCACCTCCCCACACGTGGCGCCCATGGACAAAGCCGTGGATGGTGGCAAGGGGAAAGCAATGCACACAGGATCAGGGAGGAGCCATCCCATGAAGCCAGGCAGGAGCACGCCTGCTGCTCCAGGCACGAGCACCCCCACAGAGAAAGGCCGCCTGTGCAAGGTCCGCGCGATGCTCAGGCAATGCCTACAGTGCTGTTGGAGATGCTGCCTCCTGTTGTCTTGTGTCCCCATCCCTGAGGACTCGTAATGGCAGCAATGGACCCAGAAGAGTGGCCGGTGGAACCATGTCCTGCTGGAGAAGTGGGCCTGTGGAAAACCTCCTGAGGTTCATGAGGAGGAGAATATTCCTGGAACGGCATGTCTGTAGCGAGCAACGTGGGCAATATCTAGGGCTCAAGAGGAGAAAATAAATGGCTAAACAAGGGCTTATCTTGGTGTGTGAGCAGGGCAAGACTTTTGTATTGGCGATCAGCTTTTCTCTGTAAAACTTGCTTTTCAAATATACGCTCATAAATAAATGATTGACTTTTAGGAATGTTTTAACAGCCAAGCCCCTACTAGTGACCGTGCTAAAGCTTTCTCCAGACTCTTTAGCATCAATTTCAGTGGTACTTGGCTGTCATGGTGTGATGACAGCCTGCTTTGCTCAGAGTGGGAAAGGTGTCAAATCTGTACCTCCCGCATCCAGAGGGCCCGGCTGTTACAACCCGATCTCCCACAAGACCCTGTGTCCTACACCACGTGGGAAGCGACCAGGTCAACGTTGTGGCCCCATGGTAGATAAAAGGGCACCTCAGAGTGGCCTTTCCGGACCTGAAGGGCCTGCAGGAAAGTTGGGGAAGGACTTTTTCAAGGGCCTGGAGTGACAGGATGAGGGGGAATGACTTTAAATTGGAAAGACAGATTAGACGTTAGGAAGATATTTTCCCTGATGAGGATGGTGAGACGCTGAGAGAGAGGTTGCCCAGGGAAGCTGTGAGTGCCCCCTCCCTGCCAGTGTTGAAGGGCAGATTGGAGGGATAAAAAATACTCCTTAGGATGAATTAGTTGGTAACTTCCCCAAAGGAAGCGCCTCAATCTTTTATTTAAATGACAGAAACATCGAAGGAAATAGTGGTGTGTGGGCAAGGAGGACAGAGCAAGCTGTTCTTCAAGTGCAGCATCAGCGTCTCCAGCAGTCTTGCCCTGCCCAGCCCTTTGGCCGCCTGGCCACGTGTCTCTCCTGCAGTCACCAGCTCCTAGGGCCCCATCTCTGCGGTGGTGCCCACATCTCCTGGGGTTCCCATCTCTGCAGTGGTGCCCATGTCTCCTGGGGTTCCCATCTCTGTTGAGGTGTTCGTGCCTTGAGCGGCAGGGGGGGCTCCAGCCTGCGTCCTTGCACAAGTGTGGGGAACTGCGGCGTCTCCAGAAACGCTTCAGGAAGCCACGGAGCTTCTTGCAGCACTTCTGCGAGCGCCGCCCTACCATGCAGGGGTCTTGTTGGTCACTCGCCTTGCTTGTGGATGCCATTTGCTGCCGGCCCATCTCTGTGCTGGTGTCCATATCTCCTGGGGTTCCAATTTCTGCCAGTGTGCTCATGCCTTCAGCAGCGGGGGGCTCTTTCTTGCATCTTTGCAGCAGTGTGGGGCAATGCGGTGTCTCCAGAAACGCTTCAGGCAGCCACGGAGCTTCTTGCACCGCTTCTGCGAGCGTCGCCCTACCATGCAGGGCTCTTCTTGGTCACTCGTCTTGCTTGTGGACGCCAGCTGCTGGGGACCCATCTGTGCAGTGGTGCCCATATCTCCTGGGGTTCCAATCTCTGCTGGGGATCTCCTGCCTTGAGCAGCAGGGGTACTCCTGCCTGCGTCCTTGCAGAAGGGTGGGGCAATGCGGCATCTCCAGGAATGCTTTTGGGAGCCACGGAGCTTGTTGCAGTGTTTCTGCGAGCGCCGCCCTACCGTGCGGGGTTCTTCTTGGTCACTCGCCTTGCTTGTGGACGCCAGCTGCTGGGGAACCATCTCTGTCGGGGTGCCCATATCTCCTGGGGTTCCCATCTCTGCTGGGGTGCTCGTGCCCTGAGCAGAAGGGTTGCTCCAACCCCTCATACCTCTCCACAACAGGTAACACCACCTCACCCTTCGGAGCCGTGCGTTGCACCGGTCATCTATCTGCAGCCACACCCAGGCTCTTGTGAGCCCCATTCCGACATAAAAGAATGTCAAACAGGTCACCATCATGGCCCAGCTCAGCAGTATCACCGCCACGATCATGACAATTAGGGGCGGATTGTTGCAGTCCATGGCCCTAGCTCTGCTACAACTCCAAAGCTTGGAGTCACCAGCCTGTCCAGTGCAGTGCCCACCAAGAACTGCGAGTCCTCGGCCACACACATCCCTCTTATAGCCCAGCAGGCCCAGTCCCCCTTTGTGACATCACAATGACACCCGGACAACATTGACAGTGACGTCACATTGGCACACGGACAACATTGTCAGTGAGATCACAACGGCACCATGGTTACTGTCCTCATGCTTGAGCTCCATGGCAACTGGAACTTTGATGTTCTACTCCACTCCAGCCGGCCGGAGAGTCCACCTGCAACACCGGGGTTCCAGGTTTACCCTGCTCTGGAGTGGCCGCTGGCACTTGCCGGCTTTAGCCTGCTCCGCCGGGATGACAGGTCTACCCAGCCCAGCCACGCCAGAAGGTTTACACACCTCAGCTCTTCCACAATGCCAGGTCTAGCCCACTATGCCCGGCCATCAGATCGACCTCCCTTTGCTGGGTCTTGCTGACTCTGCCACTCAGTAGTCATCTTGGCTTCACCGCGAGAAGTAGTCAACGTCATTTCTCTGGTGTCTTTTTCAGCTCAACCTAAAAAGTAGAATTGCCAGGTTTGTCCTGGTAACGAGCAGCTGGCGGCGGACGTCAGGTCTACCCTGCTCCCCCATTTGTCGGGTACTCTAGAATTGGAGGTGCCTGTAACCAAGAGCCCAACGACCGGCCTTGGAATCACGCTCGGAAAGGCCACACTGGAACCGTGGGGAATGTGGACCCAAATGCAAAGCTGGCTCTAGTGATTCTCCACAACAATGCGGCGTTCCAGGGAACTGAGTGGGGCTGATAGAACAAGGATAGGGTTGCCCGGCTATCGGGAAAGATGGGAGATGAGATCAAGGCTGGGTGTCAAGACCCAAATTTTGGGAGGCACCCAGGTTCCTGTGAAAAAGACAGAGAGATCTTCCCCCAGAAGTACAGTTTCTTGTTCTGGACTGGAGCGTTGGCGTAAAGAGAGCCAATCTTTGTAGTGTGCCTGGAGCAGGAATCGAAAGAAAAGGCTTTAACCTACAGCACCTACGGCACCACCCCCTGCCACCCCAGTCACCAGCAAACCAACAGCTGTATCTAATCCCAATGTTTTTGGAAGAGGACCATATGTAGCCAAGGATACAGGCCAACAGCAGCTGCTGTTCAATCCAGAATGGTCTCTCAAACGTATTGAAGTGCTGATGCCAAATGATATTTCCGAGATTCAGCCAGGCTGTTCTCCTTTCCTGGAAACTTCCTTCGAGGGATGGACAACCTGGCTGCGCAAGCAAAGACCTTGGAAGAGAGAAACACAGGCAGACCTAACTGGTGTGTTCGGGGTGGGATTGGCAGTTTGAAATAGCATTGATGCAGAGGTACTGATGAACAAACTAGCCACTACATCAAGTCATCTGGTAAAACTACAACAGCCTCTGCCATCTTCCCTATCGGCTCTGGGAACCAATCAGTGGCTGCTAACAAAAGTATTACCAAAATGGCAAGAAATGAATAGAAAGGACCACGGATTGGTTAGAAGTGCACTCAGGATGACTCTTAGTTGCATTCAGGCACAGTTATGGATGCAGTCGGTGGTCGCCTCGATCCTAAGAGAGGGGGAGGAAGGCACTTTCCCCACCAAAATTCGGAAAATTCTTTGGAACAATGCCTGTGACTTTGAGAGGGAACTGCAGTCCTGGTGGGATTTGATAAGCTTTACTTATAACCCCGTCACTAACACAGCCGTGGCCTTTGTGCTAACCACACCTAATGCCTCAATCTATGTAGTGCGTCGCGCCGTTGCATTGGAGCGAAGCACAGTGGAGCTGTACTCTGTCCTGCCGAGCACAGAGTCTGGCTCTGAAAAGGCCATGGGAAGTGGCAAACCGTAGATTTAGAACCCTGCATCGTGCGGGAACAAGAGGGGTAATCAGCGAAGGCAATGCACTCAGTGCTCAAGATGTTTGTCTGGATACTGAAGAGAAGGGTTGTCATTTTGAGATTCATCCTAACCTTAACCGTGAGACAGTCCTTAGATACCTTGGTGTGTGAGGGCTGTGTGTACTGTTAGTGTAGGGAATATGGTAAGGGTAGAAATTTGGAATCACTCCAATTTTTGTATTGGTAATTTCGTTCAAATCCAAGGGTGTGATTTCTCTTATTCAGGACCTGTTACGTCTCACCAGCTCTTCCAATCTCATTATACACCTTCCACAAACTCCTACCTAGCTCTGCTGGAATAAACCTTTCTTTAGTGAAGCAATTGGTACAGCATCCAGGTTTGATCAGGATTTTGGAGGAGATCCCAGAAAACGGGCAAAAATCTCTGATAACTGTTCACCCCAATGTGGAAGAAATTCACCGTGTTTTGAAAGGAGTGGAGCAGGATGGAGAAATAGATGCTGGGACACGCTTTTTGGATGTTGCCCTACGGCTACCGGTGTCCTGAACAGCGTCTTCTCTCACCCTCTTGTCATTCTCTTGATGTTAATTCTCCTTTGTTTAGTTCTGTCTGCAGGATTCTATGTTTTGAGCTGGAGAACGATGAAACGAGAGGCCCACTTACCATTGGTCCTTGATGCTGTGCACCATACAATTGCCCTGGAGAGACACATGATGGATGAAGGCCCAAGAATTTGCCTGGGATGATGAGACAGGGGGGAATGATGTGAGACTTTAGAGAAGCCTTTGTTCAGCCTGCAGAGCTGTAACTTGGAGATGTGGTTAGCCTTGGACACCTTGGGTGGGGGGGGGATTTGGCAGTTGGACTCTGTGGGAACTGTGCGAGCCTGGCAGTTCTGTGTGCTCCTCCATTGGGGTTGTGCAGAGAAGGACTTTGTGAGCCCGGCAGCTTTCATAAATCCATCAAGGCTACACTGATAAGGAGTTGGGCAGCTTGCAGTGAAACCGAGATGGTTTTGTCTTTTGGCCTGAAGGGGATTCAAGAAAGTACTGGGCCTGTGCAAAGAAAGAAGGTGACCTCACCTCTCAGCTCCATCCTATGCTAGTGATTTCTGGGGACTGATCAGCGTAAACCGTTGTCACGCTGTGCTCACTGGACTCGTGATGATTTGTTTACCTTGATCTCGAAGCGCAAAATTAAGGCAACCCAAGTGCCAAGGGCTTATAATTCAATCAAAGAGTAACTTCATTATTTTGCCCGTAAAGCGGCAGCGATAGACAGAGTGGGGAAAAGGGGAGGAAAAAGGATTATCGCTACCACCACGGGTCCAAAGGCGTCCCTATGGTCCCAGGTCCCGAACAGCGTCCTGCCAGTCCTCAGTCGTGACCCATTGTCACGACAGTCATGATCCGTGATCCAAAGGTTTGGGAGATCTCCCCGGGGTTGGGTTAGGAACCACCTTTTATGCTCAGCAACAGCACCTCGCACCTCCTCTCTCCCATGAATTGTGGCCAATCTCCGCCTTCATTTCGCATCCCAGACTGAACTGCGCAGGCCCCAAAAGTTCTCGCTTCGCTTGCCTGCGCCACCTCGCGATCGGGGGTCTTTTACTTCCTCACCTCATCTTCCTCTCGTGACCGCTAGGTGACCTGAAGATCCTCTGCGAGTCTCTGCGCGTGCTCTTCTTTTGTTGGCTTCTGTAACAGGGAGGAGATGGCACAAACTTGCTGAGGAAATCCATCTTTGGGCTGGCAGGCCCTGCTCACGGTGACTGCTTGTGCCGTGCAGTTCTTTCCTCTCAGGGCTTTTGCTTCTTGGTCTCTCTCCAAGTCCCCGACGACGATGCTGAGACAGATACTGTTCTTTGGACCGACTCTTAGAGCAACTTGGGACCCTATTTTTGGAGGGGTAGGGGGTCACTTGGGAGCCTTTTCTGGTGGGGGAGGGGGCACTTGGGACCCTTTTTGGGGGGGCATCCTGGATGCCTTTTTTGTGGGGAGGGGCACTCTGGGACCCTTTTTTGGGGGGGGGGGAGACACTTGAGATCCTTTTTTTGGGGAGGAGGGGGGAACTCTTGGGACTTTTACTTGGGGAGAGGAGGAGCACTTGGGACCCTTTTTGGGAGGTGACCCTTGGGAGCCTTTTTTGGGGGGGAGGAGGGGATACTTGGGACCCTTTTTGGGGGGGGGCTCCTCCAGGACCCCAAAATCCCCACTTTGACCTCCCCAGGAGATTCCCAACCCGCCCTTTTGACATCTAAACCCCCTTTCACCCCCAAAACCCACCCTATGACTTCCAAACCCCTCGTTGACCTCCAAAACCTAACCTTTTCCCCCTCTAGGGGCGCCCCCAAAACCCCTTTGACCCCCAAACCCACTCTGTGACCTCCAAGACCCCCACAAACCCTCCTGTGATTTCCAAACTCACCCCTTGACCTCCAGACCTTCGAGATCATCCAGTCCAGCCCATGACTCAACCCCAACACCTACACGTCTTCTCAACCACGGCACCAAGTGCCTCATCCAATGTCCTCTTCAACCCCTCCAGGGATGGTGACTTCACCACCTCCTCGGGTAGCGCTTTCCCATGGCCAATTACCCTTTCCCTCCAGAAGCTTTTCCCAATAGCGAGCCTAAACCTCCCCTGACCAAGCCTGACACCACGTCCTCTTTTTCCATCACCGGTCACCTGAGAGAAGACATCTTGCCTGACTACAGCCTCCTTTCAGGCAGTTGTAGAGAGCGAGAAGGTCTCCCCTGAGCCTCGTCTTCTCCAGGCTGAACAACCCCAGCTCCCTCAGTCGCTCCTCACAGGGCTTGTGCTCCAGCCCCTCCCCCACTTTCGTCGCTCTCCTCTGGACACACTCCAGCATCTCCACATCTTTCTCCAGCCCAGGGCCCAGACCTGGACACAGCACTTGAGGTGCGGCCTGACCAGTGCCGAATGCAAGGGGACAAGAACCTCTCTAGTCCTGCTGGCCACACTGTTCCTGACGCAGGCCAGATTGCCATTGGCCTTCTGGGCCACTCGGGCACCCTGCCGGCTCATGTGGAGTTTCCTGTCTCCCAGCTCTCCCAAGTACCTTTCCACCTGGCTGCTCTCCAGATACTCTGTCCCCAGCCCAGAGCTCTGCATGGGGTTGTTGTCTCCAAAGTGGAGAACCAAGCATTTGGACTTGTTCAACCTCATCCTATTGGACTCAGCCCGTCTCTCCAGTCCGTCGAGGTCCCTCTGGAGGGCCCTTCTGCCCTCTAAAAGGTCAACGCATCCTCCCAGCTTGGCATAATCTGCCAACTTGCTAATGACGGACCCGATCCCTTCATCCAGATCATCAAAAAGGACATTAAACAGGACCGGGCCAAACACCGATCCCTGGGGGACACCACGAGTGACCGGCCGCCAGCTGGAGGAGACACTGTTCATTATCACTCTCTGGGCTCGGCCATCCAACCAGTTCCTAACCCAGCGCAGGGCGTTCCCATCCAAGCCACGGGCTGACAGCTTCTCCAGGAGTCTGCTGTGGGAGACGGTGTCAAAGGCCTTGCTGAAGTCTCATCCACCAGGCGAGTCACACGGTCATAAAAGGAGATGGGGTTGGTCAGGCAGGACCTGCCCTTCCTAAATCCAAGCTGGCTGAGCCCGATCTCTCGGTCGTTCTGCAGGTGCCACATGATTGCACCCGTAATTCCATCATTTTACCTGGAACCGAGGTCAGGCTGACAGGTCTGTAATTACCTGGATCGTCCCTACAGCCCTTCTTGTGGATGGACGTCACGTTGGCCAACTTCCAGTCATCCAGGACCTCTCCAGTGAGCCAGGACTGCTGATAAATGATGGAGAGCGGCTTAGTGAGCTCGTCTGCCGGCTTTCTCCTTGTTCTGGGATGGATCTCATCTGGCCCCATGGATTTGCATGTGTCTAATTGGCCAAGCGGGTCTCTAACCAAGTCCTCCCAGACAGCTGGAGCTTCATTCCCTCTATCTCCCGGCTGAGGGGCTGAGTATCACTAGGATTGTCCTCCTTGGAGTTAAAGACTGAGGCAAAGAAAGCGTTGGGCACAGTATCACAATATCTTAAGGTTGGAATAAGCGCCTTTGAGATCATTGAGTCCAACCCATGACCCAACACCTACACCTACTCCTACTTGTTAACTACACCAATGTCAGTAAGTTCTTAATCCAATCTCTCTTTAAACACCTCCAGGGACAGTGACTCCACCACCTCCCCGGGCAGCGCATTCCAATGGCCAATCACCCTTTCAGTAGAGAACTTCCTCCTAATGTCAAGCCTAAACCTCCCCTGGCGAAGCTTGAGACCGTGTCCTCTTGTTCTGTCGCCGGTCACCTGAGAGAAGAGACCAACCCCTGCCTGAATACAATCTCCTTTTAGGCAGTTGTAGAGAGCTATGATGTCTCCCCTGAGCCTCCTCTTCTTCAGGCTAAATCACCTCAGCCTTGTCCTCGTCCCTCACTACTACTGCCCCTTCTGCACCCAGCAAGGGAGGGAGAGTCTTCTTGGTCCTCCTGTTCCCGTCCTCCTGGGACGCCTGTCCCCTCTTCCAAAGCTCATAGACTTTCTTCTTCCTCGCTACAAAGGAGATGCCCGATAGTCAGAAATCTCAGGGCTTTCCCAAGCTCAGCACTTCAGAGCACGCTGGCTGCCTTTAAGCCCCAACTCACTGTGTTTTTCCATGGGAATCCTTCCCCCACAACCTGCCAGTCTCACCCTGTACCAGCAGGTGCCCCACACCACCAGAAGGATCAGGGCTGGTTGTCCTTGGAGCTGCTCCTGGTTGCCTCAGTGGGCGCAGTCTCTGTTCTCCGTGAGAGTCAGGGCTGCTGCCCCCCTGGAGCAACGGCCAAGGGCAGCAGCAGGACGTGACCTTTCCCGTGCCGCTCTCCCCTCCCACTCCCACTGTCCTGCTGGGCCCTTGCCTTGGTGTTAACCCTAAGCTCCTGTTCCTTGTGACAGCCCTGTTGTCTCTACAGGAGATTCCCCGTGGCTACAGTAGGCACAGCCCCTGAGAACCACTTCATCAGCATTTTTGAGGTGATTTGGGGTAAAATCTACATTTTTGTGGCGTTTGTGAGGAGATTTGGGGTAAAAGTTGCATTTTTGGGGAGTTGGTGAGGGCATTTGGGGTAAAAAAATCCATTTTGAAGAAATTTGACAAGATTTGAGGTGAAAATAGGGGTTTTGAAGAATTTGTGAGGGGATTTGGGGTAAAAGTTGCATTTTTGGGGAGGAACATGAGTGGATTTGGGTAAAAAGCCCCATTTTTGGGAAAATTTGAGAAGATTTGGTGAGAAAATGAGGTTTTCGAGGGGTTTGGAGGGATTTGGCATGAAAGTTTAATTTTTGGGGACTTGGTGAGGGGATTTGGGGTGAAAAAAAACATTTTAGGGAAAATTGTACAAGATTTGGGGTGAAAATGGGGTTTTTGAGGTATTTGGGAGGTGATTTGGGGTAAACGGTGTGTTTTTGGGGAGGGTCATTGGGGGATTTGGGGTTAAAAGCCCCATTTTGGGGGAAATGTGACAAGATTTGAGGTTAAAGGCTCCTTTTTTTGGTGTTTTTGACAAGATTTGGGGTGAACGTTGAATTTTGCGGGAGGATCATGAGGGGATTTGGGGGTAAAAAACCCCATTTGAGGGAATATTTGACAAGATTTGAGGTGAAAATGGGGTTTTGGAAGAATTTCGGAGGGGATTTGGGGTAAAAGTTGCATTTTTGGGGAGGAACATGAGGGGATTTGGGGTAAAACCCCAGATTTTGGGGTAAATTTCTCAAGCTGTGAGGTGAAGGTCTCAGGTTTGGTGGTGTTTTTGAGGGGATTTGGGGTAAAATCTACATTTTTGTGGCATTTGTGAGGAGATTTGGGGTAAAATTTGCAATTTTTGGGGAGTTGGTGAGGGCATTTGGGGTAAAAAAATCCATTTTGAAGAAATTCGACAAGATTTGAGGAGAAAATGGGGGTTTTGAAGTGTTTGGGAGGGATTTTGGGGTGAAAGTTGCATTTTTGGGGAGGAACATGAGTGGATTTGAGGTAAAAAAAACATTTTAGGGAAAATTTGACAAGATTTGCGGTGAAAATTGGGGGGTTTGAGGGGTTTGGGAGGGGTTTGTTGTAAAAGTTGAATTTTGGGGGAGTTGGTGATAGGATTTGAGGTAAAAAAAAACATTTGAGGATAATTTGAGGACAAATTTGACAAGATTTGAGGAGAAAATGGGGGCTTTGAGTTGTTTGGGAGTGTGTTTTGGGTAAAAGTTGAATTTTTGGGGAGGGTCATGAGGGGATTTGGGGTAAAAAGCCACATTTTGGGGGAAATCTGACAAGATTTGAGGTTAAAGGCTCCTTTTTCGGGTGTTTTTGAGGGGATTTGGGGTAAAAGTTGAATTTTTGGGGAGGGACGTTGTCAGTTTAGATGGAAACTAAGATCTGTTATCAGATATTAAAGATCTTTAATCAGGAAAAAAAAAATTGTGTAGAAGAGATAACAGTTCTTAGCTACAAATACATGTGTAAACAAAACAGAATCAACACTAATCACAACTAAAACCTAAAAGTCTTAAGAAATAGATTGAGTCCTGCACCCAGAATCTTGCGATGCAGGTCTCTAAGAGCTGGCGAGCAGTCGCTGCCCTGCACGGGGAAGCGCGGCCCCCCCCGCAGCCAGGGGAGGGAGATGGAAACTGAGTGCGAGTTCTGCCGGAGTTGTGAAAAATTCAGCTGAGCCGTGATCTTCCCTTCAGAGATTGCAAAACGTACGCACGCAGGGACTGCCGCTGCCGTTGCCACCACTGCCCTCCGAGAGGAAAACGGATGTCCGGGCACGATCTCTGTCCCAGTTTCCGCAGAAACATCCTCCCCCCATCCCCCCTCGCGTCTGCTGAAATTCCCTTTATTGGCAAAAGGAAGAAAAATTCCTCAGAAAAATCCCAAACCACAACATCATCCACCCCAAATTTTTTACCCCAAATCTCGTCATAAATGGCACAAAAATTTGTTTTTTACCCCAAATCCCCTAATGACTCTCCACAAAAATGCAACTTTTACCCCCAAAATCCCTCCCAAACACCTCAAAATCCCCATTTTAACCCCAAATCTCGTCCAGTTTTCCCACAAATGGGGGTTTTTAACCCAAATCCCCTCATGACCCTCCTCAAAAATTCAACTTCTACCCCAAAATCCCTCCCAAATCCTTAAAAAAACCCATTTTAACACCAAATCTTGTCAAATTTTCCCTAAAATGGTGGTTTTTTACCCCAAATCCTCCCATGGCCCTCCACAAAAATTCAACTTTTAATAGAAATCCCCTCACTAATCCTTCAAACCCCCCATTTTCACCTCAAATCTTGTGGATTTTCCCATCAAAATGGGGTTTTTTACCCCAAAGTCCCTCATGTTCCTCCCCAAAAATGCATCTTTTACCCCAAATCTCCTCACAAATGGCACAAAAATTCAGCTTTTACCCCCAAATCCCCGCCAAACCCTTCAAAAACTCCATTTTTACATAAAACCTTCTCTAATTTGTCCTCAAATTCTCCTCAAATGGGATTTTTTACCCCAAATCCCCTCATGACCCTCCCCCAAAATTAAACTTTTACACCAAATGCCCCCAAACCCTTCAAACCCCCCATTTTCATCTCAAATCTTGTTGAATTTCCCCTCAAAATGGGTTTTTACCCCGAATGTCCTCATAAATGGCACAAAAATGCAGCTTTTACCCTAAATCCCCTCATGTCCCTCCACAAAAACACAACTTTCACCCCAAATCACTCTCAGCCCTTCAAAACACACATTTTCACTCCAAATCTTGTAAAATTTCTCCTCAAATTCTCCTCAAATGGGGTTTTTTTACCCCAAATTCCCCCATGACCCTCACCAAAAATGCAACTTTTGCCCCAAAGCCCACCCAAACCCCTCAAAAACCCCATTTTCACCCCAAATCTCGTCCAATTTTCCATCAAATGGGTTTTTTTACCCCAAAATCCCCTCATGTCCCTCCCCAAAAATTCAACTTTTACCCCCAAATCCCTCCCAAACCCTTCAAAACCCCAATTTTCACCCCAAGTCTCGTCTAATTTTCCCTCAAATGGGTTTTTTTACCCCAAAATCCCCTCATGACCCTCCCCCAAAATTCAACTTTTACCCCAAATACCCTCCCAAACACCTCAAACCCCCCATTACCTCCTCAAATCTTGTCAAATTTGTCCTCAAATTATCCTCAAATGCTTTTTTTTACCTCAAATCCCATCACCAACTCCCCAAAAATTCAACTTTTATGCCAAATCCCTCCCAAACCCCCCATTTTCACCCCAAATCTTCTCAAATTTTCCCTAAAATGGAGTTTTTTACCCAAATCCACTCATGTTCCTCCCCAAAAATGCAACTTTTACCCCAAAATCCCTCCCAAACACCTCAAAAACCCCATTTTCTCCTCAAATCTTGTCAAATTTCCCCAAAAGGTTTTTTTACCCCAAATGCCCTCACCAAATCCCAAAAATTGCAAATTTTACCCCAAATCTCCTCACAAATGGCACAAAATGTAGATTTTACCCCAAATCCCCTCAAAAACACCTCCAAACCGAGACCTTCATCTCACAGCTTGAGAAATTTACCCCAAAATCTGGGGTTTTACCCCAAATCCCTTCATGACCCTCCCCAAAAATGCAACATTTACCCCAAAATCCCTCCCAAATCCTTCAAAACCCCCATTTTCATGACAAATCTTGTCAAATTTTTTCTAAAATGAGCTCTTTTACCCCAAATCCTCTCATGACCCTCCACAAAAATTAAACTTTTACCCCAAATACCCTCCCAAATCCTTCAAAACCCCCATTTACACACCAAATCTTGTCAAATTTTCCCTCAAATGGGTTTTTAACCCAAATCCACTCATGTTCCTCCCCAAAAATGCAACTTTTACCCCAAATCCCCTCAAAAATGCCCAAAATGAGACCTTCACCACAAATCTTGTTAAATTTCCCCAAAAATGTGGGGTTTTACCCCAAATCCCCCCAGGACCCTCCCCAAAAATGCAGCTTTTACCCCAAATCCCCTCCCAAATCCTTCAAACCCCCCATGTTTACCCCAAATTCTCCCTAAAATGGGTTTTTTTTACCCAAATCCACTCATGTTCCCCTCCAAAAATCTTTTACCCCAAAATCCCTCCCAAACACCTCAAAATCGACATTTTCACACCAAATCTCATCCAATTTTCCCTCAAATGGGGTTTTCTTACCCCAAATTCCCTCATGACCCTCCCCAAAAACACAACTTTTACCCCAGAATCCCCGCCAAACCCTTCAAAAACCCCATTTTCACATAAAATCTTCTCTAATTTGTCCTCAAATTCTCCTCAAATGGGGTTTTTTTACCCCAAATCACCTCATCACCCTCCACAAAAAACTCAATTTTTACACCAAAATCCCCGCCAAACCCTTCAAACCCCCCATTTTCACCTCAAATCTTGTTGAATTTTCCCTCAAAATGGGGTTTTTACCACAAATGTCCTGATGAACGGCACAAAAATGCAGCTTTTACTCCAAATCCCCTCATAACCCTCTCCAAAACTGCAACTTTTACCCCCAAATCCCTCCCAAACACCCCAAAATCTCTATTTGCACCCCAAATCTCATTCAATTTTCCCTCAAATGGGTTTTTTTTTACCCCAAATGCTCTCATAACCCTCCCCAAAAATTCAACTTTTACCCCAAATCCCCCTCAAATCCTTTAAAATCCCCATTTTCACCTCAAATCTTGTCGAAATTTCCCGAAAATGGGGTTTTTTTACCCCAAATCCCCTCCTGACCCTCCACAAAAAATCAACTTCTACCCCAAAATCCCTCCCTAATCCTTCAAAACCTCCATTTTAGGGAAATTTCGGCAAGATTTGAGGTGAAAATGGGGGTTTGAAGGATTTGGGGGGATTTGGGGTAAAAGTTGAATTTTTGTGGAGGGTCAGGAGGGGATTTGGGGTAAAAAAGCCCATTTTAGGGAAAATTTTACAAGATTTGAGTTGAAAATGGGAGTTTAGAAGGATTTGGGAGGGGATTTGGGGTAAAAGCCGTATTTTAGGGGAGAGTCATGAAGGGATTTGGGGTAAAAGAGCCCATTTTAGGGAAAAATTGATGAGATTTGGTGTTAAATAGGGTTTTTGAAGGATTTGGGAGGGATTTGGGGGTAAAAGCTGAATTTTTGTGGAGGGCCATGAGAGGATTTTGGGTAAAAAAACCCATTTTAGGGATAATTTGACAAGATTCGAGGTGAAAATGGAGGTTTTGAACGGTTTGGTGGGGATTTGGGGTTAAAAGCTGCGTTTTTGTGCCATTTGTCAGGAGATTTGGGGTAAAAGATGCGTTTTGGGGAGATAATGAGGAGACTTGGGGTAAAGAAACTCATTTTAAGGGGAAATTCAACAAGATTTTATGTGAAAATAGGGTTTTTGAAGGGTTTGGCGGGGATTTGGGGGTAAAAGTTGCGTTTTGGGGGAGGGACATGAGGGGATTGGGGGTAAAAAGCCCCATTTGAGGACAAATTTGAGAAGATTTGGGGTGAAAATGGGGTGTTTGAAGTGTTTGGGAGAGGATTTGGTTGTAGAAGCTGCATTTTTGTGCCATTTGTGAGGAGATTCGGGGTGGAAGATGCGTTTTTGGGAGTTAATGAGGAGATTTGGGTAAAAAACCCATTTTAAGGGGAAATTCAGCAAGATTTGAGGTGAAAATGGGGGTTTTGAAGGATTAGGGAGGGATTTTGGGGTAAAAGTTGAATTTTTGTGGAGGGTCATGAGGGGATTTGGTGTAAAAATCCCATTTCAGGGCAAATTTGACAAGATTTGGGGTGAAAATGGTCATTTTGAAGGATTAGGGAGGGATTTGGGGGTAAAAGCTGCATTTTTGGGGAGGGTCATGAGAGGATTTCTGCTAAAAAACCCCGTTTGAGGGAAATTTGGATGAGATTTGGGGTGAAAATGGTGATTTTGAGGTGTTTGGGAGGGATTTTGGAGTAAAAGTTGCAGTTTTGGGGAGGGTTATGAGGGGATTTGGAGTAAAAGCTGCATTTTTGTGCCAGTTGTGAGGAGATTTGGGGTAAAAAAAACCATTTTGAGGGGAAATTCAACAAGATTTGAGGTGAAAATGGGGGGTTTGAGGAGTTTGGAAGGGATTTGGGGGTAAAAGTTGAATTTTTGGGGAGGGTCATGAGAGGATTTGGGGTAAAATAGCCCATTTGAGGAGAATTTGAGAAGGTTTGAGGTGAAAATGGAGTTCTGAAGGATTTGGGAGGGATTTTGAAGTAAAAGTTGCATTTTTGGGAAGGGTCATGAGGGGATTTCGGGTAAAAGAGCCCATTTGCGGGAAAATTTGACATGATTTGGTGTTAAATAGGGTTTTTGAAGAATTAGGGAGAGATTTGGGGGTAAATGTTGCATTTTGGGGGAGGGTTATGAGGGGATTTGAGGTAAAAAAATCCTTATTTTAGGGAAAATTTGACGCGATTTGGTGTTAAATAGGGGTTTTGAAGGATTTGGGAGGGATTTGGGGGTAAAAGCTGCATTTTTGGGGCGGGTCATGAGGCGATTTGCGGTAATAAAACCCCATTTGAGGGAAAATTGGACGAGATTCGGGGCGAAAAGGCTGATTTTGAGGTGTTTGGGAGGAATTTTGGTGTAAAAGTTGCATTTTTGGGAAGGGTCATGAGGGGATTTGGGGTAAAAGCTGCATTTTTGTGCCATTTATGAGGACATTTGGGGTAAAAAAAACATTTTGAGGGGAAATTCAACAAGATTTGAGGTGAAAATGGGGGTTTTGAGGATTTGGGGGGCATTTTGGGGTAAAAGTTGAATTTTGGGGGAGGGTCATGAGAGGATTTGGGGTAAAAACTCCCATTTTAGGGAAAATTTGACAAGATTTGGTGTTAAAATAGGGGTTTTGAAGGATTTGGGAGGGATTTTGTGGTGAAAGTTGAGCTTTGGGGGAGCAACATGAAGGAATTGGGGGTAAAAAAAATTTGAGGACAAATTTGAGAGGATTTGGAGTGAAAATGGGGGTTTTGAAAGGTTTGGGAGAGGATTTGGGGTAAAAGCTGCATTTTTGTGCCATTTATGAGGACATTTGTGATTAAAAAAACACTTTGAGGGGAAATTCAACAAGATTTAAGGTGAAAATGGGGGGTTTGAAGGATTTGGGAGGGATTTGGGGATATAAGTTGCATTTTTGGGGAGGGTCATGAGGGGATTTGGGGTAAAAGAGCACATTTTAGTGAAAATTTGACAACATTTGAGGTGAAAATGGTGGGTTTGTGGTGTTTCGGAGGGGTTTAGTTGTAAAAGAATTTTTGGGGAGGGACATGAGTTGATTTGGGGTAAAATACCCTTTGGAGGGAAAATTTTACAAGATTTGAGGTGAAAATGGGGTTTTTGAAGGATTTGGGAGGGATTTTGGGGTAAAAGTTGTGGTTTTGGGGAGGGTCATGAGAGGATTTGGAGTAAAACCCCACATTTTTGGGTAAATTTCTCAAGTTGTGAGGTTAAGGTCTCGTTTTGGGGGGCGTTTTTCAGGGATTTGGTGTAAAATTTACATTTTTGTGGCATTTGTGAGGAGATTTAGGGTAAAAGTTGCATTTTTGGGGAGGGTCATGCGTGGATTTGCGGTAAAAAAGCCCATTTTAGGGAAAATTTGGAAAGATTTTGGGTGAAAATGTGGGTTTTGAGGGGTTTGGGATGGAATTTGGGGTAAAAGATGCGGTTTGGGGCGTTTATGATGACATTTGGGGTAAACCCCCCCATTTTAGGGAAAATTTGACGCGATTTGAGGAGAAAATGGGGATTTTGAAGGGTTTGGGAGGGGATTTGGGGTAAAAGCTGCATTTTTGGGAGTTGGTGAGGGCATTTGGGGTAAAACCCCCCCAAAACGCTCCCAAGTGTCCCCTCCCCCTCCAGAAAAGATCCCAGGGTGCCCCCCTTCCCCCCCCCAAAACAAGGGGTCGTTCAGCCCAAAATCCTGTATTTTTGCCTCAAAGCCGCGGCTGCTTTAGGACCCCCTGGGGGTCCTCAGGGGCCTCCCCAGTCCCCTCCCCCCCCCGCCTTGGAGGTATCTCCATGGGTTCCACCCCCCCACGGAGCCCCCCAAGGGTTCTCGGTGTCTTCTCCAGTGGTGGCATCGCCATCGTCATCATCACCCTCAGCACCACCACCGTCACCACCATCGCTACCATCATCGTCGTCACCGTCACCCTCACCATCTTCGTCATCGTCATCACCACCGTCATCATCTCCGCCACCACCATTGTCATCACCATCATCGTCTTCACCATCATTGCCACCATCTCCATCATCGTCGGCACCACCATCGTCGGCACCACCACGTCCACCATCATCTCCACCACTGTCGCCACCACCTTGTCCATCGTCTTCACCATCACCACCACCACCACCATCGTTGCCACCACCCCAATCATCACGACAACCCCCTCCAGATGACACCACTGCCCCCCGCCCCCCCCCCAAGGCTCTTGCCCGCGTTGGCGTTCCCGGAAGACGCGGAAGGGCGCTCCGTGACATTGGCCACGGCCACCGCCCATCGCCGGCTCCACTCTTGCCACGTTGGGTCTTCACTCAACGCCCTCCACTCTTCCTCATCATCCTCCTTCTCAAACAAGTCCCTGGCCACCACCACCGTCCCTAAGGAGGTGTCGCGCGTTACCAGGCTGATGTGGCTTCTCGTGTGACCTGGGGTGGGCACCACCTCCAGGTGCCCAGGGTGGGGAACGTAGAGGACCCCGTTGGCCAACCCGTTGGGTTGGTAGCACCCATGGCCACGACTGACGTCGAAGCCCAACACCAGGGTGGCTGCGGGGAAGAGGTTGACGTTGCCAATATGGTCGGAGTGGCCGTGGGTGCAGACGACGTGGGTGACGTCGCTCGGGGTCACCCCTTGGTGAGCCAAGAGTTGGAGGAGCCAGTGGTGGTCCCAGGGTACCGCCGTGTCCACCAGGGCGGTGACGGGACCCCCCCAGACCAAGGTGACGGAGCCGTCGGCGCGGAAGGTCCCGTCGGGGTGGGGGATGTTGTAACCTTCTTGGAGGACAGGGACACTGTAGGGGGTCCCCACCACCTCCTGCACCCCCAGAGGGGACGTCCTCACCCCCAGGGGCATCGGGGAGGGCATGGGGGTCCTGGAGGGGTCAAAGTGGGTGTTGGAGGTCACTGGGTGGGCAAAGGGTGGTTTTGGGGGCCACAGGGGGGGTGTGGGGGTCTGGGAGGGGGTCAAAGGGGGTTTTGGGGGTCACAGGGTGGGGTTGGGGGGTCCTGGAGGGGTAAAAGGGGGGGTTTGGGGGTCTGGGAGGGGTCAAAGGGGGGGGTTGGGGGTCACAGGGGGGGTTGGGGGGGTGCTGTAGGGGTCAAAGCGGGGGTTGGAGGTCACTGGGGGGGGTGGGGGGTCTTGGAGGGGTCAAGAGGGGGTGTTGGAGGTCACTGAGGGGAGTTGGGGGGTCCAGGGGGAGTCAAAGGAGGGGGTTGGGGGGGTCCTGGAGGTCACAGAGAGGGTTTTGGAGGCCATGGGGAGGTTGGGGGGCTCTTAGAGAGGTCAAAGAGAGGGGTTGGGAGAGGTCAAAGGGGTCACAGAAAGGATTTGGGGGGTCTTGGAGGTCACGGAGGGTTTGGGGGGTCATAGAGTGGGTTTGGGGGGTCCTGGAGGGGTCAAAGGGGGGGGTTGAGGGTCACAGGGGGGTTTGGGGGGTCTGGGAGGGGTCAAAGGGGGAGTTGGGGGGTCCTGGAGGGTGGGTTTTAGGGGTCTGGGAGGGGGTCAAAGGGGGGGTTTGGGGGTCACGGGGGGGGGTTGGGGGGTCTGGGAGGGGTCAAAGGGGGAGTTGGGGGGTCCTGGAGGGTGGGTTTGGGGGGTCTGGGAGGGGTCAAGGGGGGGGGTTGGGGGTCCTCCCAGTCCCCCCAACCCCCCCCCTGTGACCCCCAACCCCTCCCTTTGACCCCTCCCAGACCCCCCAAACCCACCCTCCAGGACCCCCCAACTCCCCCTTTGACCCCTCCCAGACCCCCCAACCCCCCCCGTGACCCCCAACCCCCCCCCTTTGACCCCTCCAGGATCCCCCAAACCCCCCTGTGACCCCCAAACCCCCCCTTTGACCCCTCCAGGATCCCCCAACCCCCCCGTGACCCCTCCCAGACCCCCCAAACCCACTCTATGACCCCCAAACCTCTCTGTGACATCTAAGTCTCCCCCAACCTCCCCTTTGAACCCCCAACCCCCCCCCCCCGGTGACCCCCCCGCACCCCCTGGTCCCCCTCCCCCCCACTTACCTCACTTCTCACCGCTTCGCTCTCCCTGGCCCTGCCCCCCGCTGGCCCCGCCCACACGCCGGCCCCGCCCCTTCGCTCTGATCACGCCCCCTCCGCCTGGGTCTCGGCTCGTGTTGGCCCCCCACCGTTCTGCCCACGCCCTCTCCGCGCTGTCCCCGCCCCTCACGCCGGGCCCGCCCCCTCCGCGCTGGCCCCACCCCCTCCCGTCCTCCGGCTCTGCCCCTGCCGCAGCGCCATGTCCAGGCAGCTCCATCCGGGCACCGGGGGCACTGGGGACACTGGGAGCACTGGGAGAACTGCAGGCACTGGGACCACTGGGGGAACTGGGGGCACTGGGAGCGCTGGGGGGCACTGGGAGGACCCCCTCCCCCCCGAAAAAAGGGGTCCCAAGTGCCCCTCCTCCCCCCAAAAAACGGGGTCGTTTAGCACACTCACTGTGGGTTGGCAGGACCCCCTCACACACTCACAGCCCCTTTGCACACTCACTGGCGTCACAGTATCGTAAGGTTGGAAAAGACCTTTGAGATCATCGAGGCCAACCTATGACCCAACACCTACACCTACTCCTACTTGTCAACTACACCCTGGCACTAAGAGCCTCATCCAAATTCTCTTTGAACACCTCCAGGGACGGTGACTCCACCACCTCCCTAGGCAGCGCATTCCAATGGCCAATCACCCTCTCAGTGAAGAACTTCTTCCTAATGTCCAGCCTAAACCTCCCCTGGCGAAGCTTGAGACCGTGTCCTCTTGTTCTGTCGCCGGTCACCTGAGAGAAGAGACCAACCCCTGCCTGACTACAGCCTCCTTTCAGGCAGTTGTAGAGAGCAATAAGGTCTCCCCTGAGCCTCCTCTTCTCCAGGCTGAACAACCCCAGCTCCCTCAGTCGCTCCTCACAGGGCTTGTGCTCCAGCCCCTTCCCCATCCTCGTCGCTCTCCTCTGGACACACTCCAGCATCTCAACATCCTTCTTAAACTGAGGGGCCAGAACTGGACACAGCACTCCAGGTGCGGCCTGACCAGTGCCGAGTATAAGGGGATGATGACCGCTCTGGTTCTGCTGGCCACACTGTTCCTGATGCAGGCCAAGATGCCATTGGCCTTCTTGGCCACTGGACCGCACTGCTGGCTCATGTTGAGTTTCCTGTCCACCAGCACTCCCAGGTCCCTTCCCGCCTGACTGCTCTCCAGCCACTCTGCACCCAGTCTATAGCTCTGCATGGGGTTGTTGTGTCCAAAGTGTAGGACCCGGCATTTGGACTTGTTAACCCTCATGCTATTGGACTCAGCCCACCTCTCCAGCCTGTCAAGGTCCCTCTGTAGGGCCCTCCTACCTTCTAGCAGATCAACACTTCCTCCCAGCTTGGTGTCATCTGCGAACTTGCTGATGAAGGACTCGATCCCCTCATCCAGATCATCAATAAAGATATTAAACAGGACCGGGCCCAGCACCGATCCCTGGGGGACACCACTAGTGACCGGCCGCCAGCGGGATGGGACGCCATTCACTGCCACCCTTTGGGCTCGGCCATCCAACCAATTCCTAACCCAGCACAGAACATTCCTGTCCAAGCCACGGGCTGCCAGCTTGTCCAGTAGTCTGCTGTGGGAGACAGTGTCAAAGGCCTCGCTGAAGTCCAGGTACACCACATCCACAGCCTTCCTCTCATCCACCAGGCGAGTCACACGGTTGGTCAGGCAGGACCTGCCTCTCCTAAAACCATGCTGGCTGGGCCTGATCTCTCCCTTATTCTGCAGGTGCCGCGTGATCACACCCAGGATTATCCGTTCCATAATTTTGCCTGGGACCGAGGTCAGGCTGACAGGTCTGTAGTTACCTGGATCATCCCTACAGCCCTTCTTGTGGATGGGCTTCACGTTGACCAATTTCCAGTCTTCTGGGACCTCTCCAGTGAGCCAGGACTGCTGATAAATGATGGAAAGCGGCTTAGCAAGCTCGTCCGCCAGCTCTCTCATCACCCTAGGGTGGATCCCATCTGGCCCCAGAGACTTATGAGGATCCAAGTGGCTCAGCAGGTCTCTAACTTCTTCCTCCTGGATAACAGGGGGGCTGTATTGCACCCCGCCCCTATCCACCGCTTCAGTAGACCAGTTGTCCAGAGAACAATCTGCCTCACTGTTGAAAACCGAGGTGAAGAAGGCATTAAGCACCTCAGCCTTTTCCTCATCTTTAGTTACTATATTTCCCTCAGTGATAGATAAGGATTGAAGGTTGTTGCTGCCCTTTTTTCTCCCGTTAACATATTTGAAAAAGCTCTTCTTGTTGTCCTTAACACAAGTGGCCAATTTAAGCTCCAGCTGGGCTTTTGCCTCCCTAATTTTCTTCCTACACGACTTGACAATATTTTTGAACACAACCTGACTCACCTGCCCTTCTTTCCAGAGGTGATACACCCTCTTTTTTTCACTGAGCTCCTTCAAAAGCTCCTTACTCATCCAGGCCGGCCGTCTGCCCCTGCGGCTCGTCTTAGAGCACATCGGGACAGCCTGCTCCTGCGCCTTGAAGACTTCATTCTTAAAGTACGTCCAGCCTTCCTGGACCCCCTTGCTTTTAAGAACTATCTCCCAGGGTACTCTCCTTACTAGTTCCTTATATAACTTGAAATCAGCACACCGAAAGTCCAACATGGTCGTCCTGTTTTTGCTCTTCCTTGTTCCATTGTTAATGGAAAACTCAATTATCTCGTGGTCACTGCAGCCCAGACAGCCTCCGACCACAACATCACCCACCAAGTCAAGGAGAGCCTCACCCCTGGTAGGCTCACTCACCAGCTGTGACAAGAAGCAGTCCTCAATACACTCCAAGAACCTTCTGGACTGCCTCCTCTCGGCTGTGTTAAGTTCCCAGCAGATATCTGGGAGATTCAAGTCTCCTGGAAGAACAAGGGCAGACGATCTTGAGGCAACTTCCAGCTGCTTAAACAACAAAAGGTCCACCTCTTCCTCCTGGTCGGGCGGTCTGTAACACACTCCAACCAGGATGTCGGTCTTGCTTGCCCCTCTTACTCTGAACCCACAGACTCTCAATCTGATCATCCCCGATCTCAAGTTCTACAGCGTCAAGGGTTTCCTTGGTGCACAGGACCACCCCTCCACCCTTTCCCTCTCGCCTGTCTCTCCTGAAGAGTTTGTAACCTTCCATGGCAGCACTCCAGTTATGGGAGTCATTCCACCACGTTTCCGTGATAGCGACTATATCACAGTACTCCTGCCGGGCCAGGATCCCCAGCTCCTCTTGTTTGTTGCCCATACTGCGTGCGTTGGTGTACACGCATTTCAGCTGGGCTAGCGACTTTACCCTTGATAATGACTCACATTCTGCAGTCACTTCAGTGGTGAGTCCGGTTACATCCCCCTCCCCCATCGGGCCTAGTTTAAAGCCCTCTCAATGAGCCCCTACTGCGCCATTCATTCCCCCCTATGGAGTATCTACTGTGCCCCTTAAGTCCCCCCATTGAGACTCTTATAGAGCCTCTACAGCGCCCTTCATTCCGCCCTATGCAGCCTCCTACAGAGTCCCTACTGTCCCACTTAAGTCCCCCAATGGAGACTCTTATAGACATGCTACTGCGCCCTTACGTCCCTCCATGGAGACTCTTATAGTGCCCCTACAAGCGCCCTTCATTCCCCACTATAGAGACTCCTATAGAGCCCCTTCTACGCCCCTTAAGTCCCCCCATGGAGACTGTTATAGAGTCCCTACTGCGCCCTTAAGTCCCTTCGTGTAGACTCTTATAGAGCCCCTACAGCCCCCTTCATTCCCTCCTACGAAGATTCCAATAGAGCCCCTACTGCACCACTTAAGCCCCCCCATGGAGACACTTATAGAGCCCCTATTGCGCCATTAAGTCCCTCCATGGAGACTCTTATAGAGTCCCTACAGCCTCCTGCATTACCTCCTATGAATATTCCCATAGAGCCCCTACTGCGCCCCTTAAGTCCCCCAATGGAGACTCTTATAGACCCCAACAGCACCCTTAAATCCCTCCACGGAGACTCTTATAGAGCCCCTACAGTGCCCTTCATTCCCCCCCTATGGAGCCTCCTCTAGAGCCCATACTGTACCCTTAAGTTCCCCCATGGAGGCTCCTATAGAGCCCCTATTGCACTCCCTAAGTCCTCCCGTGGAGCCATCTATAGAGACCCTACTGTGGCCTCATGTCCCCCCAAAGGAGCCTCATATAGAACTCCTACTATGCTAAAAGGTCCCCCCATGGAGCCTCCTCTAGAGCCCCTACTACACCCCCTTAGTCCCCCCATGGAGCCTCTTCTAGGGTCCCTACTGCACCCCCTAAGTCCCCCCATGGAGCCACCTATAGAGCCCCTGCTGTGCCCTTAAGTGCCTCCACGGAGAGTATTATAGGGCCGCTACAGCACCCTTCATTCCCCCCTAGGGAGCCTCCTATAAAGCCCCTACTGAGCCCCTTAAGTCCCCCCATCAAGACACTTATAGAGCCCCTACTGCACCCTTAAGTCCCTCCATGGAGAGCCCCTACAGCGCCCTTCATTCCCCCCTATGGAGCCTCCTGTAGAGCCCATACTGTACCCTTAAGTCCTCCCATGGAGGCTCCTATAGAGCCCCTACTGTGGCCTCATGTCCCCCCAAAGGAGCCTCATATAGAGCCCCTACTACACCCCCTTAGTCCCCCCATGGAGCCTCCTCTAGGGCCCCTACTGCACCCACTAAGTCCCCCAATGGAGCCACCTATAGAGCCCCTGCTGTGCCCTTAAGTGCCTCCATGGAGAGTACTATAGGGCCCCTACAGCACCCTTAATTCCCCCCACGGAGACTTCTATAGAGCCCCTCCTGCGCCCTTAAGTCCCTCCATGGAGATTCTTATAGGTACCCTACAGCACCCTACATTCCCTCCTATGAAGCCTCCTATAAAGCCCCTACTGCCCTCCTTTAAGTCCCCCTATGGAGACTCTTACAGAGCCCCTACTGCGCCCTTCATTCCGCCTTATGAAGCCTCCTATAAAGCCCCTACTGCCTCCCTGGAGTCCCCACATGGAGACTCTTATAGACCCCCTACTGCGCCCTTCATTCCTGCCTATGGAGACTCCTATAGAGCTCCTACTGCGCCCCTAAGTCCCTCCATGGAGATTCTTTTAAAGCCCCTACAGTGCCCTTCATTCCCCACTAAGGAGCCTCCTATAGAGCCCTTAATGTGCCCCTTACATCCTCCCACTGAGACTTCTGTAGAGCCCCTACTGCTCCCTTAAGTCCCCCCATGGAGACCCTTATAGAGCCCCTACTGCGCCCTTAACTCCCTCCATGGAGAATCTCATAGAGCCCCTACTGCGCCCCCTCAGTCCCCCCTTGGAGACTCTTATAGAGCCCCTACTGTGCCCTTAAGTCCCTCCGTGGAGAGACTTATAGAGCCCATACAGTGTCCCTTCATTACACCCTATGGAGCCTCGTATAGAGCGCCTAATATGCCCCCAAGTCCCTCCATGGAGATTCTTTTAAAGCCCCTACAGCTCCCTTCATTCCCCCCGTGGAGCCTCCTATAAAGCTCCTAATGCACCCCTTACGTACTCCCAAAGAGAATCCTATAGAGCCCCTACTGCGCCCATTAAGTCCCCCCATGTAGACTCTTATAGAGCCCCTACAGAACACTATATTATCTTCCATGAAGCCTCTTATAGAGCCCGTAATGCGCCCCTTAAGTCCCTCCATGGAGACTCTTATAGAGCCCCTAGTGCGCCCATTATGTCCCCCCATGGAGACTCTTATGTAGAGCCTACTGCGCCCATAAGTCCCTCCATGGAGACTCTTATAGAGGCAATACTGCGCCCTTCTGTCCCTCCTAGGGAGCCTCCTATAGATCCCCTACTGCGCCTCTTAAGTCCCCCCATGGAAACACTTATAGAGCACCTACTGCACTCCTTACGTTGCCCCATGGACACTCTTATAGAGCCCCTACTTCGCCCCTTAAGTCCCCCCATGGAGATTCTTTTAAAGCCCCTACAGCGCTCTTCATTCAGCCCTATGGAGCCTCCTATCGAGCCCCTAATGCGCCCTTTACGTCCACCCACAGAGACTTACATAGAGCCCCTACTGCGCCCCTGAAGTCCCCCCATGGAGACTCTTCTAGAGCCCTTACTGCGCCCTTCAGTCCCTCCGTGGAGACTCTTCTAGAGCCCCTACAGCGCCCTTCAGTCCCTTCATGGAGAGACTTATAGGGCCCCTACAGTACCCTTCATTCCACTCTATGGAATCTCCAATAGAGCCCATGCTGCTCCCCCTATGTCCCCCCATGGAGACTCTTATAGAGCCCCTACTGCAGCCCATAATTCCTCCCACGGAGACTCTTATAGAAACCCCTACAGCGCCCTTCATTCCCCCCAGTGGAGCCTCCTATAGAGCCCCTAATGCGCCCCTTAAGTCCCCCCATGGAGACACTTATAGAGCCCCTACTGCACCCTTAAGTCCCTTCATGGAGAGACTTATAGGGCCCCTACAGTACCCTTCATTCTACTCTATGGAGTCTCCAATAGAGCCCATGCTGCTCCCCCTATGTCCCCCCATGGAGACTCTTATAGAGCCCCTACTGCGACCTTCTTTCCCCCTTAGGGAGCCTCCTATAGATCCCCTACTGCGCCCCTTAAGTCCTCCCATGGAGACACTTATAAAGCCACAATTGCGCCCTTAAGTCCCCTCATGGAAACTCTTATAGAGCCCCTACAGCACCCTTCATTCCCCCATATGGAGCTTCTTATAGAGCCCATACTGCACCCCTAAACTGCCCCCATGGAGACTCTTTCAGAGCCTCTACAGCGCCCTTCATTCTCCCCTATGAAGCCTCCTATAGAGCCCCTACTGCGCCCCTTAAGTCGCCCAATGGAGACTTCTATAGAGTACCCACTGCGCCCTTCATTCCCCCCTATGGAAACACCTATAGAGCTCCTACTGCGCCCTTAAGTCCTCCCACAGAGACTCCTATAGAATCTCTACTGCGCCCTAAAGTCCCTCTTTGGAGACATTTATAGAGCCTCTACAGCGCCCTTCAATCTGCCCTATGGGGCCTCCTATAAAGCCCGTACTGCGCCCCTTAAGTCCCCCTATGGAGACACTTATAGATCCCCTACTGCGCCCTTAAGTCCCTCCATGGAGACTCTTATACATCCACTACAGCACCCTTCATTCCCCCCTAGGAACCTCCTATAGAACACCTACTGCGCCCTTAAGTCCCTCCATGGAGAATCTTACAGAGCCCCTACAACACCCTTAATTCCCCCCAAGGCAGCCTCCTATAGAGCCCCTACTGCAACCCTAAGGTCCACCCATGGAGACTCTTATAGAGACCCTACTGCACCCCTTTATTCCCCCCATGGAGACTCTTATACAGCCCCTACTGTGCCCTTCATTCCCCCCTATGCAGCCTCCTATAGAGCTCCTACTGCACCCCTTAAATCCCCCCATGGAGACTCTTCTGGAGCCCCTACTGCGCCCTTCATTCCCCCCATGGAGCAACCTTTAGAGCCCCAACGGTGCCTTTAAGTCCCTCCATGGAGACTCTCATAGGGCCCCTACAATGCCCTTCATTCCCTCCTATGGAGCTTTTTATAGAGCCCCCACTGTGCCACTTAAGTCCCCCCATGGAGACTCCTATAGAGTACCTAATGGGCCCTTCATTGCCCCCTATGGAACTTCTTATAGAGCACCTACTGCGCCCTTAAGTCCTACCACAGAAACTCCTATAGAGCCCTTACTGCGCCCCTTAAGTCGCCCCATGGAGACACTTATAGAGCCCCTACTGCGCCCTTAAGTCCCTCCACGGAGACTCTTATAGATCCCCTATAGCGCCCTCTAATACCCCATATGCAGCCACCTATAGAGCCCCTATTACAACCCTTAAGTACCGCCATGGAGACTCTTATAGAGCCCCTACTGCGCCCTTAAGTCCCTCCACGGAGACTCTTATAAAGCCCGTACTGTGCCCTTCATTCCCCCCTATGGAGCACCCTATAAAGTCCGTACTCCGCCCCTTAAGTTCCCCCATGGAGACACTTTGAGATGCTACTGTGCCCTTAAGTCCCTCTATGGACACTCTTATAGAGCCCCTACAGCGCCCTTTGTTCCCCCCTGTGCAGTCTCCTATAGAGGTCCTACTGTGCCCCTTAAGTCTCTCCATGGAGACACTTATAGAGCCCCTACAGCGCCCTTCATTCCCCCTATGGAGGCTCCTATAGAACCCCTACTGTGCCCTTAAGTCCTCCCACAGAAACTCCTATAAAGCCTCTACTGCGCCCTTAAGTCCCTCTGTGGAGACTCTTATACAGTCCCTACAGCGCCCTTCATTCCCCCCTATGGAGCCTCCTATAGAGCCCCTACTGCACCTCTTCAGTCCCCCCATGGAGACTCTTACAGAGCCCCTACAGCTCTCTTAACTCCCTGAAGGAAGCCGCCTCAGGAATCAATACACAATCTTCATGGAAGTGTGGTATTGTTCCCATTTATTGCCAAGATAGCTCAGATTATTTACTATTTTGCCAGAGTAGACACAGCTAAGCGATTATTTTGATTGGTTACAACACAGTGTCTACCCGCCTAACATAACAATAGAATTGGTCCAGCTAGACTACTCACCCACAAGCACACTTTACAGCCGCGCCCCCCTCCTTGCAATTAAGCCTTGCATTCTTTGCATTCTTGTTGTGTCCTTATCGCCTGTGAAACATCCTGGTTCCTCTTCCCAGCTCTATCCAAGGACGGTTCTGAGGCCACTCTCGCCGTAATCGTAGGCAGGGTTGTGCACACAGGCTTCTTGTAATATTCCATGGCCTCGTGCTGCAAGAAAATCCCCTACAACCCTCTCTGATGTCCCCCTCTGTGACACTGACCGGTCTCCTAGGAGACCGCTCTGCTCTCAGGGCCAAGCGCTCTCTGGCCTCAGTCTCCAGGAGCAGCGGGAGGAGACAGGTGGCCTCTCTGCTGGCAGCTACCAGCGCATTCCTTGTGCGTGAAAAGCAAAGGCACCGCAGTTCAGCCCTCGCAGAGCCCGCTGCCCCTTCTGCTGGAGAGGAAACTCTGCCTCACGCCCAGGGCAGGTCAGGGAGAGGGTACTAAGAGGGCTGTCTGCCTCCCCAGAAAGCTGTCTGGGAGCGGAGTGGTGGGAGCTGCATTCACGGAACTTGAGTCTTCCTGTGACCTTCCCTGTGACCGTTTGACCGTGGTTTCTGTTTCTCCTAGGGAAGAGCCGAGAATCGGGGAAATGCCCTTCTGCTTCCGTGACGTGTTGCTCTGTGCCGTGCCTGGAGCAGTGGTGCTTGGCTGCTGGTGGATCTGTTCCCGTAGGAAGCAGCAAGCGAGCGGGAATGAGAAGGAGTCATCAAAGTCCCATCTGTCGGCAGGGTCGAAAACGTGCAGCACCCTCCCAGAGAAGATGAGAGAGAAGGAGCTGGCGATGAAGAAGTCTCGCCTTATACAGCGAATAGAGGAGCTCAAGAGAGCGTGTAGTGTCGAGCTGTGTGTTGTAGAGGAGCTGCAGGTGAAGGCGGCCTCCTTGCTGCGTGATGTAGAGAGCCTTCATTCAGTTGTACAGGAGCTGCAGGTGAAGAAGGCCTCCTTGCTGCGTGATCTAGAGAGCCTTCATTCAGTTGTAGATGATCTGCAGATGGAGATGGAGACATCCAGGTGGCACGTGGCTTGATTCCCTAAAAGCCCCAGGAGCCTGACCACATCCAGGTACAGGCTGCCAAGGGCGGGGCTGCTGGGGAAGCCATACCCTGCGGGGAACTCCTGGGTGCTCTTGGGCCAGCTGCACGGCAGCAGAGATGGACTGACGCCAAGCCGGCCCCAGAGGGGGGTGGGCTGGTGTTCCTGGCTAACGCCAATGCCAGTGCTACCACTGCTATTAATAAAGAGAGAACCAGTTTCCTACTGACATTCGTTGCTCACCGGTCCCACAGCTCTTGCCACCCCTGGTCTCTCAGCCAAGCCCTTTCTCAGACAGCTCCAAACAGCTCACTGTGGGTTGGCAGGACCCCCTTTGCACACCCAGTCCCTTTGCAGATTCACTGGGGGGGGGGCAGGACCCCTTTGCACACTGAGGCCCTTTAAAGGTTCAGTGGGTTGGGAATGCAGGACCCCTTTCGCACACTCACTGCGGGATGCAAGACCCCTTTGCACACTGAGCACCTTTACACACTTATCGGGGGGTGCAGCACCGCGTTTACACGGGAAAAGAGAGAGAGTGCACTTCTCACTCACTGACGGGTTCAGCAGCCTCGCACCCTGCCTGCGACTACCAGGCCGACCTCGCACGCCGCATTCAGAGTGGGCAGCACCACCACTGCTGCACACCCACACCACCCGTGGTACAACCACACAATTCAGCACGCACCAACACATGACAATTAACTCCGCTAACTCCTTAACTTGCCCCCCGCCGGGGTGGGCACCCCTACACACCCCTACCAACGGCACGGCGACTCCCCCCAACCCCCGCCTAACGCACTCGCCGTGCCCCACGAGAAGTGCCCCTCCACTCTCCCCGCACCCCTCCCCCCGCTGCCCCTCCACATCGCTGCCCCCCCGGCCCTTCCCCCCCCCCCCCCCCCCCCCCCCAACCCGCTCAGCGCTCCCGGGGAGCCCCGCGTGCCGCTCATTTGCATAAAGGGGCGTGGCCCGCGCTCCTTCCTGCCCTGAAACCGCTGCGCGCCAAAGCGTTCCCGCGCCGAAGCCTTTATTGGGGGAGCTCCCTCCCCTCCCCCCCCGCAGGTTTGGGGGGCTCAGAGCGCTCTCCTCGCGGAGCAGAGCAGGGGGCAGCAGCAGCAGCAGCTCTGCCAGGGCGGGGGGGGACGCTGGGGGGGGCACACACAAGGTGGGGGGGGGCAGTGGGGGGGGGTGCAGGGACAGCGGGCACCCCCAAAATGCCCCCCCCCCCCCCCCCCGGATCCACCTGCAGAGGCCGAAGAGGAGCCAGAAGGCACCGAGGTCCCAGGCCTCGAGGGACGCCAAGGTCAAAGCCAGCGCGGGCCCCCCGTGCGCCCCCAGCGCTGGGGGGGGGTTGAGGGGAAGCACCCCAAAAAATGGGAGACACCCACACACACACAGCCCCCAGATTCCCAGAGCCCCTCCCCAAAGGCAGGAGGGACCCCCCCAACACCCAGAGCCCCCTAAAAGGGGAGACCCCCCCTCCACAGTCCCCCAATTCCCAGAGCCCCCCCAAAGGCAGGAGGGACACCCCCCTCCAACACCCAGAGCCTCCCCAAGGAAGGGGGACCCCCCAATTCCCAGAGCTCCCCGAAAAGAGGCCCCCCTCCCTCCACAGCCTCCCGATTGCCAGAGCTTCCCCAAAGGCAGGAGGGACCCCCCCCAACACCCAGAGCCCCCCCCCAAAGACAGGAGGGACAACCCCCCAACACCCAGAGCCCCTCAAAAAGAAGGGACACCCCACATCCCCCCAAAACCCAGAGCCCTTCACCAAGGGACCCCCCCCCCCAAAATCACACCCCCCCCCCCCAAAGCCCTGACGCCTCCCCCAGTTGCAGCCCCCCCTGATTTGGGCCCCCCCAGGATACAGAGCAGCCTGGGTGGAACATGGGGGGCACAGGGTCACTGGGGGTGGCACAGGGAAACTTGGGGGTACATGGGGGGAGAGGGAGTGGGGGCACAGGGACACTGGGGGGGCACGGGGGGCACGAGGGGGGGCACAGGGACACTGGGGGTGGCACAGGGACACTGGGGGGCACAGGGACACTGGGGGTAGCACAGGGATACTGGGGGGCACAGGAACACTGGGGGCGCATGGGGGGCACACGGACACTGGAGGGGCACAAGGGGCACAGGGAGGGGGGGAGAGTTCAGGGTTGTGGGGGCATTTGGGGGAGTTTGGCCCCCCCTCACTCACAGCCGCTCAGTGTGGGCGAACTCCTCAGGTGGGCACTCGAGGGGCAGTGATGCCCGGACGTGGGGGGCCTGGAGGGGGCAAACACGGACTGGGGGGGGGGGGGGGGGGCTCTGCCAGTGCCCCCACGGGAGCCAAGGCCTCCCCTTCCCCCCACAAGGGCACCCAGGGTGATCAAGGGGCATCCCCAGCCCCCCAGGGACCCAACCCCAGCGTGAGGGGGCGTGGGCACACACGTGTGGGCATGGGGGGGGTGAGGGGGCGTGGGCACACACGTGTGGGCATGGGTGTTGAGGGCATGGGCACACGCGTGTGGGCATGGGGGTATGAGGGGGTGTGGGCACACGCGTGTGGGCATGGGTGTTGAGGGCATGGGCACACGCGTGTGGGCATGGGGGTATGAGGGGGTGTGGGCACACGCGTGTGGGCATGGGTGTTGAGGGCGTGGGCACACGCGTGTGGGCATGGGGGGGTGAGGGGGCATGGGCACACGCGTGTGGGCATGGGGGGGTGAGGGGGCATGGGCACATGCGTGTGGTGTGGGAGGGGCATGGGGGGTTGGGGGGGGTGGCGGGGGGCGTGGCAGGGGGGCCCTGAGGGGGCGTGGGGGGTGTGGGAGGGGTTTGGGGATGTGGGGGGGTGAGGGTCGTGGGCGGGGTGTGGGGGGCCGTGGGGGAGGTGTGGGCGTGGGTGAGTTTGGGGGGTGTGGGAGGGGTGTGGGGGTCGTGGGGGGTAGGGGGGTGTGGGGGGTTTGGGGGGGGGTGGGGTGGGTGTCGGAGGGCATGGAAGGGGGGTGTGGGGGGTGCAGGGGGTGTAGGGGGGCATGGGAGGGGTGTGTGGGGGTGGGGGGTGTTACAGTTGAATTAAGACAAATAAAGTCTCCAATGGTTCGCTAAAAGTTTGTTTCAGCCAGGAAAGCAAAGGCAGCGCTGGGCGGCCGGGAAGGCGCAGCCTCACCCAGGCTCCCACAAGTTTGGGTGACTCAGGCAGCCTTTTATCCCCTTCTCGAAGTCCCCCTTGTTGGGTTCGGCAGTGACACAAACAAGGTGACAACATCTGTTAATGTTAACGAGATAAAGCCAAGGCAAAGGTCGTTACGGTGACACGGGATCTCACTGACAGACCACACCGCAACCTTGAGATAAGGCCGCGCCTCGTTCTGTCTTGGACAGCAGGATTTGTGCCCGGAACAGCGGGGCCGCTTTCTCCTGGGATCCTTCGGTTTAAGCAGCAAATTGATCTTTATTTCTCACAGGAGGGGTCTGTCTGGGGGGGGGAGGGATTTGTGTGGGGCTGGGGCGGGTAGAGGGGAGTTTGGGGGTGCGGGGGGTCACGGCCCACTCGGGGGGCTCGCGAGGATCCGCTCACCTTGGTGTGGAGGCGCGAGCTGAAGGCAGACCCAAGGGCGGCGGCTGCCCCGGCTCCCAGAGGCGCCTTTGCTCTCCCGCCCGCAGAGCCGCCCGCGATGGACAAAGCCGAGCAAAGGGCGGGAAGAGGAGGGGGGGGCGCTGATTGACGGAGGGCGGGAGGGGACGTGGCTGGCGAGGGGCGGGACGGGTGGAAGGTGCTGATTGGCTGCGGCACCACGATTGGGCGTGGCCCGCAGGGGGCGGGAAGCTGCCGCCTCTCTGATTGGCCGTGAGGTGCCTGACTGAACACAGCACCCCCCCCCGCCCTTCAGCCGGCACTCGCGGCGGCGGCAGCAGCGCTGGCAGAGGCGCCGGGGCCGCTCGGGCCGAGGCTTTGGGCGCTGGGGGAGGCGGTTGGCGGTGCGGGAGCCACGGTTCCGTCTGCAGGTGCGAGGCTGCCCCACAGATGGACGTCCCTGCCCCACAGATGGGTGTCCCAGCCCCACAGATGGGCGTCCCCTGCTGCCCTCCCCTCAGCTGGCTCTCCCCCCAATCCTTGTTGTGTCCTAAAATCCCTTCCTTTCCCTCAAAATCCTTCACTTTCCCTAAAATTTCTGGTTTTTTCCCAAATTTTCCCCGTTTTTCCCTAAAATTCCCCGTTTGCCCCAAATTTCCCCCCTCGGGGCCCCTCCCCCCCGATGGAGCTGCACGAGGCTGCCCCTCCCCCACCCAGCAAGGTGAGCCGGGGGGGGGGGGGGCGGAAGGGGAAATTGGGGTCAAAAAGGGCAATTTGGGGAAAATTGGGGGAAATTGGGGAATTTTGGCGTCAAGCTTGGTTGAATTTGGGGTCACAATTGGGGATTTGGGGTCAAAATTGTGGAATTTTGGGTGAAACCTGAAATTTGGGGCAGAAATCAGGGATTTTGGGTGGAAATTGGGGAATTTGGGCTTGAAATTGGGGAATTGGGGTCAAAATTGGGCATTTTGGGGTAGAAATCGGAGATTTTGGGTGGAAATTGCGGACTTTTGGGTGGAAATTGTGCAATTACGCGTTGAATTGGGGAATTTTGGGTGGAAATTTGGGTATTTTTGGTCACAATTGGACATTTTGGGTGGAAATTGGGGAATTTGGGGTGGGAATTGGGGAATTTGGGGCCAGAATTGTGCATTTTGGGTGGAAATGAGGAATTTTGGGTGGAAATTGTGATGTTTTGGGTGAAAATCAGAAATTTTGGGTGGAAATTGTGACATTTTGGGTGGCGATTGTGCCCTGTTGGGTGACCCTCTCGGTGCTGCCCCTGGGCGCACACGACGCTGGTGGGGACGCCCTTTGGGGCGGCGCTGGTGACGGCGCAGGGGGAGCCACGCGCAGGCCGCCCCGCACTCCTCACCTTCCCTGGCGTCGGCCATGACCGTGAGTGCCCCGCCCATACCCCTCCCCCCCAAAAGGATGTGGGGCGCCCCATATCAGTCATGTGACACATCCTCCCTCCCAGACCGGTCGTGCTTCGCCTGCTTCTTCGCCCACCCCGACATGTACGAAATCAGCCGGGATTTCTTGGTGCTCCACCTGGATTCACCCAGAATGGAGGAGCGAGCCCCCCCCCACCCCCTGGGGTCGATGCCGCGACACCCACGTGACCCCCCCACGTGACCCTGACCCCCCCACACCCCCAACCCCCAGCAACCATTGATCTCCCAGTTGACCCCAGGTTGACCCCTTTGATATCCCAGTTGGCCCCATTGACCCCCTTGACCCCCTTGACCTCCCAGTTGCCCCCGTTGACCCCAGGTTGACCCCATTGATCCCTTTGATGTCCCAGTTGGCCCCATTGACCCCCTTGACCTCCCAGTTGGCCCCATTGACCCCACTGATCCCTTTGATGTCCCAGTTGGCCCCATTGACCCCCTTGACCTCCCAGTTGACCCTATTGACTCCAGGTTAACCCCATTGACCCCAGGGTGACCCCGTTGACGCCATCTTACCCCCCCCCCAGGTACCAGTACCCCTCGCTGGAGCAACTGGTCGAGATGATCCCCTGCGTCCTCCAGGACCTCAAGTGAGTTGGGGGGCGCCCACGGCGGGGGGGGCATGCGAAGGGACCCCCCAAGCCCCACAGCGAGGGGTTGGTTGGGGGGGCGGAGGGGAGGGGACCCTCTTGACCTCTCGTTGACCTTTTCCACCAGTGTCACCAATATCATCGGGATGGGGGTCAGCTTCGGGGCCTTCGTCCTCGCCAAGTTTGGGGTGAACGGGGCTTGCGGGGACTACTGGGAGGCACTACGATGTACTGGGAGGCACTGGGATGTACTGGGAGGAACTGGAGGCACTGGGATGTACTGGGATGAACTGGGATGCATTGGGAGGAACTGGGGGAGACTGGGATGTCCTGGGAGGTACTGAGAGGCATTGGGGGCACTGGAGGTGGCACTGGGATGTACTGAGAGGAACTGGGAGGTACTGGGAGGAACTGGGGGGGACAGGGTTTTAATGGGAGGCACTGGGGGGGCACTGGGATGTAATGGGAGGCACTGGGGGGCACTTGGGGGGCACTGGGATATACTGGGAGGCACTGCGATGTACTGGGAGGAACTGGGGGGCACTGCACCATACTGGGAAGGAGTAGGGGGGCATTGGGATGTCCTGGGAAGGGACTGGGAGGGACCAGGGGTCTCCGTGGATCTCTATGGGTCTCCGTGGGTCTCCATGGGTCCCTATGGGCTCTGTGGGTCCCTATGGGCTCTATGGGGCTCATGCTATGGGGCTGCCCCACAGCTGCTGCACCCTGAGGCTGTGGAGGGGTTGGTGCTGGTGAACATTGACCCCCACGCATGGGGCTGGATGGACTGGACTGCGGGCAAGGTGGGCACTATGGCCCCTACGTTCCCTATGGACTCTATGGCTCCCTATGGGCTCTATGGGTCCCTGTGGATCCCTGTGGGGCTCTATGGGTCCCTATGGGCTCTATGGGTGCCTATGGGTCTCTATGGGTCTCTGTGGGTCCCTATTGGCTCTATAGGTCCCTATGGGTCTCTGCCCCACAGCTCTCTGGCCTCACCTCCTCCACCACGGAGCTGATCCTGTCCCACCTCTTCACCCAGGTGGGGTCAGGGGTCACCTGTGGGGCGTGAGGGGAGGGGGCGGGGAGGTGTCACTTGTGGGATGGGGGGGGAGGTCCCACGGCGCTGTCACGTGACCCCACAGGCGGAGCTGGCGGCCCCGCCCCCCGCCCTGCGCGAGGTCCGCAAGCGCCTCAAAGCGACCCCCAACGCCCTCCTGCTGTGGGCAAAGTGGAACAGGTGAACTGGGAGCACTGGGAGGCACTGGGAGGGGTCTGGGTGGGACTGGGAGGGGACTGGGAGGGCCCGCGGGGGGCAGGAAGCTGCCGCCTCTCTGATTGGCCGTGAGGTGCCTGACTGAACACCTTCCCCCCTCCTCCCCCCACCCCTCAGCCGGCTCTCGTGGCAGCGGCGGCGCTGGGGGAGGCGCTGGGGCCGCTCGGGCCGAGGCTGCGGGCACTGGGGGAGGCGGTTGGCAGCGCGGGAGCCGCAGTTGCTGCTGCAGGTGTGGGGCTGCCCCACACATGGGGTCCTGCCCCATTGATTGGGGTCCCAGCCCCACAGATTGGGGTCCCAGCCCCATTTTGAGTGGGAAATTGCGAATTTTGAGGGAAAAATGAAGATTTTTTAGGGAAGACTGAAATTTTTTGAGGGAAAATTGAGAAATTTTGAGAGAAAAATTGCAATTCTGAGGGAAAACTGGGAATTTTGAAAGAAAATTAGAGTTGAGGGAAAAAATTAGGATTTTGAGGGAAAATTGAAAGGTTTTGAGGGGAAATGAGAAATTTTGAGTGGAAAATTGAAGATTTTGAGGGAAATTTGAGGGTTCTCAGGCAGAACTTAGGATATTTGTGGGCAACTTGACAATTTTGGAGGAAAATTTGACAATTTTTGAGGGAAAATGAGGGGGTTTGAAAGAAAATTGAGTTTTAAGGGGAGATTTGTAGAAAAGTTATTAAAAATGGAGGATTTTTTAGAAAAAACAGATTTTTTACAAAATATTGGGGACTTTTTGAAAGAATGGGGTTCTTTTTAAAGAACAAGTGAGGATTTGGGGGGAAAATGGGATTTTTTGGAAGAAACAGGAGGTTTTTAGAAAATGTTGGGATTTTTTCAGCGAAAAATGTGGATTTTGTGGAAAAATTTGATAAATTTGACCAAAAATGCAGAAATTTTTGAGGGAAAAAAGGTGTGAATTTTGGGGGGAAAGGAGGGATTTTTGGGGTGAGGGGTTGGGGGCGGAGTGGCTGAGGCCGCCCCTCCCTCTCCCAGGTGTCCCCTCCCCCCATCTCGGCGCTGCTGTTCTGGGGGCCCCTCGAGGTCCTGGTGGTGGCTGGGAGGCGCCTGGAGCTCTGGGGGCTGCGGGGGAGCAGGTGAGGCCACGCCCACCCGCAGGCCACGCCCACACACCCAGTCCCCTCCCAGTTGCCTCTCGGTGCCCTCCCAGTTGCCTCCCGGTGCCCTCCCAGTGCCTCCCAGTCCCCTCCCAGTTCATCCCAGTCCCTCTGTCTCTCCACAGGCTCCGCCCCCTGGGGACGCTGGGACTCCCCCCTTAAGGTGCTGCGGATGCTCCGCCCCTCGGCCCCTCCCCCCACCCCTCCCGTGCTGTTGCTCCTGGGGGATGGGCGGGTGTAGAGTTTTGGCCCTGGGGGGCTGCGGCCAATCAGGTGAGAGGGGGGTGGGGCTTAATGGGCAGGGGGAGGGGCCAAGGGGTGGGCTCGGAGGGGAAACCGGGGCAAAAATAGCAAATTTTGGTAAAAGAGCGGCAATTTGGGTGAATTTTATAGAGGGGAAATTGGGAATTTGGGGAGAAAAATGGGGATTTTGGTCCAAAAATTGAGATTTGCGTAGAAAAATGGGGATTTTGGGGTGAAAAATGGGGATTTTGGGGAAAAAAATTGGAGATTTGGAGAGAAAAACTGGGATTCAGGGGAAAAATAGGAATTTGGGGAGAAAATGGGGATTTGGAGCAAAAATTGGGAATTTGGGGAGAAAAATGGGGATTAAGGAGAAAATTGGGATTTTGGGGGAAAAATTGGGGATTTGGGGGCCAAGAATTGGGGATTTGGGGGCAAAGAATTGGGGATTTGGGGAGAAAAATCGGGAATTTGGGGAGAAAATGGGAATTTGGGGAGAAAAATGGGGATTTGGGGGAAAAATAGGGATTTGGGGAGAAAAGTGGGGATTTGGGGCCAAAAAATGGGAATTATGGGGTGAAAAATGGGGATTTGGAGCAAAAAATGGGATTTGGGGGAAAAAATGGCGATTTGGGAAGAAATTTGGGGTAGAAATTGCATTTTTTGGGGTTGAAATTGTAAATTTTGGGTTAAAATGGTAATTTTGGGGTTGAAATGGTAAATTTTGGTTTGAAATTGCAATTTTTGGGTTCAAATAGAAATTTTTGTGTTGAAATTGCAAGTTTTGGGTTAGATTTGTAGATGCTGGGTGAAAATTGCAAATTTTAGGTTGAAATTTTAAATTTTGGGTGATTTGGGGCAGTTTGGGTGTGATTTTGGGGTAAATTTGTGTGGTTCGGGTTATTGTGGGGGGATCTGGCTGATTTGGGTGTTTCTGCAGGTGCCGGGCTGTTCCTCTTCCGCTCTGATGGGACCCTCTGGCTGCTCCAGGAATGGGAGCACCCCTGGATCAAACGCCGGGTGAGGGGGGGGACACGACCCCCACATTCTGCGGGGGCGGAGGGACAAAGGGGGGTGGGGTCGTGACGTCACTTCCCCTCCCCCCCAGGTGTCGGGGCAGGCAGTGACGGCGCTGGTGGCGCTTGGGCGGCGCCTGCTGACGACGGCGCTGGACGGGCTGGCGCGAGTGTGGCACCCCCGCAGGGGGCACCCGGTGGGCAGGGGCGAAGGGGGCGACTGAGGACAAATCGGGGGCATTTAGGGGGAACTTGGGTGGAATTTGGGGGAAATTGTGGAAATTTGAAAAAAATTGGGGGAATTTGGGGGGAACTGGTGGGAATTCGGGGAAATTTAGGGGAAATTTAGGGAGAATTGGGGGGAATCGTGGAAATTTGAAAAAAATTGGGGGAATTTGGGGGGAACTGGTGGGAATTCGGGGAAATTTAGGGGAAATTTAGGGAGAATTGGGGGAATCGTGGAAATTTGAAAAAATTTGGGGGAATTTTGGGAAATTTAGGGGGAATTTAGAGATAAATTTAGGGGAATTTGGTGAAATTTTGTGGGAATTTTGGAAAATTTGAAAAAATTGAGGGGAAATTGTTGAAATTTGGGGGAATTTGGGGAAATTTGAAGAAATTTGGGGCATTTGGGTGGAATTGGTGGAAACGAAGAAATTTGGGGAAATTTTGGGGAAATTTTGGGAAATTTGAAGACATTTGGAGGAATTTGGGTGGAATTTGGGGGGAACCGGTGGGAATTTGGGAAAATTTAGGGGGAATTTGGGGAGATTAGGGGAAATCTGAAAAAATCTGGGGGAATTTGGTGAAATTTAGGGGGAATTTAGAGGTAATGTGGAGAAATTGGAGGGAATTTGGTGAAATTTGGGGGAAACCTTTCTGTGGAGCTGAGGTGCCCCCCATGGATTTGGAGGAGGAGTCCCTAAGGACTCGGGGTCACAGGGGGTGTTCCTGTGCACCTGGGGTCTCCCAGAGTGTCAGGGTTCCTCCTGGGAGTCCACATGGACTTGGGGGTGTCCCTATGGATTTTAGAGGGGTGCTAAGTATTTGAGAGGTTCCCTATGGACTTGGGGGAGCCCATGTATTTGCGGGTCCCTATTGACTTGGGGAGGGTTGGTGTAGACGTGAGGAGTTCCCTGGATGCTGGGGTTCCTCCTGCGGGTCCCTGTGGCTTTGGGGGGCCCCTCATGGACGTTGGACCCCCCGTGTCCCCCCAGGTCCGTGCTGGGCCGTGAGGCGATGAAGCGGATGCAGACGTCGAACGTGCTGGTGTCGGGGCTGCGCGGGCTCGGGGGGAAGGTGGCCGAGAGCCAAACACCCCCCTTGAGGTGATTCATCTGCCCCTGCCATCTTTCTTGGGGCTTATAAGGGGAGATAGATGCCCCACCCCCCCAGGGTAATTAATCTTAATTACTTAATGAAACTGGGCACTGGTGAATTACTGCTGGGTGTAATTAGCGGCCATGAGGATTCCTTCTCTGGGGTGACTGTGTTCCCGGGGGAGCTCAGTGCCCCCCCTTGGGGTAATTAATCTGCCCCCACAGTCCTTGCTGGGGTTTATGAGGGCACATAAGTGCTCCACACTGGGCTACTAATTGACCGGAGAGGGGATTAATTAATCTCGGGTTAATTAGCCCCCATGGGGCGTTGTTTTTTAGGGTGATGGTGTTCCCAGGGGAGCTGCATGCCCCTTTGGTGTAATTAATCCACTCCTGCAATGGGACCTCCCAGTATCTGCATGGGGACCCCCAGTATCTCACTCCCCCCCTCCCACCTCTGCCTGGGACCCCAGCACGACCTCTGCCTGGGACCCCAACATCTGTGTAAGACCCCACCATCTGCCTGGGACCTCCCAATATCGGCCTGGGTCCCTCAGTACCTGCCTGTGCCCCCTCCACATCTGCCTGGGACCCCAACATCTGATTGGATCCCCTCTTCCCCTCCTGGGGACCCCCAGAATCCCTCCACTCCTGCCGTGGTCTCCTTGTCCGTCTGCCTCCTCCCGGAGCCAGATGCAGGGACAGATGGACAGAGGGACACGCAGGTAGAAGGCAGACGGGTGGACAGATGGACAGACAGGTGGGCAGACACATGGACAGACGGACAGGATGGGCAGAGGGACAGACAGAGTGGGGGACGTACAGCTGGGCGGGCAGACAGGTGAACAGACGGGGTGGACGAGTGGGTGAGCAGATGGATGGACAGAGGGACAGACAGATGGGAGTGCGGAGAGACGGGTGGACAGACAGACGGACAAGCAGAGGGCTGGCTGGCTGGGCAGACAGAGGGACAGCCATCCAGACTGACAGCCGGCCGCGATGCCAACAGGTGGTGGTGCTGACCAATTCGCCGCTGGAGGAGCAGCTCTGGGTTGGGAATTTCTGCCACAGCTGCAGCATCAAACTCATGGTGGCCGACACGCGTGGGCTCTTCAGGTGAGAGGGACCCCCCAGCGTCCATAGGGGGCCCCAACATCCATAGGGGACCCCAAGGTCCCTAGAGGCTCCCTGAGAGCTATAGAGGACCCCAAAGTCCATAGGAGCTCCCCGACATCCGTAAGGCCCCGGTTCCATAGAGGCCTCCCATGGTCTACAGGGGCTCCCTGACATCCACAAGGGCTCGAGGAGGTTTGTGAAGCCGTAGTTCCAGCTGGCGCAGGCTTTCCATGGCCGAACCCCGTCTGCGGGACGAGTTGCCGCCAATGCTATCGTGTTGCAGCGTGAAGCTTCACGGGGAGTGCACAGAGAGCTGGCTCCGGGGGGGCCACTTGGTCCAAGGGACTTGTGCAGGTGGCTGCATCTCTAGGAGAGCGTCGGCAGTGTAACAGGGGCAGGGATGGCGTTGGCAGGCACTGGGACTCACTGCTCCTCTCGCTACAGCCTGGCAAAGCTTAAGAGGAGAAGAAAACCACCTGGAATTAAATTGCCTCCCCACTGGGTTAAGGAGCCAAAGCAGTGGGGCAGCCATGCCCCAGGGCTGCTGTCAGGGGCTTGAATTGGTGTCTGAACTCTGGGGCCTTCTTCTCGGGAGCTGGCGCCAGCGCCCGCTCCTGACAGGGAACCTGCCCGGAGAAATCCCCCTGCTCCGTTTTGCCCTAAGGGGCTCCTGTCCCCCTCGGCCAAGCTGTTCCAGCAACTGCCACCCCTGGCCGGGGAGCTGTGCCAGCTCCGTTCTGTGCAGAAGAGTCCCGGTGTCTCCTCTGCAGCTGAAGCCTCAGCAGCCTTCTCTCCCCACAGGCCCCTCTCGGAGGCTCCACGTGCCCAGCTGGAAACCAGCAGTGCCCCTTGTGCCCAAAGAGCCAGAGCAGCTGCCCCGGCAGCACCCAGGTGTGTGACGCGAAGCTGAGGAAGAAGAGAGAGCTGCTGCCCCCGCTGCGGGAGGCGGCGCAGGCAGATGTCCGTGCCCTCCGCGCTGCCCAGGAGGTACCAGCAGGTGCATCTGCTGTCCCCCCTGCACGGCGCTGGGCCTGCAGAGCCAGCTCCTGCACAGGTTCCTCTCCAGGAGCAGGCGGTGCAGGGCAGCGCTGGGCCGTGACCGTCGCCAGGCTGGGGGTGATGTTCTCTCTGCTCTCCTGCCCACGGTGCCACAAGCTCCCCATCTCCCAGCTGGGCGGCGCGCAGAAGCACTTGGATGTGGCTTTGGCCAGGAAGAGCGCGGAGGTACCGGCAGGGTCTGGCAGGTAGGGGCTGCTGGCAGCGAGGTGGGGCTGCGGGGACGCTGGGCAGGACAGGGCGCAGCGTGGAGCAAGGTGCCAGTGTCCCCAGCTCTCCCTTGAGGGGAGTTTCCCTGTCAGGACCCCCTCCTCCCGCGGGGGCCCGGTGAGCCCTGCCTCCAGCCTGGCCGACTCTCGCACGTCCCCCCAGGAGGCCAAGGAGAAGCTGCGGGCCAAAATCTACGAGCGAGTGGAGCCGTGCACCGCGCTGCTGGAGCAGGTGAGGCTGCGAGGCCGAGCCCAGCAGGAGCTGCAGAAGCGGCTGCAGCGGCTGCCGGACATCCAGCCGGGCGACAAGCGGCACCAGGCGCAGCTGCAGGTAGGCAGGAGCCGTCCCCGGGCTGGCAGCACCCACAAGGGGCCTTAGGCCAACCCCTGTCCCCACGTTCCCCAGGTCAGCACCTGCCTCCCCCTGTCCCTCCCTGCCGTCTCTGCCAAAGGTGCTTCGCCAGCTGGAAAATGAAATGGAGAAGATGGAGACTGAAGTCCGCGCTGCACAGAAGGTGACCATGAGATAAGAGAGTTTTAGGGGAGACCTGTCCATCCCTGTGACACCTCTCAAAGCCCTTCCCTGTGGAGGGGGAGCTCCCGGGTCTGTTTGCAAATCTGGCTGTCGGAACAGCAGCACTGGGGACCCCAAGATCAGCCACAGCTTGTACAACCTCCCTGAACCCCCGCCCCTCCTTTAGCCCATCCTCCCTTCCTCTCCTCCCTCCAGGGAGGGGCAAGTGGAACTGGGGGCTGGGATTGATCCAGGTGATGTCCCCCTGTCCCTGTGACGCCCCCCAAAGCCCTTCCCTGTGGAGGGGAAGCTCTGGGGTCGGTTTGCAAGTCAACCTTGCTTTAAAAAATTGAACAACAGGAACACGAAAGGGATTTTAGTGCTTTATTGCTTTAGAGAGACCCAAAGCAGAAATCCCCTTGTCCCCAGCAGCTCTCGCTGCCCGCCCTGCCCGGCTGCCCGGCCACTGGGTACGTCCTGCAGGGGCCGTAGAGCCCTGAGGGGCCGCAGGGTCTGGGGCATCCACGGTGCCCGGGAGAGGTGTCCTTTGGAGGAGGCTGTAGAGGAGGCAGAGCGAGGGGCAGGGGTGAGCCCTCTGCAGCCCCCAGGGCAGCTCTGCCAGCCCAGGGAGGAGAGAGACCTCGTGGCCCCAGCTTGGCCTCTGCTCTCTCGCACACGCACGGCTCCCAGCACTCGTGGCCGATGGACGCTCTGGGAAGGCAGAGTGTGGGATGCACTGGTTGTGGGCCATTTACAGGCTGGCCAGTGACCTCTGTGATGTCACCCTCTCTGATGTCCCCCTCTGTGACACTGACCGGTCTCCTAGGAGACCGCTCTGCTCTCAGGGCCAAGCGCTCTCTGGCCTCAGTCTCCAGGAGCAGCGGGAGGAGACAGGTGGCCTCTCTGCTGGCAGCTGCCAGCGCATTCCTTGTGCGTGAAAAGCAAAGGCACCGCAGTTCAGCCCTCGCAGAGCCGCTGCCCCTTCTGCTGGAGAGGAAACTCTGCCTCACGCCCAGGGCAGGTCAGGGAGAGGGTACGAAGAGGGCTGTCTGCCTCCCCAGAAAGCTGTCTGGGAGCGGAGTGGTGGGAGCTGCATTCACGGAACTTGAGTCTTCCTGTGACCTTCCCTGTGACCGTTTGACCGTGGTTTCTGTTTCTCCTAGGGAAGAGCCGAGAATCGGGGAAATGCCCTTCTGCTTCCGTGACGTGTTGCTCTGTGCCGTGCCTGGAGCAGTGGTGCTTGGCTGCTGGTGGATCTGTTCCCGTAGGAAGCAGCAAGCGAGCGGGAATGAGAAGGAGTCATCGAAGTCCCATCTGTCGGCAGGGTCGAAAACGTGCAGCACCCTCCCAGAGAAGATGAGAGAGAAGGAGCTGGCGATGAAGAAGACTCGCCTTATACAGCGAATAGAGGAGCTCAAGAGAGCGTGTAGTGTCGAGCTGTGTGTTGTAGAGGAGCTGGAGATGAAGAAGGCCTCCTTGCTGTGTGATGTAGAGAGCCTTCATTCAGTTGTACAGGAGCTGCAGGTGAAGGCGGCCTCCTTGCTGTGTGATCTAGAGAGCCTTCGTTCAGCTGTAGATGATCTGCAGATGGAGATGGAGACATCCAGGTGGCACGTGGCTTGATTCCCTAAAAGCCCCAGGAGCCTGACCACATCCAGGTACAGGCTGCCAAGGGCGGGGCGGCTGGGGAAGCCATACCCTGTGGGGAACTCCTGGGTGCTCTTGGGCCAGCTGCACGGCAGCAGAGATGGACTGACGCCAAGCCGGCCCCAGAGGGGGGTGGGCTGGTGTTCCTGGCTAACGCCAATGCCAGTGCTACCACTGCTATTAATAAAGAGAGAACCAGTTTCCTACTGACATTCGTTGCTCACCAGTCCCACAGCTCTTGCCACCCCTGGTCTCTCAGCCAAGCCCTTTCTCAGACAGCTCAGGGGCTCGTGGCCTTGTCTCAGCAGATCCTGAGGAAGTCCATTGATTGGGATCCTCCCAGCTGCCCTGACCCGATCCCCCAGCTCCCCCTCGTGCCGCCATGCCCCCCTCCCTCCCCCTCGCTGCTGCTGCCGCTGGCGCTGCCGACTGCCCTGGAGGTGACGCGACCCCACGGGGTCTCCCTGTCCAGTGAGTGACGGATCCAAACTGGGGGAAATGGGAGGGACCCCAGCTCCCGCCCCCCCTCCCTCCCCCCCAAAGACCCCCCCCTACTTGGTGCCTCTCCAACACCCCCCCGGGGATGCACAAACTGGAGGGCTCTTGGGAGTCCCTGAGCAGTGTTGTGGTCCTGGGTGGGGGGGCTTGGAGGTCCCACAGGGTTGTTCCCCCACCAGACCACTGCTTCTGCGAGGCCTCCAAGCCATTGACGTGTCTGGACGGCTCGGCCACCATTGCGCTCGGCCACCATCGCCTTCTCCTGCATCAAGGTCGACTGCCACGACGGCTCCGAGGAGCCCGGTGAGACCTCGCCCAGGCATCCACCAGTTCTCCTCCCTTTATGTCATTTACCTCCCCTTCAGGAAGACCTTTGACGTGGTCTCCCTCAGCGTTCTTGTCGCTCAGCGAGGCCACTGCAGTCTGGGGGGGCTGGTGGAACAGATGAGCCAAACGTGGGTTGGGTGATGAGGCTGAGGGAGCAGTGGGGAAGAGGCCCTTCCCTACCTGGAGGGCAGGGGACACACTGGGGTTTGGTGAGGTGGCACAGAGACCTGTTTGACAGTTTGACACCTGTACACACGGTCCAGGGGAGGCAACTCTCACCACATTTTTTTCAATGATTATAAATCGGGAGCAGCAGTCCTGTTCCTTAGGGATGCCTTTTAGGGGAGACCTGTCCATCCCTGTGACACCTCTCAAAGCCCTTCCCTGTGGAGGGGAAGCTCCCGGGTCTGTTTGCAAATCTGGCTGTCGGAACAGCAGCACTGGGGACCCCAAGATCAGCCACAGCTTGTACAACCTCCCCGAACCCCCGCCCCGCCTTTAGCCCATCCTCCCTTCCTCTCCTCCCTCCAGGGAGGGGCAAGTGGAACTGGGGGCTGGGATTGATCCAGGTGATGTCTCCCTGTCCCTGCGACGCCCCCCAAAGCCCTTCCCTGTGGAGGGGAAGCTCTGGGGTCGGTTTGCAAGTCAACCTTGCTTTAAAAAATTGAACAACAGGAACACGAAAGGGATTTTAGTGCTTTATTGCTTTAGAGAGACCCAAAGCAGAAATCCCCTTGTCCCCAGCAGCTCTCGCTGCCCGCCCTGCCCGGCTGCCCGGCCACTGGGTACGTCCTGCAGGGGCCGTAGAGCCCTGAGGGGCCGCAGGGTCTGGGGCATCCCCGGGGCCCGGGAGAGGTGTCCCTTGGAGGAGGCTGTAGAGGAGGCAGAGCGAGGGGCAGGGGTGAGCCCTCTGCAGCCCCCAGGGCAGCTCTGCCAGCCCAGGGAGGAGAGAGACCTCGTGGCCCCAGCTTGGCCTCTGCTCTCTCGCACACGCGCGGCTCCCAGCACTCGTGGCCGATGGACGCTCTGGGAAGGCAGAGTGTGGGATGCACTGGTTGTGGGCCATTTACAGGCTGGCCAGTGACCTCTGTGATGTCACCCTCTCTGATGTCCCCCTCTGTGACACTGACCGGTCTCCTAGGAGACCGCTCTGCCCCCAGGGCCAAGCGCTCTCTGGCCTCAGTCTCCAGGAGCAGCGGGAGGAGACAGGTGGCCTCTCTGCTGGCAGCTGCCAGCGCATTCCTCGTTCGTGAAAGCTGGAGAGGAAACTCTGCCTCACGGCCAGGGTAGGTCAGCTCTGTCTGTGTCCCTTCTGTGCAGTCACTGCTCGCATTCAGTCTCCAGGATAGGACACCACCCCCACCCCTTGGGAATAACTTGTGTGGCTGCTCTGGGAACCGCGTGCTGCAAACGTGCCTGACCTGGGAAGGATGTGTCCAGGGAGGGCAGCTTGTCCTGTCAGGAGAAGCCGCGTAGCTTCAGAGGGCTCTGGGAGCCTGCTGAGAACAAGGAGCTGAAGCTGACTTTCCTTGGGTTGCTTTTTGGGTTGCTGGGAAGGTAGGCAAGCGTGCGCATTCCTTCTTTCCTCATCTCCCTGGTGTTTGCCCACAGGTTTCCGCAAGCGCAGTCAGAGACCGAGCGGGAGCCCTGCCTGAGCCCTGCTCTCCCCTTGGTGTCCTAATGCCACCTGAGCTCCTGCAGGGATCCTTCAGGCAGCTGGGAAGGTCTCCTGTCCTAGCGGCAGCTTTCTGGCCACGCCTTGGTGTCAGGTGTGCCCCTTGGGCTGGATTGCGGCCCTGCCAGAAGGGAGTGGAAGAGGCTGGGGGTGCAGGGCGAGCACCTACAGGGTGGCAGCTGTGCCCCGGCTCAGCTCTGGCTTTGCTGCGGGACCGCATGGGGCCCTGCGTGCTGGGAAACGGCCCTGGGGCACCCAGGGCTCAGCTCTGGCTCTGCCTTTGCCAGGCTGACGATGTCTGCTTCCAGAGAGTTTCGTCAGGGATGCACAGAGCGCCTGGAAAGGCAAGATGCTTGTGCTCCCAGAAACACCTGCAGGCACCGAGGGAACTTTAGCCTTCCCGGTCGCTCCCTGGCACCATTTGACCGTAGTTTCCATTTCTCTCCTAGATAAGCTGAGGCTGCTCATCGTGGCTGCGCAATCCCGCGATATCAAGACCTACACGGTACCTGGAGCAGTGGGACTTGTTGGACGGTGACGGTTCTATTCCCGACAAAGGAAACCAGCAATGAGCCTTAAAAAAGAGCAGGATGAAGTGCCAGAAGAAAACAAGCAGAGGAAAGGCTGGGAGATTGAGCTGGCACGGAAGGAAACCCAGCTGACTCAGAAGGAAGCCCAGCTGGCACAAATGAACGCCCAGCTGGCACAAATGAAAGCCCTGGGCGTGCAGAAAGAAGCCCAGCTGGCGCAGAAAGAAGCCCAGCTGGCACAGAAGGAGGCCCTGCTGGCACAAATGGAAGCCCTGCTGGCACAAATGGAAGCCCTGTTGGCGCAGAAAGAAGCCAAGCTGGCGCAGAAGGAAGCCCAGCAGGCACACAAGGAAGCCAATCTGGTGCAAATGGAAACCCAGCTGGCGCAGATTCGTTTTTTGGGAAAATAAAGAATTGTAGAAGCATAGGATGTCCCGAGTTGGAAAGGACCTTTTCCCAATACCCAGCCTAAGCCTCCCCCCGCACAGCGTGCTGTCATTTGCTCGGGTCCTGTCCCTGGGAAGAGCTCAGCGCCTGCTCTTCCTCCTCCTCTCCTGAAGAAGCTGTAGAGTGCGATGAGGTCTCCCCTCAGCCTTTTCTCCAGGCTGGACAGAGCGAGTGCCCGTATCTGCTCTTCATACGACTTCCCCTCTAAAGCCTTCAGCAGCTTGGTTCCTTCTCCGGGCACTCTCCAGGAGCTGTAGATTCTTTTGATGCCGTGCCACCCCAAACTTCACCCAGTAGTCAAGGTGGGGCCGGAGCAGAGCAGGGCAAGCCCCTCCCTCGCCTGCCTGGCGATGCCGTGCAGGATTCACCCCAGGACTTGGTTGGCACTCTTGGCTGCCAGGGCTCTCTGTTGGCTCGTGTTCCCCTTGCCGTCGCCCAGAACCGCCAGGTCCCTTTCCGCAGGGCTGCCCTCGGGCCTCTTGCTCCCAGTCTGTCTGCCCATGCAGGGTTGCCACGTGCCAGCCAGGTGCAAAATGTGGCCTTGCCCTTGTTGAAGTGCAGGCAGCTGGTGCTTGCCCAGCTCTCCAGTTTCTCCAGACCCCTCTGCAGGGCCTCTCTGTCCTCAAGCCCATCATCAGCTCCCCCCACGTCTGCGTTGCCCGCACACTGAGTTAGGAAACCTTGAAGTCCGCGTCATTCAGGAAGAGGCTGAAGAGCACTGGCCCTGAGATGGGTCCCCAGGGATCCGCGCCAGGGACTGCTGGGCAGCCCCAGGTAAGCCCATTCCCCGTCACCCTTGCAGTCCGCTCCCTCAGCCACTTGCTCCCTTCTCTCATTGTGTGTTGCTCCATCGGGATGCTGGGCATTCAGGAGGATCCTGGCAGAGCCACGCCTGAAGGCTTTCCTGAAAGCCCAACCCGTTCCAGCCGTGGGCTTTCCTTGCTCAGCCAGCGGGGTGACCTTGTCCTAGAGAGACATTAGGTTTGTCACGCAGAGCCTTTTCCTTGTGACCCCATGCTGGCTGGCACCAAGGACTGGGGTGTCTTTGAGCTGGTTTTCAAGAGCCCCCAGACCCCGTGACCCCCATATCCCCATGACCCTGGTGACCCCCCGTGACCCCTGTGCCACAGGGGGAGGAGGGGGCTCTTCTGGAGCTGCCGCAGCGCTGCCCTGAGAGCCGGGAGCTACTGCGCCTGTGGCAGCGCTGGCTGAGGGGGCGTGGGGGGGGCCCGGGAGACGAGATGGGGCACAGGGTGAGGGGACACGGGGGAGCACAAGGTGCACGGGGTGAAGGGGTCATGGGGGTCATGGGGTGAGGGGGTGTTTGGAGGTGCAGGGGCACATTTGAGAGTGTTTGGGGGGTTGGGGTGTTGATTGGGGGTGCTGATGTTGGGGTGTTTTGGGCAGAGAGGGGCAGGGGTTTGGGGGGCTTTGGGAGGGCAGAGAGCTTTGGGGAGGTTGGGGGGTGTTGGGGGGGCAGAGAAGGGTGGTGGGTCGGAGGTTCGGGGGTGTTGGGATATTTGGAGGGGGCAGAGAGATTTGGGGGGGTCGGGGGAGCTGGGGGGGCAGGGGGTCCTGGAAGGGTCACAGAGGGGGTCTCTGTGTGTGTCCCCCAGGAGGAACCGGCCCCCACCTCCCTGCCGCCCTTAGCCTGACCCCCCTCCGGGGAGCCCCCGCAGCCCTGGTAGGAGCTGGTGCAGCTCTGCGATGGTGCCTGCCAAAGCCTGGGCGAGCTGACCCGGGCCATGTACAGTGCCAACACCACCCTGTGGGCCCGCTCTTGGCGCGCGTGGCAGCTCAGCGAGGTGAGGCATGGGGGGCAGCAGTGGGGCAGGGGTGGGGGGGCTGTGGGGAGGGAGGCCTGGGTATCCATGGGGCAGGAGGGGGGGGTCTCTGTGGGGCAGGAGAGGGGGGGTGTCTGTGGCGCAGGAGGAGGGGGGCTCTATGGGGGTGGAGGGTGTCTCTATAGGGTGGAGGGGGGGGGTCTCTATGGGGCAGGAGGCGATGGGGCCGGTGCCTCTGTTTCCCCTGCCGGATGATTGGGGGGCCCTCCGGGAAGACCCTCCCGCCCCCCCCCCCCCCTCAGGACCTCTTGGCGCTGCTGGCCAAGACCTGGGCGCTGCGGGGGGGGCTTCTTTGGGTGGCAGGGGGGTGCCCCGAGACCCCCTGCAGGCCCCTCGGTGCCCCAGGGCCAGTGAGAACGGGGGAGGCTGGGATGGTCCCGAGCTGGTTTGGGGGGACCTGCAGGGGTGGATGAGCCCATCCTGGGAGGCCCTGAGCTGGTTTGGGGGTACCTGAGAAGGACCCTGACCTGTTTCGGGGTCCCTCCCTAGCCTCCCCATAAGTCATGCTGCAGCTTGGCACCCCCACATTGAGGACCCCCCAACTGTGCCCCCCAGCTCTGATGGTGAGGGGGAGGTAACTGGGGGTTCATGGGGGGCTGTGGGAGTCCTTGGGTGGGGGGAGGGGGGTAGTGGGGCACGGGGAGAGCCATGGGGGGGTGAAGGGGCCGCAGGAGTGAAGACCCACAGAGCTGGGGGGGGTCAGAGGTGGGGCAGATGGAGGATGCTGTGGGTCCCTATGGTCCCTATGTGTTCCTCTGGGTCTTTATGTGTCCCTGTGGGTCTCTGTGTGTCCCTGTGGGTCTCTTTGGGTCCCTGTGGGTCTCTATGGGTCCCTGTGGGTCTCTCTGGGGCGCTATGGGGCACTGAGGGTCTGACTCGCTCCCCACAGAGGAGGGCGCCTCCCCCTCCCCACGTCACTCTCAAGCATCTCTGGTGGCTCCTCCTGGAGGGGTCGGGGTGCACCCCGAGGGGGGGGCTCAGCTATGCCCAGTTCGTCCCAGTTGATCCCAGTGTCCCCTACTGCTCCCCCAGTACAAGCCCTATGCCCCCAGTTGATCCCAGTTGATCTCAGTGCACCCAGTTAATCCCAGTGCCCCCAGTGCACCAGTAAAGCCCCTTCCCCCACCTGTGGTCACTCTTTTGGGGGTGACGTGGGAGAGGAGGCGTGGAGGGGTGGGGAAGGGAAGGAGGTAGGGGAGCCCCAGTACCCCCCCCACTGCCCCCAGTATCCCCCAGTGCTCTCAGTGTTCCCAGTGCCCTCTCTGTGTCACCGAGTACGCCCCCATTGACCACAGTACCCCCAGTGTGCCCACTGCTCCCAGGGCCTCCCAGTGCCCCCAGTGCTTCCAGTGGCCCCAGTGTCTCCCAGTGTCCTCAGTGTCCCCAGTGCTCCCGATGCTCCCAGTGCCTCCCGGTGCCTCCCAGTGCCCCCCCATTGCTCCCCCAGTACCAATCCATTGCCCCCCAGTGTCCCCAAGCCCAGTGTCCCCTATTTCTCTCTGGGGGACAGCGGGACGCCGTGTGTGACATGGGGACAGCCCTAGGGACACCCAGGGGGACACCAGAACACCGCGGGTGACACAGAGACAGTGAGGGGACATAGGGATATGGGGGTGTCGGGGGAGCACAAGGGGACAGGGGGGATGGAGGGGAGACATGAGGGGACACAGCTAATGGGGGGGACCAGGGAGACCCAGGGGGACCCTAAGGGGACGGGGAAACGTGAGGGGCTGGGTGGGACACAGGGGGACACATCAGGGGAAACAGGAGAGGCTGGGGGGGACACACCTGGGGGAAGGGGGACACATGAGAGAGCCCCCCAGAATCCCCCGTTTCGACAGAACCCTCCGGGACGCCAGACCCACCTAGAGCCCTACCTGGGACCCCAGAGCCCTCCGGGACCCCCTGGGACCCCAGACTCATCCAGAGCCGGCCCCTCCTCTGTGTCCGCAGGGACCCCCCGGGACCCCAGACTCATCCAGAGCCGGCCCCTCCTCTGTGTCCGCAGGGACCCCCGACTCATCCCGAGCCGGCCCCTCCTCCGTGTCCACAGGGACCCCCTGGGACCCCAGCCCCCGATCCCCCCCAAACACCTCCAGGGTCCCCCAGATTCCCCCAAGACCCCAAAACAGCTCCAGGGACCCTCCCCCCCCAAACAATTCCAGCCCCTCTAGCCCCCCCCCAAGACCTTTGGAACCCCCTCATAGACTGGGACAACCCCCAAAGGCCTGAGACCCCCCCCAAAACCCGCCCTACTCCCCAAAATACTCTGGGAACCCCCCAAAAGCCCTGGGAGACCCCCAAAAGCGCAAGACACCCCCCAAAAAGCTCTGCCCCTGCCCAAAAAGACTCTGGGACCCCCCCAAAACCAGTGCTGAGACCTGCCCAAAAAGTTCTGCCCCCCCCCCCCCCAAAAAGGCCCTGGACACTCCCCCCCCCCCAAATCCTACAACCTCCCCCCGCCCCCAGAAGAGACCCTGGGACCCCCCCAAAAGCCCTGGGACCCTGAAATCGGGGGGGGAGGGGGGACCACAACCCCATCCCAAGGGGACGCCAAACTTTGGGGGATCCCCTCCCTCACTGGGGGGTCCCAGATTCCTCCCCAATCCCCACCAATCCCTCTCAGTGCCCCCCAGTCTCTCCCTCATCCCTGCCAGTCCCTCCCAGTTCCCCCCAATCCCTCCCTAATCCCCCCCAGTGGCCCCCAGTCCTTCTTCAATCACCCACAGCCCCTCCCCAATCCCCTCCAAGTCCTTCCCACTGCCCTCCAGTACCCCCAGTCCCTCCCCCATGCTCCCCAGTCCTTCCAGTCTCCCCCAATCCCTCTCCAATTCCCACCAGTCCCTCCCAGTGCCCCCCATTCCATCCCCAATCCCCACCAGTCCCTTCCAGTGCCCCCCAGTCCCTCCCCAATGCTTCCCAGTCCTTCCAGTCTCCCCCAATCCCTCCACAATTCCCACCAAAACCATCCCCCCCTCATCCTGTCCCCGCACGACTTGATGACGAGCGCCCCCCCCAGCTTTCCCACAGGCCCAGTTCACAACTGGTGTAGCAGTTGACGTACACGGGGCTGGGAAAGAACGGAGCAAATAGCCTACTGCCACTGCTCCGTACGGCACGGGGCAGCCAGGACCAATCCTTAACAAGACACAGACCGCTTCGTGAGGCCGAGGTCTTTCAGTGAGCAGCGTGAGGACGCTGCGTAAGCCTGTGTGGGTGAAGTTTCTGAGGCTCAGCACTGACTTCCCGGCTAAACCAAGAGAAACCGTAGCAACCCCAGGAGACAAAACAGGCAGTCTGGGTATCTCAGAGTACACCAGTGAAACCCGCGGTGCTGTAAGCTCCTAAATCTAAAGCGGTCACAAAACTGCCTCTGCAGCTGATTAAAATGGGCCGAAGTCTACTTGTGCGGTTGAGCTGCACTGCTTTGTAGCTCATGACGTTCTCTGTAACCGGCAGCGTGAGAGATTTGGCTCTTGGACACTGAAGTGGAGATGGGTGGATGAGACAAAGTGTGATTTCATTGAGCCAGTGGCTGTCAATCGTTAGGAACGCAGCCGTCATCGGTAGGGAATGCGTCGTCGCTCAGCGTAATAAGAATGAACAGGGAAACCAGGAGTGGGGCTCATGAGGGCAGGACTGGGCTTGGTGAAACTTCTAGAAGGCTGTGTTCCTTGCCACACCTTAGAGATCCTTCAGAAGCTGCAGAGGTGCAGATGCCTGTTCCAAGCTACAGACGTCCTGTATTGAGGTCAATGTGCTGAAATAGTAGAGGAAGCCTGTGTGGGTCTGCTGGGGGCAGAAGCTTCGTTTCCCTCGTCTCCTCGTTCCCTGCTGGCTCTGATAACCTGTAACCTTCATTCTCCCTCGCACTTGGGGTCCCAGGGAGCCAGTGTGACCCTGAGCACAGATCTTGCGGTGTGGGTGATGCCCAACCAGTCTCCCAGCAACAGACACCTTGAATGACAAAAAACCAGATCCTCCTTCTCCCTCTCCCCCGCTTTTTTTGCTGAGCGCGACGTCCCATGGTCTGGAATCTCCCTCTGGTCACTTGGGGTCAGCTGTCCTGGCTGTGACCCCCCGCCAACTCATTGCCCACCCCCAGCCCTGCACTGAGTGCAGTGGGAGGCAGCAGAGTGAGGAACAGAGAAGGCCTTGACGCTGGGCCAGCCCTGCCCAGCAACAGCCAAAGCCCTGCTCTGTCACCAACCCTGCTTGGGGCACCAATGCAAAACAAGGCAGCAGAGGGGCTGCGGGGAAGGAAGGGACCCCCATCCCAGCCAGACCCAGCACACTGGGACTGGGGGGCCAGAGATGGACAGAGGAGCGGACTGGTGGTCTGACAAGGGAGGAGCAGAGGGACACAGTCCATTCCCTCACTCTTTTGCCAAGGTTCCTCTTCACATACCCTTTCTTTGACCTTCTGATCCCCAGCACCAACCAGGGGCTTTTCCACAGAGCTGCGTGCGGCTCAGCGTGTCAGCGCCCTCCCAGTAATTTCAGGGTCCTGGTCACTCCCAGGAGCAGGTCCTGGCCTTTTCTTTTGTCTCTTTCACGGCTGACGGACAGTCCTGGAGCCCATCAGGTCTCCCCTAAAAGGCATCCCTAAGGAACAGGACTGCTGCTCCCGATTTATAATCATTGAAAAAAATGTAGTGAGAGTTGCCTCCCCTGGACCGTGTGTACAGGTGTCAAACTGTCAAACAGGTCTCTGTGCCACCTCACCAAACCCCAGTGTGTCCCCTGCCCTCCAGGTAGGGAAGGGCCTCTTCCCCACTGCTCCCTCAGCCTCATCACCCAACCCACGTTTGGCTCATCTGTTCCACCAGCCCCCCCAGACTGCAGTGGCCTCGCTGAGCGACAAGAACGCTGAGGGAGACCACGTCAAAGGTCTTCCTGAAGGGGAGGTAAATGACATAAAGGGAGGAGAACTGGTGGATGCCTGGGCGAGGTCTCACCGGGCTCCTCGGAGCCGTCGTGGCAGTCGACCTTGATGCAGGAGAAGGCGATGGTGGCCGAGCGCAATGGTGGCCGAGCCGTCCAGACACGTCAATGGCTTGGAGGCCTCGCAGAAGCAGTGGTCTGGTGGGGGAACAACCCTGTGGGACCTCCAAGCCTCCCCTCCCAGGACCCCAACACTGCTCAGGGACTCCCAAGAGCCCTCCAGTTTGTGCATCCCCGGGGGGGTGTTGGAGAGGCACCAAGTAGGGGGGGGTCTTTGGGGGGGAGGGAGGGGGGGCGGGAGCTGGGGTCCCTCCCATTTCCCCCAGTTTGGATCCGTCACTCACTGGACAGGGAGACCCCGTGGGGTCGCGTCACCTCCAGGGCAGTCGGCAGCGCCAGCGGCAGCAGCAGCGAGGGGGAGGGAGGGGGGCATGGCGGCACGAGGGGGAGCTGGGGGATCGGGTCAGGGCAGCTGGGAGGATCCCAATCAATGGACTTCCTCAGGATCTGCTGAGACAAGGCCACGAGCCCCTGAGCTGTCTGAGAAAGGGCTTGGCTGAGAGACCAGGGGTGGCAAGAGCTGTGGGACTGGTGAGCAACGAATGTCAGTAGGAAACTGGTTCTCTCTTTATTAATAGCAGTGGTAGCACTGGCATTGGCGTTAGCCAGGAACACCAGCCCACCCCCCTCTGGGGCCGGCTTGGCGTCAGTCCATCTCTGCTGCCGTGCAGCTGGCCCAAGAGCACCCAGGAGTTCCCCACAGGGTATGGCTTCCCCAGCCGCCCCGCCCCTGGCAGCCTGTACCTGGATGTGGTCAGGCTCCTGGGGCTTTTAGGGAATCAAGCCACGTGCCACCTGGATGTCTCCATCTCCATCTGCAGATCATCTACAACTGAATGAAGGCTCTCTAGATCACGCAGCAAGGAGGCCTTCTTCACCTGCAGCTCCTGTACAACTGAATGAAGGCTCTCTACATCACGCAGCAAGGAGGCCGCCTTCACCTGCAGCTCCTCTACAACACACAGCTCGACACTACACGCTCTCTTGAGCTCCTCTATTCGCTGTATAAGGCGAGTCTTCATCGCCAGCTCCTTCTCTCTCATCTTCTCTGGGAGGGTGCTGCACGTTTTCGACCCTGCCGACAGATGGGACTTCGATGACTCCTTCTCATTCCCGCTCGCTTGCTGCTTCCTACGGGAACAGATCCACCAGCAGCCAAGCAGCACTGCTCCAGGCACGGCACAGAGCAACACGTCACGGAAGCAGAAGGGCATTTCCCCAATTCTCGGCTCTTCCCTAGGAGAAACAGAAACCACGGTCAAACGGTCACAGGGAAGGTCACAGGAAGACTCAAGTTCCGTGAATGCAGCTCCCACCACTCCACTCCCAGACAGCTTTCCGGGGAGGCAGACAGCCCTCTTCGTACCCTCTCCCTGACCTGCCCTGGGCGTGAGGCAGAGTTTCCTCTCCAGCAGAAGGGGCAGCGGCTCTGCGATGGCTGAACTGCGGTGCCTTGGCTTTTCACGCACAAGGAATGCGCTGGCAGCTGCCAGCAGAGAGGCCACCTGTCTCCTCCCGCTGCTCCTGGAGACTGAGGCCAGAGAGCGCTTGGCCCTGAGAGCAGAGCGGTCTCCTAGGAGACCGGTCAGTGTCACAGAGGGGGACATCAGGGAGGGTGACATCACAGAGGTCACTGGCCAGCCTGTAAATGGCCCACAACCAGTGCATCCCACACTCTGCCTTCCCAGAGCGTCCATCGGCCACGAGTGCTGGGAGCCGTGCGTGTGCGAGAGAGCAGAGGCCAAGCTGGGGCCACGAGGTCTCTCTCCTCCCTGGGCTGGCAGAGCTGCCCTGGGGGCTGCAGAGGGCTCACCCCTGCCCCTCGCTCTGCCTCCTCTACAGCCTCCTCCAAAGGACACCTCTCCCGGGCCCCGGGGATGCCCCAGACCCTGCGGCCCCTCAGGGCTCTACGGCCCCTGCAGGACGTACCCAGTGGCCGGGCAGCCGGGCAGGGCGGGCAGCGAGAGCTGCTGGGGACAAGGGGATTTCTGCTTTGGGTCTCTCTAAAGCGATAAAGCACTAAAATCCCTTTCGTGTTCCTGTTGTTCAATTTTTTAAAGCAAGGTTGACTTGCAAACCGACCCCAGAGCTTCCCCTCCACAGGGAAGGGCTTTGGGGGGCGTCACAGGGACAGGGGGACATCACCTGGATCAATCCCAGCCCCCAGTTCCACTTGCCCCTCCCTGGAGGGAGGAGAGGAAGGGAGGATGGGCTAAAGGCGGGGCGGGGGTTCAGGGAGGTTGTACAAGCTGTGGCTGATCTTGGGGTCCCCAGTGCTGCTGTTCCGACAGCCAGATCCAAAGGTTAGAAAGGGATTCCTTAGATTTTGTTCCGTTTCAATCAATCCAATTCTCTATCCTGTTGTTCTTCTTGTAATTTTTTTAATCAAGATTGTTTGCAGACTGACCCCCCAGGTGTCCCCCCCTCCAGGTGGCCCCAGAGGCGAGACACCCTCTTTTTCTCACTTGGCTCCTTCAGAAGCTCCTCACTCATCCCGGCCGGCCGTCTGCCCCTGCGGCTCGTCTTACGGCTCATCGGGACAGCCTGCTCCTGCGCCTTCAAGATTTCCTTCTGCAAGTACCCCCAGCCTTCCTGACCCCCCAGGCTTTGAAGGACTATTTCCCAGGGTTCTCTCCTGACTGGTTCCTTAAAGAATCCGAAATCCGCCCGCCCAAAGTCCAGCGTGGACGTCCTGTTCATGCCCTTCCTCATTTCCCTCTTTATGGAAAACTCTCTTATCTCATGGTCACCTTCTGTGCAGCGCGGACTTCAGTCTCCATCTTCTCCATTTCATTTTCCAGCTGGCGAAGCACCTTCGGCAGAGACGGCAGGGAGGGACAGGGGGAGGCAGGTGCTGACCTGGGGAACGTGGGGACAGGGGTTGGCCTAAGGCCCCTTGTGGGTGCTGCCAGCCCGGGGACGCGTCCTGGGTACCTGCAGCTGCGCCTGGTGCCGCTTGTCGCCCGGCTGGATGTCCTGCAGCCGCTGCAGCCGCTTCTGCAGCTGCTGCTGGGCTCGGCCTCGCAGCCTCACCTGCTCCAGCAGCGCGGTGCACGGCTCCACCCGCTCCTAGATTTTGGCCCGCAGCTTCTCCTTGGCCTCCTGGGGGGACGTGCGAGAGTCGGCCAGGCTGGAGGGCAGGGCTCACCGGGCCCCCGCGGGAGGAGGGGGTCCTGACAGGGAAACTCCCCTCAAGGGAGAGCTGGGGACACTGGGACGTTGCTCCACGCTGCGCCCTGTCCTGCCCAGCGTCCTCGCAGCCCCACCTCACTGCGAGCAGCCCCTACCTGCCAGACCCTGCCGGTACCTCCGCGCTCTTCCTGGCCAAAGCCATGTCCAAGTGCTTCTGCGCGCCGCCCAGCTGGGAGATGGGGAGCTTGTGGCGCCGTGGGCAGGAGAGCAGAGAGCACATCATCCCCAGCCTGGCGACGGTCACGGCCCAGCGCTGCCCTGCACCGCCTGCTCCTGGAGAGGAACCTGTGCAGGAGCTGGCTCTGCAGGCCCAGCGCCGTGCAGGGGGGACAGCAGATGCACCTGCTGGTACCTCCTGGGCAGCGCGGAGGGCACGGACATCTGCCTGCGCCGCCTCCCGCAGCGGGGGCAGCAGCTCTCTCTTCTTCCTCAGCTTCGCGTCACACACCTGGGTGCTGCCAGGGCAGCTGCTCTGGCTCTTTGGGCACAAGGGGCACTGCTGGTTTCCAGCTGGGCACGTGGAGCCTCCGAGAGGGGCCTGTGGGGAGAGAAGGCTGCTGAGGCTTCAGCTGCAGAGGAGACACCGGGACTCTTCTGCACAGAACGGAGCTGGCACAGCTCCCCGGCCAGGGGTGGCAGTTGCTGGAACAGCTTGGCCGAGGGGGACAGGAGCCCCTTCGGGCAAAACGGAGCAGGGGGATTTCTCCGGGCAGGTTCCCTGTCAGGAGCGGGCGCTGGCGCGAGCTCCCGAGAAGAAGGCCCCAGAGTTCAGACACCAATTCAAGCCCCTGACAGCAGCCCTGGGGCATGGCTGCCCCACTGCTTTGGCTCCTTAACCCAGTGGGGAGGCAATTTAATTCCAGGTGGTTTTCTTCTCCTCTTAAGCTTTGCCAGGCTGTAGCAAGAGGAGCAGTGAGTCCCAGTGCCTGCCAACGCCATCCCTGCCCCTGTTACACTGCCGACGCTCTCCTAGAGATGCAGCCACCTGCACAAGTCCCTTGGACCAAGTGGCCCCCCCGGAGCCAGCTCTCTGTGCACTCCCCGTGAAGCTTCACGCTGCAACACGATAGCATTGGCGGCAACTCGTCCCGCAGACGGGGTTCGGCCATGGAAAGCCTGCGCCAGCTGGAACTACGGCTTCACAAACCTCCTCGAGCCCTTGTGGATGTCAGGGAGCCCCTGTAGACCATGGGAGGCCTCTATGGAACCGGGGCCTTACGGATGTCGGGGAGCTCCTATGGACTTTGGGGTCCTCTATAGCTCTCAGGGAGCCTCTAGGGACCTTGGGGTCCCCTATGGATGTTGGGGCCCCCTATGGACGCTGGGGGGTCCCTCTCACCTGAAGAGCCCACGCGTGTCGGCCACCATGAGTTTGATGCTGCAGCTGTGGCAGAAATTCCCAACCCAGAGCTGCTCCTCCAGCGGCGAATTGGTCAGCACCACCACCTGTTGGCATCGCGGCCGGCTGTCAGTCTGGATGGCTGTCCCTCTGTCTGCCCAGCCAGCCAGCCCTCTGCTTGTCCGTCTGTCTGTCCACCCGTCTCTCCGCACTCCCATCTGTCTGTCCCTCTGTCCATCCATCTGCTCACCCACTCGTCCACCCCGTCTGTTCACCTGTCTGCCCGCCCAGCTGTACGTCCCCCACTCTGTCTGTCCCTCTGCCCATCCTGTCCGTCTGTCCATGTGTCTGCCCACCTGTCTGTCCATCTGTCCACCCGTCTGCCTTCTACCTGCGTGTCCCTCTGTCCATCTGTCCCTGCATCTGGCTCCGGGAGGAGGCAGACGGACAAGGAGACCACGGCAGGAGTGGAGGGATTCTGGGGGTCCCCAGGAGGGGAAGAGGGGATCCAATCAGATGTTGGGGTCCCAGGCAGATGTGGAGGGGGCACAGGCAGGTACTGAGGGACCCAGGCCGATATTGGGAGGTCCCAGGCAGATGGTGGGGTCTTACACAGATGTTGGGGTCCCAGGCAGAGGTCGTGCTGGGGTCCCAGGCAGAGGTGGGAGGGGGGGAGTGAGATACTGGGGGTCCCCATGCAGATACTGGGAGGTCCCATTGCAGGAGTGGATTAATTACACCAAAGGGGCATGCAGCTCCCCTGGGAACACCATCACCCTAAAAAACAACGCCCCATGGGGGCTAATTAACCCGAGATTAATTAATCCCCTCTCCGGTCAATTAGTAGCCCAGTGTGGAGCACTTATGTGCCCTCATAAACCCCAGCAAGGACTGTGGGGGCAGATTAATTACCCCAAGGGGGGGCACTGAGCTCCCCCGGGAACACAGTCACCCCAGAGAAGGAATCCTCATGGCCGCTAATTACACCCAGCAGTAATTCACCAGTGCCCAGTTTCATTAAGTAATTAAGATTAATTACCCTGGGGGGGTGGGGCATCTATCTCCCCTTATAAGCCCCAAGAAAGATGGCAGGGGCAGATGAATTACCTCAAGGGGGGTGTTTGGCTCTCGGCCACCTTCCCCCCGAGCCCGCGCAGCCCCGACACCAGCACGTTCGACGTCTGCATCCGCTTCATCGCCTCACGGCCCAGCACGGACCTGGGGGGACACGGGGGGTCCAACGTCCATGAGGGGCCCCCCAAAGCCACAGGGACCCGCAGGAGGAACCCCAGCATCCAGGGAACTCCTCACGTCTACACCAACCCTCCCCAAGTCAATAGGGACCCGCAAATACATGGGCTCCCCCAAGTCCATAGGGAACCTCTCAAATACTTAGCACCCCTCTAAAATCCATAGGGACACCCCCAAGTCCATGTGGACTCCCAGGAGGAACCCTGACACTCTGGGAGACCCCAGGTGCACAGGAACACCCCCTGTGACCCCGAGTCCTTAGGGACTCCTCCTCCAAATCCATGGGGGGCACCTCAGCTCCACAGAGAGGTTTCCCCCAAATTTCACCAAATTCCCTCCAATTTCTCCACATTACCTCTAAATTCCCCCTAAATTTCACCAAATTCCCCCAGATTTTTTCAGATTTCCCCTAAATCTCCCCAAATTCCCCCTAAATTTTCCCAAATTCCCACCGGTTCCCCCCAAATTCCTCCAAATGTCTTCAAATTTCCCAAAATTTCCCCAAAATTTCCCAAAATTTCTTCGTTTCCACCAATTCCACCCAAATGCCCCAAATTTCTTCAAATTTCCCCAAATTCCCCCAAATTTCAACAATTTCCCCTCAATTTTTTCAAATTTTCCAAAATTCCCACAAAATTTCACCAAATTCCCCTAAATTTATCTCTAAATTCCCCCTAAATTTCCCAAAATTCCCCCAATTTTTTTCAAATTTCCACAATTTCCCCCAAATTCCACCCAAGTTCCCCCTAAATTCCCCCGATTTGTCCTCAGTCGCCCCCTTCGCCCCTGCCCACCGGGTGCCCCCTGCGGGGGTGCCACACTCGCGCCAGCCCGTCCAGCGCCGTCGTCAGCAGGCGCCGCCCAAGCGCCACCAGCGCCGTCACTGCCTGCCCCGACACCTGGGGGGGAGGGGAAGTGACGTCACGACCCCACCCCCCTTTGTCCCTCCGCCCCCGCAGAATGTGGGGGTCGTGTCCCCCCCCTCACCCGGCGTTTGATCCAGGGGTGCTCCCATTCCTGGAGCAGCCAGAGGGTCCCATCAGAGCGGAAGAGGAACAGCCCGGCACCTGCAGAAACACCCAAATCAGCCAGATCCCCCCACAATAACCCGAACCACACAAATTTACCCCAAAATCACACCCAAACTGCCCCAAATCACCCAAAATTTAAAATTTCAACCTAAAATTTGCAATTTTCACCCAGCATCTACAAATCTAACCCAAAACTTGCAATTTCAACACAAAAATTTCTATTTGAACCCAAAAATTGCAATTTCAAACCAAAATTTACCATTTCAACCCCAAAATTACCATTTTAACCCAAAATTTACAATTTCAACCCCAAAAAATGCAATTTCTACCCCAAATTTCTTCCCAAATCCCCATTTTTTCCCAAATCCCATTTTTTGCTCCAAATCCCCATTTTTCACCCCATAATTCCCATTTTTTGGCCCCAAATCCCCACTTTTCTCCCCAAATCCCTATTTTTCCCCCAAATCCCCATTTTTCTCCCCAAATTCCCATTTTCTCCCCAAATTCCCGATTTTTCTCCCCAAATCCCCAATTCTTTGCCCCCAAATCCCCAATTCTTGGCCCCCAAATCCCCAATTTTTCCCCCAAAATCCCAATTTTCTCCTTAATCCCCATTTTTCTCCCCAAATTCCCAATTTTTGCTCCAAATCCCCATTTTCTCCCCAAATTCCTATTTTTCCCCTGAATCCCAGTTTTTCTCTCCAAATCTCCAATTTTTTTCCCCAAAATCCCCATTTTTCACCCCAAAATCCCCATTTTTCTACGCAAATCTCAATTTTTGGACCAAAATCCCCATTTTTCTCCCCAAATTCCCAATTTCCCCCTATAAAATTCACCCAAATTGCCGCTCTTTTACCAAAATTTGCTATTTTTGCCCCGGTTTCCCCTCCGAGCCCACCCCTTGGCCCCTCCCCCTGCCCATTAAGCCCCACCCCCCTCTCACCTGATTGGCCGCAGCCCCCCAGGGCCAAAACTCTACACCCGCCCATCCCCCAGGAGCAACAGCACGGGAGGGGTGGGGGGAGGGGCCGAGGGGCGGAGCATCCGCAGCACCTTAAGGGGGGAGTCCCAGCGTCCCCAGGGGGCGGAGCCTGTGGAGAGACAGAGGGACTGGGATGAACTGGGAGGGGACTGGGAGGCACTGGGAGGGGACTGGGAGGCAACTGGGAGGGCACCGAGAGGCAACTGGGAGGGGACTGGGTGTGTGGGCGTGGCCTGCGGGTGGGCGTGGCCTCACCTGCTCCCCCGCAGCCCCCAGAGCTCCAGGCGCCTCCCGGCCACCACCAGGACCTCGAGGGGCCCCCAGAACAGCAGCGCCGAGATGGGGGGAGGGGACACCTGGGAGAGGGAGGGGCGGCCTCAGCCACTCCGCCCCCAACCCCTCACCCCAAAAATCCCTCCTTTCCCCCCAAAATTCACACCCTTTTTCCCTCAAAAATTTCTGCATTTTTGGTCAAATTTATCAAATTTTTCCACAAAATCCACATTTTTCGCTGAAAAAATCCCAACATTTTCTAAAAACCTCCCATTTCTTCCAAAAAATCCCATTTTCCCCCCAAATCCTCACTTGTTCTTTAAAAAGATCCCCATTCTTTCAAAAAGTCCCCAATATTTTGTAAAAAATCTGTTTTTTCTAAAAAATCCTCCATTTTTAATAACTTTTCTACAAATCTCCCCTTAAAACTCAATTTTCTTTCAAAACCCCTCATTTTCCCTCAAAAATTGTCAAATTTTCCTCCAAAATTGTCAAGTTTCGCACAAATATCCTAAGTTCTGCCTGAGAACCCTCAAATTTCCCTCAAAATCTTCAATTTTCCACTCAAAATTCCTCATTTCCCCTCAAAACCTTTCAATTTTCCCTCAAAATCCTAATTTTTTCCCTCAACTCTTTAATTTTCTTTCAAAATTCCCAGTTTTCCCTCAGAATTGCAATTTTTCTCTCAAAATTTCTCAATTTTCCCTCAAAAAATTTCAGTCTTCCCTAAAAAATCTTCATTTTTCCCTCAAAATTCGCAATTTCCCACTCAAAATGGGGCTGGGACCCCAATCAATGGGGCAGGACCCCATGTGTGGGGCAGCCCCACACCTGCAGCAGCAACTGCGGCTCCCGCGCTGCCAACCGCCTCCCCCAGTGCCCGCAGCCTCGGCCCGAGCGGCCCCAGCGCCTCCCCCAGCGCCGCCGCTGCCACGAGAGCCGGCTGAGGGGTGGGGGAAGGAGGGGGGAAGGTGGTCAGTCAGGCACCTCACGGCCAATCAGAGAGGCGGCAGCTTCCTGCCCCCCGCGGGCCCTCCCAGTCCCCTCCCAGTCCCACCCAGACCCCTCCCAGTGCCTCCCAGTGCTCCCAGTTCACCTGTTCCACTTTGCCCACAGCAGGAGGGCGTTGGGGGGCGCTTTGAGGCGCTTGCGGACCTCGCGCAGGGCGGGGGGCGGGGCCGCCAGCTCCGCCTGTGGGGTCACGTGACAGCGACGTGGGACCTCCCCCCCCATCCCACAAGTGACACCTCCCCGCCCCCTCCCCTCACGCCCCACAGGTGACCCCTGACCCCACCTGGGTGAAGAGGTGGGACAGGATCAGCTCCGTGGTGGAGGAGGTGAGGCCAGAGAGCTGTGGGGCAGAGACCCATAGGGACCTATAGAGCCAATAGGGACCCACAGAGACCCATAGAGACCCATAGGCACCCATAGAGCCCATAGGGACCCATAGAGCCCCACAGGGATCCACAGGGACCCATAGAGCCCATAGGGAGCCATAGAGTCCATAGGGAACGTAGGGGCCATAGTGCCCACCTTGCCCGCAGTCCAGTCCATCCAGCCCCGCGCGTGGGGGTCAATGTTCACCAGCACCAACCCCTCCACAGCCTCAGGGTGCAGCAGCTGTGGGGCAGCCCCATAGCATGAGCCCCATAGAGCCCATAGGGACCCACAGAGCCCATAGGGACCCATAGAGACCCATAGGGACCCCTGGTCCCTCCCAGTCCCTTCCCAGTACATCCCAGTGCCCCCCTACTCCTTCCCAGCATGGTGCAGTGCCCCCCAGTTCCTCCCAGTACATTGCAGTGCCTCCCAGTATATCCCAGTGCCCCTCAAGTGCCCCTCAGTGCCTCCCATTACATCCCAGTGCCCCCCCAGTGCCTCCCAGTGCCTCCCATTACAACCCTGTGCCCCCCCAGTTCCTCCCAGTACCTCCCAGTGCCACCTCCAGTGCCCCCAGTGCCTCTCAGTACCTCCCAGGACATCCCAGTCCCCCCCAGTTCTTCCCAATACATCCCAGTTCATCCCAGTACATCCCAGTGCCTCCAGTTCCTCCCAGTACATCCCAGTTCCTCTCAGTACACCCCAGTGCCCCCCCAGTGCCTCCCAGTACATCCCAGTGCCCTCCCAGTACATCCCAGTACACCCCGCAAGCCCCGTTCACCCCAAACTTGGCGAGGACGAAGGCCCCGACGCCGACCCCCATCCCGATGATATTGGTGACACTGGTGGAAAAGGTCAACAAGAGGTCAAGGGGGTCCCCTCCCCTCCGCCCCCCCAACCAACCCCTCGCTGTGGGGCTTGGGGGGTCCCTTCGCATGCCCCCCCCGCCGTGGGCGCCCCCCAACTCACTGGAGGTCCTGGAGGATGCAGGGGATCATCTCAACCAGTTGCTCCAGCGAGGGGTACTGGTGCCTGGGGGTGGGGGGGGCAAGATGGTGTCAACGGGGTCACCCTGGGGTCAATGGGGTCAACTGGGAGGTCAACTGGGAGGTCAATGGGGTCAACTGGGACATCAAAGGGATCAATGGGGTCAACCTGGGGTCAATGGGGGCAACTGGGAGGTCAAGGGGGTCAAGGGGGCCAACTGGGACATCAAAGGGGTCAATGGGGTCAACCTGGGGTCAACTGGGAGATCAATGGTTGCTGGGGGTCGGGGGTGTGGGGGTCAGGGTCACGTGGGGGGGTCACGTGGGCGTCGCGGCACCGACCCCAGGGGGTGGGGGGGGCTCGCTCCTCCATTCTGGGTGGGTCCAGGTGGAGCACCAAGAAATCCCGGCTGATTTCGTACATGTCGGGGTGGGCGAAGAGGCGGGCGAAGCACGACCGGTCTGGGAGGGAGGAGGGGTCACGTGACCGATATGGGGCGCCCCACATCCTTTTGGGGGGGTGGGGGGGTGGGCGGGGCACTCACGGTCATGGCCGACGCCAGAGAAGGTGAGGAGCGCGGGGTGGCCTGGGCGAGGCTCCCCCTGCGCCGTCACCAGCGCCGCCCCAAAGGGCGTCCCCACCAGCGTCGTGTGCGCCCAGGGGCAGCACCGAGAGGGTCACCCAACAGGGCACAATCACCACCCAAAATTCCCAATTTCAACCCAAAACGTCACAATTTCCACCCAAAATTCCCAATTTTCACCCGAAATTCCTCATTTCCACCCAAAATGGACAATTCTGGCCCCAAATTCCCCAATTCCCACCCCAAATTCCCCAACTTCAACCCAAAATTCTTAATTTCCACCCAAAATGCCCAATTGTGACCAAAAATTCCCAAATTTCCACCCAAAATTCCCCAATTCAACCCATAATTGTACAATTTCCACCCAAAAGTCCACAATTTCCACCCAAAATCTCCAATTTCTACCCCAAAATGCCCAATTTTGACCCAAATTCCCCGATTTCAACCCCAAATTCCCCAATTTCCACTCAAAATCCCTGATTTCTGCCCAAAATTTCAGGTTTCACCCAAAATTCTCAATTCCCACCCCAAATTACCCACTTTAACCCAAATTTTATTTAACACAAATTTCCACCCAAATTTCACAATTTCCAGCAAAAATGCCCAATTTTGACCAAAAATTCCCAATTTACACCCAAAATTCCACAATTTTGACCCCAAATCCCTAATTTTCACCCCCAAATCCCCAATTTTGACCCCAAATTCCAAAATTTTCCCCAAATTGAACCAAGTTTGACGCTAAAATTCCCAATTTCCCCCAATTTTCCCAAAATTGCCCTTTTTGACCCCAATTTCCCCTTCCACCCCCCCCCCCCCAGGGCTCACCTTGCTGGGTGGGGGAGGGGCAGCCTCGTGCAGCTCCATCTGGGGGGGAGGGGCCCCGAGGGGGGAAATTTGGGGCAAAACGGAATTTTAGGGAAAAACGGGGAAAATTTGGGAAAAAATAGAAATTTTAGGGAAAGTGAAGGATTTTGAGGGAAAGGAAGGGATTTTAGGACACAACAAGGATTGGGGGGAGAGCCAGCTGAGGGGGGGGCCGCAGGGGACGCCCATCTGTGGGGCTGGGACCCCTATCTCTGGGAAAAGGACCACTATCTATGGGGCTGGGACCCCCAGCTATGGGGCTGGGACCCGATCTATGGGGCGGGGATCCCAATCTGTGGGACTGGGACCCCCATCTGTGGGGAAGGGACCCCCATCTACAGGGCGGGGACCCAATCTATACGGCAGGGACCCCCATCTGTGGGGCTGGGACGCCCATCTGTGGGGAAGGGACCCCCATCTATAGGGCGGGGACCTAATCTATGGGGTAGGGACCCCGATCTATGGGGCTGGGACCCCCATCTGTGGGGAAGGGACCCCCATCTACAGGGCGGGGACCCAATCTATACGGCAGGGACCCCCATCTGTGGGGCAGGGACGCCCATCTGTGGGGCAGCCTCGCACCTGCAGCCGGAACCGTGGCTCCCGCACCGCCAACCACCTCCCCCAGCGCCCAAAGCCTCGGCCCGAGCGGCCCCAGCGCCTCTTCCAGCGCCGGGGCCGCGAGAGCCGGCTGAAGGGCGGGAGGGGGGTGCTGTGTTCAGTCAGGCACCTCACGGCCAATCAGAGAGGCGGCAGCTTCCCGCCCCCCGCGGGCCACGCCCAATCGCGGTGCCGCAGCCAATCAGCGCCTTCCACCCGTCCCGCCCCTCGCCAGCCACGCCCCCGCCCGCCCTCCGTCAATCAGCGCCCCCCCCTCCTCTTCCCGCCCTTTGCTCGGCTTTGTCCATCGCGGGCGGCTCTGCGGGCGGGAGAGCAAAGGCGCCTCTGGGAGCCGGGGCAGCCGCCGCCCTTGGGTCTGCCTTCAGCTCGCGCCTCCACACCAAGGTGAGCGGATCCTCACGCGCCCCCCGAGTGGGCCGTGACCCCCCGCACCCCCAAACTCCCCTCTACCCGCCCCGGCCCCACACAAATCCCTCCCCCCCCCAAACAGACCCCTCCTGTGAGAAATAAAGATCAATTTGCTGCTTAAACCGAAGGATCCCAGGAGAAAGCGGCCCCGCTGTTCCGGGCACAAATCCTGCTGTCCAAGACAGAACGAGGCGCGGCCTTATCTCAAGGTTGCGGTGTGGTCTGTCAGTGAGATCCCGTGTCACCGTAACGACCTTTGCCTTGGCTTTATCTTGTTAACATTAACAGATGTTGTCACCTTGTTTGTGTCACTGCCGAACCCAACAAGGGGGACTTCGAGAAGGGGATAAAAGGCTGCCTGAGTCACCCAAACTTTTGGGAGCCTGGGTGAGGCTGCGCCTTCCCGGCCGCCCAGCGCTGCCTTTGCTTTCCTGGCTGAAACAAACTTTTAGCGAACCATTGGAGACTTTATTTGTCTTAATTCAACTGTAACACCCCCCACCCCCACACACCCCTCCCACACCCCCCAAACTCCCCCACACCCCGCCACACCCACACCCCCCCATGGCCTTCCCACACCCCCACACGCCCGCCCTACGGCCCCCACACTTCTCCCACGCCCCCCCACACCCCGCCCACGACCCTCACCTTCCCCACCCCTCCAAACCCCTCCCACACTCCTCCACGGCCCCCCATGCCCCCCACACCCCCCCACCTCCCCCCTACGCCCCCCACCCCCACCCATCCCCCCCACCCCACACGCCCCCCCCCACGCCTTCCCCACCCCTTCCACACCCCCACAACCCCTACCCTGACCCTCCCCCACCCACCCCCCCAAACCCCCCCATTCCCCCCCGCCACCTCCCACACACGTGTGCCCACACCCCCTCACCCCCCCATGACCACACGCGTGTGCCCACGCCCCCTCACTCCCCCATGCCCACACGCGTGTGCCCACACCCTCTCATGCCCACACATGTGTGCCCACGTCCCCTCACCTTCCTCATGCCCACACGTGTGTGCCAACAGCCCCTCACCCCTCCATGCCCACACGTGTGTGCCCACGCTCCCTCACGCTGGGGTTGGGTCCCTGGGGGGTGGGGATGCCCCTTGCTCACCCTGGGTGCCCTTGTGAGGGGGAGGGGGGGCTTGGCTCCCGTGGGGGCACTGGCAGAGCCCCCTCCCCCCCCCAATCCGTGTTTGCCCCCTCCAGGCCCCCCATGTCCGGGCATCGCTGCCCCTCGAGTGCCCACCCGAGGAGTTCGCCCGTGTTGAGTGGCTGTGAGTGAGGGGGGGCCAAACCCCCCCAAATGACCCCCAACCCTCCCCCCCTCCCTGTGCCCCCCGTGCCCCCCCAGTGTCCGTGTGCCTCCCGTGCGCCCCCAGTGTTCCTGTGCCCCCCCAGTGTCCCTGTGCCACCCCCTGTGTCCCCCCAGTGTCCCTGTGCCCCCCCATCCCTCTGCTCCCTGTGTCCCCCACAGTGTCCCTGTGCCCCCCATGTCCCTCTGCCCCCTGTGCCTCCCCAGTGTCCCTGTGCCCTCCCAACCCTCTGCCCCCCGTGCCCCCCCATCCCTCTGCCCCCTGTGCCGCCCCCAGTGTCCCTGTGCCCCCTCATCCCTCTGCCCCCTGTGCCCCCACAGTGTCCCTGTGTTGCCTGTGCCCCCCCACTGTCCCTCTGCCCCCCCAGTGTCCCTCTGCCCCCCCATCCCTCTGCCCCCTGTGCCTCCCCAGCGTCCCTGTGCCACTCCAGTGTCCCTGTGCCAACCCCAGTGTCCCTGTGCCCCCTGTGCCCCCCCAGTGTCCCTGTGCCCCCCAGTGTCCCTGTGCCCGCTGTGCCCCCCCAGTGTCCCTGTGCCCCCTCATCCCTCTGTCCCCTGTGCCCCCCCAGTGTCCCTGTACCCCCCCCAGTGTTCCTGTGCCCCCCCACTGTCCCTCTGCCCCCCCAGTGTCCCTCTGCCCCCCCATCCCTCTGCCCCCTGTGCCTCCCCAGCGTCCCTGTGCCACTCCAGTGTCCCTGTGCCAACCCCAGTGTCCCTGTGCCCCCTGTGCCCCCCCAGTGTCCCTGTGCCCCCCAGTGTCCCTCTGCCCCCTGTGCCCCCCCAGTGTTACTGTGCCCCCCCATCCGTCTGCCCCCTGGGGGGTTCCCACACCAGAGGTGGGGTAAGGGGCTTGAGGGGGGGTCCTCGTGCCCCTCCTGACCCCCCCCCCCCGCAGATTTTGGGGGCCCCTGGGGGGCAGCCTGGGCCTCCTGGTGCTCGAGTTCATCGGCTTCTTTGGGGGGGGGCTCCATGTTCCACCCCGGGTAGGGGCTGCTCTGTATCCTGGGGGGGCCCAAATAGGGGGGGGCTGCAACTGGAGGGGGGGTGATTTTGGGGGGGGTCCCTTGGCGAAGGGCTCTGGGTTTTGGGGGGATGTGGGGTGTCCCTTCTTTTTGAGGGGCTCTGGGTGTTGGGGGGGGGTCCCTCCTGCCTTTGAGGGGGGCTCTGGGAATCGGGGGGCTGTGGAGGGGGGGGGGTGTCTCCCATTTTTTGGGGTGCTTCCCCTTAACCCCCCCCCCAGTGCTGGGGGCGCACGGGGGGCCCACGCTGGCTTTGACCTTGGCATCCCTCGAGGCCTGGGACCTCGGTGCCTTCTGGCTCCTCTTCGGCCTCTGCAGGTGTGTGAAAGATAGAGACCTACTTTGTTCACTAAACCGTCTGACAAAGGCAGGAAGACCTGAGGTCAAACTGCATCCTAAGGAAATGAGTAAAGATTAAAGTGTTTAACCAAATGTGGTAAAGTTTGTTTACTGCGTGATATGAGAAAGAAGGTAAAGCTCGAGTTGTGCAACCGGATCAATACCTGGAATAGCCGGACAATAGAAGCAACGTGGCATCGAGCGAAGGACTGCCCTGGCCTTAGATCAGGCTATAAAAGAAGAGGAACAAAGGAAGAAGAGCGCGGTCGTTGGCGGAGCGAAGACTCCCCGGCCGCCCAGCGCTGTTTTGTTTATTGCCTGCTTGCTAAATCAATTTGATTGGCTTTAATTGAGCTGGTTCCTGTCAATTATTTGGAACGCATTTTATGACAAAAGCCACAGGCACTCAGCTGGATGCTTTGCTCCAGCAGCACAGCTGTAGCTGTGTGCACCTATTTTCGAAGCTGGCTGAATGGCAAGTGGGTCAGTGCCTTCCACTGCTTGCTTTGAGTACCTCTGAGGAAACTGTGGGAACGGAGCACATCTGGGCACGCCGCGGTGATGGGCCCCGGCACTGCAGAACTATGAGCTCCCTCAGGAGGACACCCCCCAGCTGCACCCCTGGTGCAAGAAGCCAGGGACATCCACTGTATGCCCTCTGCCTGCAAATCACAGCTCCCTAAGGAAGCAGGGGGAAGAAGAGGTGTGGTGGTGGAGTCCCTGGCAAGAGCACTGCGCTCACAAACAGCAAGAGCCACAGTAGGTCACACACAGGGTCACCAAATGTTCCTCTGAACCAGCCTTTTCCTTCCAGAGCGCTGCAGTAAGCTCGGAAGGAAAGCCCTCTTATCTCAGAGGGTTTGGGTGATACACCTGCCCTGGCAAGGGGTCTCTGATGCAGCCTAAGCCCTTGACTTGCAGCCACGTGGAGACCGGGGGACACCGGCAACAACCCGTGCTGGCCAGAACACTTCCAGGGACTTTTACTTTGCATCTGTGTTCTCAAAGACACAAGCAATTCCCTGCTTTAGGAAACTTCAGCAGATTGTAAGCTTAAATGTTAATGAAGTTGCAAAGCACGGTGTTGTCAATAGTGTCCTTTCCACAGCCCAGATGTACCCACCTAAGCAGGGGATTTTCAGCACCGGAAGACACTGCTGTTCCCCTTTCTCAGGCAAGCCGGAGTAGTACTCTTTCCCTCATTATAATCCAAAGGACTACAGTTTGGCATTTTGAGTGATGCCAAGGATAAAAAGCCTCCACAACTGAAACAACTCTTCACAGTTCAAAGCAGGGTATAAAAATGAGTTCAGGACACTTAGGACCCAAGGATGTCTTGACCAGTAAACAACACGTTCACTGTAATGCTCAGGAAGCAAGCCCAGTCCTTATTACTGGTCTCACACATTTTTTCCTGACTCATGCAAGCAAGAACCAGCACATCTCACGAATTTTCAGCACATCCACAACATCTGCCTCATATACCTGCCAACACTGTCTAATGACAGGTAATAATAATTTTACTTAAAAAATTCAAAGGCACGTCAGATGTGACCCCCACAGAGCACTCTCCTGAGAAAACAGAGTACATCTCATCCCCACAAAACACACACGCATTAATTACATCTCCCCCTGTTGATCCAACAGTCTCCCACGTTCCCGCAGACACCTCAGATTTCATTCCCCTGTCCTTCCCATCTTTGTCCATGCTTACCTGTAGCTGGGTGCCTCCTGCGAGGCGAAAACAAGAGAGAAAAACTTCTCTCGTGCAGCTTAAGATATTCCATAGTGCAATCCCTACCGTGCACGGAGGAGCCTGGCTCAGAACAGGGCACGGGCTTGACCTCGTGTCTTCTTCCACTGCAGATGGGTGATCCAAACAGCAGTAAAGCAGGAGAGCCATTGCCAGGGTGTGGGGTTTCGCTCTAGGAGACAAGAACAAAAGAATTCTTCTCTCCTGCTCTTTCACTGGAATGTGTGAGGCAACTGCCCGATAATGGACTGGAGAGGGCAACCCCCCTCCTTTGTCGCTCCCTTTACAGTGTTTTGCCCTGCAGATGATGCATCCCATTCATACTGAATGGGCTCAACGGCTGAAAACAGAAACCCTCCCATATTTCCTGATGTAATCTAAACCCACCGCCATTCTGCTGACAGCGAAAGCAAACACAGGCTCCCGGAGGCTGAATTCCCTTGCCCAGCACTGCGTGCAGTGCCTTGGCTGGCTGACACTGACGAGGTGAGTCAACAGAGCCAGCTCAGCTTCCCATCCCCTCCTTGCCTCGGTGCACGTGGCACCTTCACCCTCTGCCCCACAGCTGCTCCGAAAGGGCAAAGCTCAGCTCCCACCCATCCCTCTGCACCAGCCCCTGCTGCTTGCTGCCTCTGGGTGCCCGTGAGGCTCAGCCAGGTGACTGCAGCAGGCCCTGATGCCCTGTGAGGCTCAGCAAACAGACTCCTAAGGCAGTGTAGGACAGCTACTCTCTCCTGCCTCCCTTCTGCCTCAAAAGGGACTAAACTGATGATTTAGAGTAATCCCAGATTTTATGGTGTTTGAGCTATTTTTTTCATTGGGAAGATATAAGAAGTGCTTGATAGAATTCACTGATCTCTTGTTACGCTAGCACAGCTGAAAGGGCTTTTACTTTACATCTGCTTGAAAAGTTGGCAGTTTGTGTTTGCTGGTTACACTCACGGCCTGGATCCTTTTTGGACAGCTCGTTTATTTGGCCAACATCAACCCAGCTGCAGCTCGCGTGCCTTGTTTGTGCTATAGGCGTTCAGGTGTCTGAGTGTTTGGTCGGGAAAGGAAACTGATGCGGGACTTTAAGCCTTTGTATATTCTCACGAGCCAAAATTGCAAGGAGGGGGGTTTCACAATGGAATTCTGTAGGAGCATCCGCTGATAAAGGAAAACTGGTCTAGGAGCATCTGCTGATAAGGAGATGGTTAGAACTTTTGCACTGATAAGGAGGAAGTTTCAAGCACCCTTGACAGGAAGGTCCAAGACCACAAGCAGGATGTCAACTGAGTGTGCAGGAAGGACCCTTGCATCACCACCACAAAGGGACACTGCGCACGCACAAGAGGGATGAAACATGTGTTAATGATGTCCTGGGACTAATCAACAAATGTAATGAATATGTATGTCCTTGGGCAAGAAATGCTGACCTGTCCTTTGTTCGGGGCGCAGGGTTTTATGGAGCTATCCGACCTGCTGCCCACCGGTGTAATAAACATACCTGACTTCATAACTCTCTGCGAGTTCTGGGGGTCAATTTTAGCGAGCCAGCCAGGAGAACTTCTCTGCCTGATTGCAAAGTCGGGTGAGGAGAGGACGTCCTAGGCACGCTCCGAGGATTACTCGGATGCCCTCTGACACTCATCCAGCTGCTGCAGGGGCAGACAAGGACTGGCAACAAGTGGAGCAGGTATGTGAATTGGGGGAAAATTAGAAAATACCTGCAGGGGAATTAGGGGAAGAACCTATAAGCTGTGGGAGACGTCCTACATGAAGGTGAGGAGTAGTAATGCATACCAAGACCCTATAAGTCATGAAGTTCCACGCGTGGTGAGGCTTGCCAAGACCCTATAAGCCGTGGAGAGAAGTTTCACGCGTGGTGAGGAAGCAGGACTGCTCGCCCCTGGCAAAAAATAACCACGCGTGGTGAGGGTGTTCCCGAGATCCTATAAGTCGTGAGGGGATGGTGTGTGGGATAGCTATCAGTTCGTATATCTGTTGTAAGTGTTTGATACCGGTACCGTGTATATTTTAACATCAGTAAAAACGCGTTTTAATCCTATAAACCCGTGGGACTTTAAGGGAATGACAACTTGGGGTAGCAAATGTGACAACTGCAATTTGTATTTTGTAATAGCTATTAGCTGCAAAATGAGAATTTGGGTAGTGTGTAAGTTTTGAGCTGAATGGAAGTGATTTTATTACAAAAAGAGTGTGCGATGGTGTGATTGGGACATGTTGATTGAGACGCGCAACTGAGCGCGAAGCGAGTGTGGAGTTCTAATCCGCGGTTCTGTTCTCCCGCGAGGGAAACAGCCGGAGAAGAACGAAGCGAAAGATTGTTTTAGGTTTTATTTTTGGTTAAAGAATCGGTGACAGGCTGACAGAGCCGAATGAGACAACGCTCCTTTGGTTGGTCGGACTTGAGCCGTGGGAATCTTTAACTAGGTTTGGAGAGTGAAGAGAGTATTTACCTTGGAGGAGCCTATTGGACCTTTGCCAATTGGTAGTGGCTCTAGATTGGGAACAGCTTATCCAAGCCTGCGTAAAGAGGTTTGTTTGAAAATCGAGATAGGGGCAGTAAGGACAAATTTGGAAGAGCCCCTCATACCCCTTGTTAGGGCCATATTCTGTCCCAGACAGGGGGGACTAATAATTCAGGAACAAGGGTCATCTGCCTAGGGAACAGTGAAAACTAAAATGGGCAGTAAACTGAGTAAAGAACACCCTAGTTCAAGCCCCTTGGGTTGTATATTGAAACATTGGAATAAATTAGCAGGGCACGGAGGGATAATGAGTAGAAAGAGAATGGCAAAATACTGTAATGAATGGTGGCCCCTGTATAAACTGGAAGATGAAGAGAAGTGGCCAGTAAATGGCACTTTAAATTATAATACCCTTTTACAGCTGACGTTGTTCTTGTGGAGGGAAAGAAAATGGGAGGAGTGCTCATATGCTGACCTTTTCTTCACCCTCCGGAACCACCCTGAATACCAGAGGTCTTGTGGCTTAAATCCTCCGCAGGACCCCATGGTGCTAGCTTTAGAGAAGGAAGAATTAAGAGATGGGAAAAGCAAGTTGAGGAGGTGTTGCTCTGCATGCACTATCGGGCAACAATGTGTGAACCCAGAGAAAGTTAGAAAAGTACAGAATAAAGATTTGCCAGAATTTGAAAGGCCACCACCTGTAGTGACACGGAAAAGCTCTGGGGAATCAGACTCTGGCAGCGCCCCTGGAACACCTCTGGCGTCCCGTACTCGGGCCAAGAAGGATGTGAGGACAGAAGTGATCCAAGCACCCTTACGAGAGGCAGTGGGACCAGACGGGGGTGCCGTGATAATTAGGGTACCTTTTTCTTCATTTGATTTAGAATCATGGGAAAGAAAAGCGAAAAACTACAGGGCTGATCCTATGGGGGTAGCGAAGTATTTCCAGCACTTGGTTAGACAACATAATCCTGATTGGAACGAGATCCAACTAATGCTACATCACGTAACTGAAACTGAAAGACAGTTGATACTGAAAAAGGCTCAGGATATGGCTGAGGATCATCTTAAAGGGTCGGGGGAAGATGTAAAAGATCACTTCCCTTTGCAAGATCCTCATTGGGATCCCAACCGAAGTGCTCACATGCGACTGTTGGAGCAATATCGGGACTGGGTATCAAACGGGATAGAAAGGGCTATCCCAAAAACCGTTAACTGGTCAGCACTGTACTCAATTAGACAGGGACCAAATGAAACTCCATCTGAATTCCTTGAAAAACTTTGGGATACAATGAGACGACAGACTCCCCTAGACCCTGAATCTGAGGTGGGGACTCAGCAGTTCGTCTCACTCTTTATAGGACAATCAGCCAGGGATATCAGGAAGAAATTGCAGAAACTGGGAATGCCAGAGGGACGGAATTTAGAAAAAGTTCTTGACGAGGCGTGGAGAGTGTTTAGTAATTGGGAAGGAGATAAGGAGAAAAGACAGGAAGAAGATCCAAGAAGAGAGAGAGGGGCACTTGTAGCGGCCTTGCAACAAGGGGGGCTGGTAACTAACAGGGAAACAGGAGCTCTAAGGGGGGGCGGTCGAAGGCCCCCATTGAGATTAAATCAGTGTCCTTGGTGCAAACGAACAGGACACTGGAGGAGAGAATGTCCCCTACTGAGGCAGGGAGAGAGGAGAATTATAAACCCCCCCAGGACTCAAGCCTCGGTAGGTGAAGACTGAAGGGGACCAGGGGAATCTACTCTAGCGGATCCCTTGGTGACGTTGAAGCTCGGGAAGCAGCAACAAGGGGTGGAGTTTTTAATAGACACTGGAGCAACATTTTCAGTCTTAAACCAGGCCCTAACACCTATGGGCAATGATTTTGTAACGGTAAAGGGGGCTACTGGCCAAAGCGAAAAGGCATATTTCCTCCAACCTTTGAGATTTAAATTGGGAAAACAATTGGGAATACATAAATTCCTGTATATGCCAAATTCACCAAAGCCCTTGTTGGGACGAGATTTATTAGAAAAATTAGGAGCAGAAATAAGGTTTGGGGAAGAAGGAATAGAGTTTAAGGTGGGTGATGATCAACTAATTGAGCTCTTAAGTTTGGCCTTGATAAGCCCCTCTGAAAAGGCAGAGGTGCCTGGGGAAATTCGGGACCAAATATATCCAGAGGTCTGGGCCACTGAAATACCTGGTAGAGCAAAACCAGCCGTACCAATAGTAGTTAAAATCAAACCAGGAACTAAGCCAGTGAGAATAAAGCAATATCCTTTGAGGTCAGAGAATAGGCAAGGGATCCGTCCAATCATAGAGCGATTTTTGAAACATGGATTACTAATAGAATGTGAGTCGGAGTATAATACTCCTATATTACCGGTAAAGAAGCCGAATGGAAAATATAGAATAGTCCAGGATCTCAGGGCCATCAACAGAATAGCTGAGGACTTATACCCTGTGGTGGCCAATCCAGGTACATTGCTGACTAAACTGAAATCTGAACTGGCTTGGTTTACCATTCTGGATTTAAAGAATGCCTTCTTCTGCTTACCTGTAAGCCCAGAGAGCCAACTGTTATTTGCCTTTGAGTGGGAAAACCCTGATTCTGGGAGGAGAACACAGCTAACGTGGACTGTACTTCCACAGAGCTGTAAGAACAGCCCTACCCTCTTTGGCAACCAACTGGCAAAGGATTTGGAACAATGGGACTGGCCATCTGGAGGGGGGACTGTGTTACAGTACGTGGACGATCTCCTCACAGCCACTGAAACAAAGGAGCAGAATATAGCTTGGACAGGGAGTTTATTGAATTTTCTTGGGCTGAATGGTTACCGAGTCTCTCCACAGAAAGCTCAAATAGCCCAGCGAAGGGTTACATATCTAGGATATGAAATCACAGCCGGCGAACGAACACTGGGGACAGCAAGGAAGGAAGCTCCCTGTCAGACTCCCAAGCCACAGACAGTTAAGGAGCTTTGAACCTTCTTGGGGATGACAGGTTGGTGTCGTCTATGGATCTACAACTAAGGACTCCTGGTAAGACCCCTTTATGAACTTATTAAAACCAGCTCAAAGGACCTTCCCTGGAATGGAGGAGCCGAGCAGGCTTTCTACAACTTAAAACGAGAACTCATGCGGGCACCAGCCTTGGGGCTACCAGACCCCACAAAACCTTTCTGGCTGTTCTCCCATGAGAAGCAGGGCATTGCTTTGGGAATTTTGGCCCAAAGCCTTGGCCCAGACCGAAGAGCAGTAGCATACTTCTCCAGACAACAGGACCAAGTAAGCAAGGGATGGCCGAGTTGCCTAAGAGCGGTAGCTGCGGTTGCAATCCAGGAGGCCCACAAATTCACCATGGGCCAAAAGATGACTGTATTGGTATCACATACTGTCTCTGCCGTGTTGGAGGCAAAAGGGGGACGTTGGCTGTCCCCACAAAGATTCCTGAAATACCAAGCTGTTACGGTAGAGCAAGGTGATGTCGAAATAATGGTGACTAACATTGTCAATCCAGCATCTTTTCTCAGTGGAGCAACAGGAGAGCCTGTAACCCATGACTGCCTGGAGACAACTGAAGCAGTGTATTCGAGTCGGCCGGATTTAAAGGAACAACCACTAAAGGACGCCGAAGCCACATGGTATGCAGACGGTAGCAGTTATGTTCGGCAAGGCCAACGGAAGGCTGGTTGTGCACTAACTACTACTGACCAGGTAATAGAGGCCCAGGCTCTTCCCGCTAACACGGCAGCCCCAAAAGGCAGAAATCATAGCTCTGACCCGAGCTTTACAGTTGGCAAAAGGGAAAAAGATCAACATTTGGACTGATTCTAAATATACTTTTGGGGTGGTTCATGCTCATGGAGCAGTCTGGAAGGAAAGGGGACTTTTGTCCACACAAGGAAAACACATAAAACATGCTGACGAAATACTTAAAGTATTGGAAGCAATTCAGCTACCGGAAAAGGAGACCGTCATGCATTGTAAATCTCATCAAAAGGGAACTACAGACCAAGAGATTGGTAACTCTGTGGCAGACTATGAAGCCAGGAGAGCAGCAGAAGAACCTGTAACAGAAGTACCAGACGGTCCAGACGGTAAAATCCAAATTGATCAAGTTCCTAAATATACAAAGGAGGATTTGAAACTGATTAAAGATCTAAATGGGAAAGAGAGTGAAAATGGATGGGTTCGCACACCACAAGGGAAAGTTATAATTCCTAGTACCATACTCTGGGCAGTAATTATGGCCGAACATAGGAAAACACATCGGGGAGCCGAAGCTTTACATAAATATCTGAGCACAAGTATGATCGCTCGGAATTTATACACTACTGTTAAGCAGGTAACACAACAGTGTGAGATTTGCCTACAAAATAATCCCCAGGTTATGCGAAAAACTGAACTGGGACAGACTGGGAGAGGAAATCTCCCCGGGCAGTGGTGGCAAATTGACTTTTCAGAACTCCCTAGGAAAGGGGGGTGTAGGTACATGTTGGTACTAACAGACACCTTTTCAGGATGGCCAGAAGCATTCCCTTGCCGAACAAACAAAGCCAGAGCAGTGACTAAGGCTTTATTACAAGAAATAATCCCAAGATTTGGGGTTCCAGCTGTAATATCCTCAGATAGAGGCCCTCATTTTGTGGCCAAAATAACACAGGGAGTTCGCAGGCTTTTGGGAATAGACTGGCAACTCCATACACCTTAGAGACCACAAGCGAGTGGTCAGGTGGAAAAGATGAACCACCTTCTCAAATTACAGATTGTAAAATTAGGTCAAGAAGCCGGATTAACATGGCCTCAGTCACTCCCCCTAGCTCTGTTACGAATTAGAACCAAGCCGAAGGCTAAAGAGGGATTAAGTCCTTTTGAAATGCTGGATGGGAGACCCTATATGGTTCAGGCCGGAACATCGGCACAAGTTGGTACTGAAGTGCTAACTGATTATATGATAAGTTTACAGAAACAACTGAGAAAAACAGAGAAGGTAGTCATGGGAACTCGTGCCCGGGGCCTTGATGGACCAATACATAACATAGCACCAGGCGACTACGTATACGTTAGATCTCTTTCAGATTCACTGTTAGAGCCGAAGTGGGACGGACCATTTCAAGTTCTACTAACAACATACACAGCTACCAAGATAAAAGAACAAACATCATGGATACATCACACCAGGGTGAAGAAAGCTCCTGAACAACGCTGGGAGTCAACGGAAACCGGACCTCTGAAACTTCAACTCAGGCAACGTGGTGGTGGTGGAAAACCTAGATTAGGACTTCAAAATGATCAGGGGAAAATTTGAACTGTTAATATATTTTTGTATCTTTTCTCTTGCCCGCAATCAAGAGCCTAAAGCCTGGCCTTGGAATCACGCTTTGAAAGGGCATACTAGAATAATGGAAAATGTGGACCCAAACCCAAAGCTGGCTATAGTGATTCTCCACAGGAACACAACGTATCGGAGAATTGACTGGGGCTGGGATGATAAGGACAGAGTTGCTCGGGTATGGGGAAGAATGGGAGATGAGATAAAAGTGGGGTGTAGAATTTACCATGAAGATAAAACCCTAACCTTGGGAGGCACCTATGTTGCTGTGGAAAAGACAGGTGGACATTCACCTAGAGTAGGAACTCCCTGTCCTAGAAGGTTAAAGTGTTGGCATAAGTTTATGTTAACTGGGCCAGTCTTTGTGGTGTGCCTGGGGCAGGAATCTAAAGGAAAGGATTTGATCTATAGGGCTAAAATTGACATAACACTGCCACCGGCATCACCTCCTACCACACCGGTTACCACCAAACCAATAGTTGTATCTGATCCAAACGTTTTTGGGATAGGACCTTATGTAGTTAAGAATATAGGGCAACAGCAGTTGCTGTACAATCCGGACTGGTCTCTCAAACATGTTGAGTTGTTGATGCAAAATAATATTTCCGAAGTTCAGCCGAATTGCTCTCCCTTCCTGGGAGCCTCTTTTGAGGGATGGACAACCTGGCTGAGGAAACGGAGACCTTTTGAGAAAAGAACACAGAGAGATCTAACTGGTGTTTTAGGAACGGGATTGGGAGTTTTAAATAGTATTGATTCAGAGGTATTAATGAACAAGTTAGCCACTACGTCTAGTGATCTGGTGAAATTACAACAGCCCCTGCGATCTTCCCTATCAGCTCTGGGAACAAATCAATGGCTGTTATCAAAGGTATTACCAAAATGGGAAGAAGTAAATATAAAGGACCATGAATTGATCATAAGTGCCCTCGGTATTGTCCAAAATAACCTTTCTTTGGCTCTTAGTTGCATTCAGGCACAGCTATGGATGCAGTCGGTGGCTGCCTCGATCATAAGGGAGGGTGAGGAAGGTACTTTCCCCACTGAAATTCAGAAAATCGTTTGGGACAGTGCCTCTGACTTTGAGAGAGAACTCCAATCCTGGTGGAACTTGGTAAACTTCACTTATAACCCCGTCACTAACATAGCCACAGCCTTTGTGCTAACCATACATAATACCTCAATATATGTGGTGCATCCCATCGTTGCATTAGGGTTGAACCACAACGGAACTATACTCTACCCTACCGAGCATAGAGTGTGGGCCCAAAAAGTGGATGGGAAGTGGCAAACTGTAGATTTAGAATCCTTCATCATGCGGGAACAACAGGGATTCATCTGCGAAGGTAATACACTCAGTGCTCAAGATGTTTGCCTAGATATTGAACAGAAGGTTTGTCATTTTGAGGTTTGTCCTAACCTTAACCATGAGACGGTTCTTATATATATTGGTAAGGGCTGTGTATGTTTGAGGACTATGTGTAATGTTATTTTAGTAGATATAAGTAGAAATTAGGAATCATTCTAATTTTTGTATACGTAATTTTGTTAAAATTCAAGGGTGTGACTTTTCTTACTCTGCACCAGTGATATCTCACCAGCTCCTACAATCTAATTACACACTGTTCCATGAGCTATTACCTACTCCTATTGGAATGAACCTTTCCTTAGTAAAGCAATTGATACAGCACCCACATTTGGTTGGGATTTTGGAGGAGATCGGAGAGAATGGAAGCGAGTAGAAACAGATGGAGAAAATAGATGGTGGGACACACTTTTCGGATGGTCCCCTACAGCTACCAGCGTCCTAAAAAGGCTGTATCACCCCATTGCCATTCTTTCAATATTAATGTTGATTTGTTTAGTTTTATCTGCAGTGTTATACGTTTTGAATTGGAGAATGATGAAAAGAGTGGCACAATTAACATTGGTAATTAATGCTGTGCACCATACAATTCCCCTTGAGAGACAGATTATGTATGAAGGCAAAAGAATTTGCCTAGGATGAAAAAAGACGGAGGGGAATGATGCGGGACTTTAAGCCTTTGTATATTCTCACGAGCCAAATTGCAAGGAGGGGGGTTTCACAATGGAATTCTGTAGGAGCATCCGCTGATAAAGGAAAACTGGTCTAGGAGCATCTGCTGATAAGGAGATGGTTAGAACTTTTGCGCTGATAAGGAGGAAGTTTCAAGCACCCTTGACAGGAAGGTCCAAGACCACAAGCAGGATGTCAACTGAGTGTGCAGGAAGGACCCTTGCATGACCACCACAAAGGGACACTGCGCACGCACAAGAGGGATGAAACATGTGTTAATGATGTCCTGGGACTAATCAACAAATGTAATGAATATGTATGTCCTTGGGCAAGAAATGCTGACCTGTCCTTTGTTCGGGGCGCAGGGTTTTATGGAGCTATCCGACCTGCTGCCCACCGGTGTAATAAACATACCTGACTTCATAACTCTCTGCGAGTTGTGGGGGTCTTTATTCCGCAAGTCAAAGTGGTCTGAGAGAGCTTGGAGCAGAGACCAGCCGTAGGGCTGGTACAGATGTACGCACTTTTGACAGCAAAATACAAGCTTCAGCTTCAACAGGTGGCATTTGAGCTCTGCAGCCACTGCAGCCAACTTGAAATAAAATACTAGGAACTGTAGAGCCAACACGCTTGTGCTCTTCCGAGACTGCATCGATTCAGGAGAGCAGTTTTTCTCCTTAGAACTTTCCAGTCTTCCAGAAAGATATTTCACAAGGGAAAATAAAAAACTACAATGAACAAATAAGAAGCCCAGATCATTGCTGTATTGGACTTCAAACCAAAACCAGCTGATAGGCTCTTTGATGATGCTCCTTCATGCCCATCTGTAGATTACAGAGACCTTGAGGCTCCTGCTGTTGAGTGTGGCATTGTCAAGCTTAAATTGTCTGCTAGGATGTCTGTTCAACCCACCTGAAGCCCTTCTACGAAGGCAGTTGATGTAGTCGTTCTGGATTTTAGTATGGCTTTTGATACTGTCCCTCAGCATCCTTCTGGGTGGGTTGTCCAGCTGTGAGCTGAGCAGGCATGGGGCTGGAGGACGGGGCTGAAGCCTTGTGGTGAGTGGGGCTACATCTGCCTGGTGAGCAGCCAGCAGCAGTGTTCCTCAGAGCTCAACGCTAGGGCCAGTCCCCTCCCACTGCCTCCTGCCAAGGGCCCGGGGGAGGTGCTGTCTCAGCTTGGCCTGGGGCCTTCAGTCCTTGCCTGGGCGAAGTTGTAGGGGTGCCCATCTCTGACCCTGTCTCCTGGGGGCGCCTGGGACCTGCACTGCAGAGAACTGCTCTGCTGGATGGAGCCCTCACACCTAGGTCAGGGCTTGTCATGCACAGCCTTAGGCAGCATATAAACTCCCCCTTCCTTCTCCCATCCCCATCACATAACCTGCCCTTCCCTTCCCGACTTCCCCTCGACGTCAGTCAAATAACAGTGAGATTATTTGCCTGAAATGCCAGGGGTTTCAGCTCCAAAACTCTTTTAAAGACACAGAACACAAATGATACAAGTGGAAATGGGATTTTATTTTATGCTGTTATATTATGTGACGTTATTTTCTGCTCAGTTATTTTATGTTCAGTTATTTTCTGTTATTTTTGTGACTCTGTGTCAGAGCCACTGATCACAAGCACCAACCGAAGGCACAGCAGGAGCCAGGGGCAGGCTGATGTGCTCTGCAGTTTAGCTGGAGAAACCTCCCTTGCCATCTGGCAAAGGCAAGGCCCAGAGCTACAGAAAGCAGCAGCAGCAGGACAGTGCCTGCTTCCCGAAGAGTGAGAATGGGACCAATGAGGCTCAGGAATGACCCCACACACAGAAGAGGAAGAAGAGAAGAAGCAGTAGCAGGACTGCGTGGCACTATGGGGCATTTTCAAAAGTATAATGTGTATCGATGACAAGCATGCTTTCTGCCTTCAAAAACTTGCTCCACTGTGCTTCTTCACCAGTGATGCATGAAAAGTGCTCTTGTGCTGCTGTCCGGCGCTTCTACTGTGTGCAGGGAGAGCTGGGAACTGTCAGCTCTTGATGATGGAGCAAGCCTGGAGCCCCTTCAAGCACAGCGTGGTTTGCACAAGCAAGAACCCCTGGGGGATGGAGCCAAGGGAAGATCAGAACTCATTCCTGCTGAAAACTTGCAATGGGCAAGAGGATCAGAGAATCCCAGGGCACAAGGGGTGCCTTGGAGGTGCAGGACCAGCAGGCGAGAACCAGCTGAAAAGGCCCAGCGTAGCCCTGAAAATGGGCTCTGCTCAAGGCTACAGAGGAAAAGAAGGAACTGCCAGGGGCCGCCCTTGGGGCCACGCTGGCAGTCTCAGAAAGCTTCCTCCCCCCGGATGCGGGGCACGAGGGCCACCTTCGTGGAGCACGAGCAGCAGGCACCTCGCCAAAACGGCCCAAAGAAGCCCTGGCAAGGGGCTGTGCTTGGTGCTGCAGAGGAGGCAAAAACCCCCAGGGACACGCAGTAGCTCACCCTGGGGGAAAAAAAGCCTTCCTCTCCCACCTAGGGGTCACGACAGGCCAACCTTCGTGGTGCATGAGCAGCAGGCAGTGACCCAGGCAAAGTGGAGCAGAGGAGCCCTGGCAAGTGGTCATGCTCAGTGCTGCAGAGGAAGGCAAAAAACCCCTGGAGACCGGGGCCAATCTTCCCACAGGAGAAAATTCCTTCCTGACCCCAGAGCTGGCGATCGGCTATTCCCTGAGCATGTGAGCAAGACCTGTCTCCTCGGCCCACAGCCTGGTCACGCCTCCCAGGAGATGCCCCAGCCCTGTCCTCCATCCACCCGGAGCCTCGTGACAACAGCCACGTGCCCCTGGCCTGATGGACCTTGTGGACAGGAACCCTTCCCGTGCCCAGCAGGACACCAGTGGGTGCTCCAAAGCACTGCCACCCCTTGAAATACCTGTGCATCTCACTTCCACAGGAGACAAGGATGGCACGCTCTGCAGGGCTCCGCACGATGGCATTGCCTTGGTCTCCAGGCCTATCCAGCTGGCAAAGCCTAACAGCCTCCGGCACCTCCAAGAGGCAGTGGTTCTTCTCATCTCCATCACCTCCGCTCAGCCTCTGGTTAAATTCCCTCCGTTTCAACCAAGGAATTCCACGGGCTGTTCGACGACCTCCTCTCTGCTGTGTCCAGGCTCCCTGCCGGGCCAGGTCTGGCAGCGCAACTCAGGAGGCTGCTGTTTCTGCCTCTTGGGGCACGGTGACGGCTGCGTTGCTGGCTGACGCGTCTGTGACGTGGAGGTGACATCAAATAACATGAAACAGCGTCAAAGAGTCAGAAAATAATCTAAAATACCAGAAAACAACAAAAACCTTCTAAAATATCGTTCAAGATCATAAGAAACACCTCTAAACCACCATAAAAGAGTCAAAATAACCAGAAACAGGAGCAAGAGCAGCCAGCAAGAAGCCAGCAGAGAAGTCCCAAGGGAGGCCTGGCACGGGGCTGTGCGCAGCGCCAGAGACGACAACAAGCAGCTCCCAGGGCCACCCTTACAGCTCCTGAACAGCCTAGAGGAGAGCCTTGCTGACCCTGCAGACCCAGCGCTGTTCCACAGCGCAGCCCCCAGAGGAGCAGGGCTCACAGAGCTCATGCTATACCAGCCCCCACTCACTTGTATTTCTGCCCCCCCCCTCCAGTGTCACTGGTCAGGGACTGCCAGGAGAATCGGGCAGGGGGAGCAGAGACGGCGCTGCCCGACACCCGCACACCCCTCGCCAGAGCCAGGCCTCCCCACTCACAGCTGTGCGGGTGCTCCTTGGAGAGCAGGTAGGTGGCCAGCGGCGCCGTGTAGGTGAGGCACTGCACGGTGGAACTGAGGAAGCAGGTGTTGCCAAGGTTTTGCAGCCCGGCGCCGATCCGGTGGATCCGCTCCCACTTCAGGGAAAGGCGCTTCATGGGGAAAAGCACCTTCTGGGCCGTGGGGATCCCATCCCCTCGGGCCCCAGGGACGTGGTCCCTGCCTGTGGGGACAGAAGGGCAGGGACCGGCGGGGTGCGGGTGCAGAATCTCTGGCCTCACAACCATGTCCAGTGCCCGCGTGGTGCTTCCGGCTTCCTGCAAGGACAGAGCAGAGGTGCGGGCACGAGCGGCCTGTCCTGCGACGGCCTGGCTCCCTGCTCAAACCCAGGCCCTAAAGCCAGCGCAGGGCCTGAGCACGGGGCCACAGACGGCACCCGGCCCACGGCCCTGCCAGCAGCACCCACGCCCCAGGCAGGAGGTGCCAGAGCCCCCCAGCACCGATGCGGTGGCAGCAGGGCAGCGCGGTGCCTGCCATGCAGGGACGCGGGCGCTGAGCTTCGGGGGGCAGGGGACTCAGCCCTGCCAGGCTCCACTGCAACTCGAACAAGGGGACGCGGGGGGACGTCACCGCTCTTTTCCAGCCCTGCTTCCGTTTAATTCCGGTCGTCTTTGCCGGGGCAGAGACAGGAAGGGTCCTGGGCTCAGAGCACAGGGGGTGCTGCCTCCCCTCCCCTCCCCCGCCCCAGCGCCACACGCAGCCAGCACCCACCTGCCCTCGCTCAGGGTCTCGGGGCCACTCGGTGATGCCCAGCGCCCGCCTTGTTCTGGGCACTTGCTGCCTCGCCGACTGCCTCTTCCTCCACGCCCCCTCTCCGCGTTCCTCAGGCGCCTCCTCCGGGAGCCTTCTCCCTGCTCTGGCTGGAGCCAGGCCGGGCCCTGGGGCCCTCAGAGCTGCTCTGGGAGCTGCCCAGGCTGCTGAAGGGCCGGCGCCCGCCACGAGGCTTTGGGGGCCTCCAGCGCTCGGCCCCTTCTCACCCCTTGGCTCACTCTTTGGTTTTTCTCTTGGTTTTCTCTTTTTTCTTTTTTCACTCTTTTTTTCACTTTCTTTTCACTCCTTTTTTTCTATTTCAATTTTCCCTCCCTTTTTACACCTTTTTCTTTTTTCCACTCTTTTTATCTACTCCTTTTTTCCTTTTTTTTCACTTTTTTTCACTTCTTTTTTTCACTTTTTTCACTTCTATTTTCGACTCTTTTCCCTCTTTTATTTTTTCACTCTTTTTTCCCACTCCTTTTTTTCACTATTTTTTCTCTTTTTTCACTTCTTTTTTCCACTCTTCCCCCCCCCTTTTTTCACTTTTTTCCACTTTTTTTTATTCTTTTTCACTTTTTTTAAGTTTTTTCCACTCTTTTTTTAGTTTGTTTTTTTTTCCACTTTTTTTTCCTTTTTTCCACTCTTTTTTCATTCTTTTTTTCACTTTTTTTACTCTTTTTTCCACTTTTTTCAGTCTTTTTTTCTTTTCCCACTCTTTTTTCAGTCTTTTTTTCCTCTTTTTTCCACTCTTTTTTCCTTTTTTCCACTCTTTTTTCAATTTTTTTTTTCAATTTTTTCTTTTTTTCATTTTTTTCCAATTTTTTATTTTTTCACTTTTTTATTTTTTCTTTTTTCACTTTTTTACTCATTTTTCCATCTTTTTTTCACTTTTTCTTACTCATTTTTTTCACTTTTTTCACTTTTTCTTTTTTTCACTCTTTTTTCACTTTTTTCCACTTTTTTCATTCTTTTTCCACTTTTTTTTCAGTCTTTTTCTTTTTCCACTTTTTTCAGTCTTTTTTCCACTCCTTTTCCCACTCTTTTTTTTCATTCTTTTTGTCACTTTTTTCACTCTTTTTTCCACTTTTTTTCAGTCTTTTTTTCCTCTTTTTTCCTTTTTCCACTTTTTTCAATTTTTTCTTTTTTTTTCACTTTTTTCTCTTTTTTTCACTCTTTTTTCCACTTTTTTCACTCTTCTATTCTTTTTCCCATTCTTTTTCACTTTTTTCACTCTTTTTTCACTTTTTAAACTAATTTTTTCACTTTTTTCACTCTTTTTTTCATTTTTTCTTTTTTCACTTTTCCCACTCTTTTTTTCATTTTTTTCACTCTTTTCTTCAGTCTTTTTTTTTTACTCTTTTTTCAGTCTTTTTTTCCTCTTCTTTCCACTTTTTTTCCTTTTTCCACTCTTTTTTTCACTTTTTTCACTTTTTTTTCACTTTTATTTCACTTTTTTCACTCTTTTTTTCACTCTTTTTTTTCCCTCTTTTTTTTCTCTTTTCTATTTTTTCCGTTCCAGTTTTCCTTCCCCTTCCCGTGCTCTACAGGCGGCTCCCGGCAGCCTGGCTCCTCCGGAGCCCCCGCGCCCTCCTCCCGCGCCTCCTCCCCGCTCAGGAACACCGACTCCCCTCGCCTCCCGCTTTTCTCTCGGGGGGGGCGGGACGCCTCCTCCTCGCCGTTCTCGCCCGCAGAACGGGGGCCCCCAGCTGCCGCCCCTGCACGCTCGGGCGGGGACGAGCTGCGAGGTGGCGGCGCTTCGGCCGCTTTCAAGGGAGGGAAGGGGCCGCGGTACAACAAGAATCGGCTGCGGGGATCGGAGGGGCCGGTTGGACGCGAGCCCCTTCCGTTCCAGCCCGGGGCCGCCCCGCGCCCCGTGCCCCCGCCGCAGCACCGGCCCCTGCGGCCCCGACGCGGCCCCACCCACCACTCTGGGCGCTCCCGCATCCCCGCCGGGCCCGCCGCTGCCGCTGCCGCTGCCCCTGCCGGGCCCACCTCTCCCCCACCCCTCCCGCACGACCCGGCTCTGCGCCCGCCCCGCCGCACCGAGCGAGCTGAGCCTCCGCCGCCGAAGCACGACTGGAGCCGATTGACAGTTGTGCCTGCGCATCCGCGTGTAAACGGGCGGCGCGTGGGCGGGGCCGCGCCTGCTCATTGGCTGCAGCGGCAGAGGAGGCGGGACCAGGCGAGGAGGGGCGGGGCCGTGGGGGCCGTTGAGGTGCCTGGGGGGAGGGGCGGAGGGGACCCGTTAAGCCGCTTGGGGGGGGGGGTTCTATTAAATCTCGGGGAGGGAGGGACAGTCCGGTCTCCCCGGTAAGCCCCGCACTGCGGGACCCGGTCCCCGTCCAGCCCCGCGGCTGCCACTGCCCCCTCCACCTTGTTCGCTCCCCTCCGCCCCGGCGCCCGCTCAAATATTTGCCACAAGACCGTGTTTATCCTTTATCTGTCTCCTGTCTGCTGTCACTGTCACCTAAAAATTAACCGCTCTTGTTCAGTTCCCTGATTGCCCCGATCCTGCGGGAATTGCCCCCATCCCGTGGGGAATTGCCCCGATCATACGGGAATTGCCCCGATCCCACGGGCAATTGTCCCCATCCCGCAGGGAATTGCCCTGATCCTGCAGGGAATTGTCCCGATTCCCCAGGGAATTGGCCCCAACGCACAGGGAATTGTACTGCTCCTGCAGGAATTGCCCCGATCCCGCGGGGAATTGCCCCGATCCTGCGAGGAATTGCCCCAATCCTGTGGGAATTGCCCCAATCCTGCGGAGAACTGCCCCCATCCCACGGGGAATTAGCCTGATCCTGCGGGAATTGCCCCCATCCCACACGGAATTGCCCCAATCCCACACGGAATTGCCCCGATCCTGCAGGAATTGCCCCGATCCTGCAGGAAATTGCGGGATCGCAATTTTGGACCCAAAGTGTTACTTAAAACTAAATTGCTTTTTCATAATTCTCAAATACATTTACTGAAAAAGGAGACAAAATTGTACGCACTTTTTAAGTCTTAAGAACTGCTAACTTAGGTACAAAGGGTTAGACTTCAACTGGAAAATATTTTATTTTTCAGAATTATTTGAATTGGGAAGAAGATTTAAAATTTAAATCATTTAATCTAATCCAGATTACTGTGTCCAAAAGAGATTAATGAATAATAATCTTGCCATTTATGCCCATATTTCTAAGTAAACGAGACACGCAGAATAGTCACAGCAAGGTGCAGTCTGGCCACATCAGTAATTTCAACTAACTCTGGTTTATTACCTTTTTTATTTATAAAATGTTTTCGTATGAGTAAGTGTGCCCACTGCGTAATGCCAATACTGCTTTGATATTTGCACAAAAACTGTGGTTTCACCTCAAATTAGCCAGCTTCCGTTCTCGCTTAAATTCACCTTTGCTGTCCCATCAAGGTAACCGAGCCTTTATCTGGCAACAAGTTGCCGCTTTTTGGAGTTTGGACTCAAAGTGTTACTTAAAACTAAATTGCTTTTTCTTGGTTGCCGTCTGTCACTGCAAAGAACTGATTTGAAATGTCAGCTTGGTCTGACATATATTAAAAACGTGAAACGCATTTTTTGCTCAGGGGGATGTGGGGTTGTCGCGCAGGACAGCAGGATTCCAAAACAACACCAACCACCGGGCCTCTCGGGTTGAGATACAGACAGCAATTGTGTAGCGAGCCCGATTCCTGTTGCTGGAATAACTCTCCAGAGACTTATTCTGGCTGTACCACGGACCTTCCCCACATCACTTCCCGTCATTTTTTTTATCATCAATTGTGTTCAAAATTATCAGCAGAGAACAAGTCAAAAGGGCTGTCTGAAGCCTTTGTGTTGATCAGCAGTGCATCAAATTCTCTGCCAGCCTCCAAGTTCCCAATCACGTCATCTAGACCCAGAGCTGCGGAAGAAAATAAGCTCACAAACAGATCTTCCACGCAAGCCTCTTTCCACTGTGGTGAAGCACCCAGCAACTTATTTGAGACCTTCACAGGAAAAATGACAAGAATCTAGATGAGTACATCAGCATCTGAGTAAAAACACGTGTTCTGGTCAATTTCTGAAGGGCATCTGTTAAGGGAAGAGAAATATGAAAAACAGTTTGAACCTCTAATTTGATTTTTGTTCTTTGAATGTTCTCCATGGATTTTGTGTCACTGCAGATCTGGTGTACGGGCTGCTAACTGCTTAAATTGGAATAACAATCCTTTACCTTGCAAAAACATCAAAGCTTCAAGAGGGGCAATGAATTTGTCAGAGAAAACAGTAAAGTGTATATAATACTACTTAGCCTGCAAAGGCAGTATTAGTTCTTATTGTTTAAACAGTTTACGCAACTTTGACAGACGTTATTAATTATAAGGTGATAATGAAAGAGGTGTGCTGAGGGGATAACTAAGAGTAATTAGCAAAAACAAAGAATAACACGGCCTGGAAAAAGAATCATAGCCATAGCTGAAGCTCTCATAGCTACCTGTAAGGCTTGTCTTGTGATCTCTTACTTAACTTTGTCATTGCAAAGCTTCACTACAACCTCTGGTTCTTAGGTTCGCAAGCACTGAAAATCCACCTTTATCTTCAGTGTGCGGGGACTTGCAAGTTCTTAGACTATCTAAAGGCAGACCTTGTGTCTCCTTGGAAGTTATTCTTGTACAATAAAGTCGTACAAAGTATGCGCGTTTTAAATCAACTTTTCTAATACTCTGGAGTTAAATTCCGTTTATCTGTAAAGCATTTATTCACTTGGTTTCAGATTGCTTCTGTCCAACAGAGGACCTTCAGCGCTCGCTGAATTTTGTGCGTGGCAGGACATTCACTATACTTCAAAGTTGTTTACACTCCTCCAAATGGTGAAATGTTTTGACTACCTGTCAGTTTCAACCAAAAGGTTCTCCCATTCCTTCAGACTTGTGAGCAGATTGCAGTTTTTGGATTAAACACAAGAGGAGCTTAGGAGCCTCAGCAAAGCAAATTCTTGAAACAAAGGATCACTCATCGAAATTTCTGCAAACCATACTTGTCCCGGCTACTGGAAGGTTGTACGAGTAATTTATGTTCCGCCCTTAAAAGGGATTCGGGAGAAACAGCTCAACATTAACATACAAAATAAACACATCACTAAGGAAATCTAACAACCCGGATAAAAGACCATGTTTGCTGCACTTGGACTAAAAATCTTCAAACTGTTCGAGCAGAGACAGTCTCAAGTGTAGAGGATAAACACACTGTTGCCTTTAATAACAAAAGATCGGTATTTTCCCTGGGTACAGCAAACAGCAGAGTGAATGACAAAAAGGAGATCATAATCTCTACCCCTTTCAGCAGCTCCCTAAGCACAGCGCGTTCCCAGGCAGCGCCCCGGCCCTCCGAAGCCCCCAAAGCGGCGAGAAGCTCCCGCCCGACCGCGCGCCCCGCCCCGCCGCTCCGCTCCCCTCAGGGCTCGCAAACCCCGCTGACGCGGCACGGAGAGCCCCGCTCCGAACCGCAAACGCGCGACCCGGCCCTTGGCGCGGGGACCGCCTGCGGGCAGGACGACCCGCCCGCCTCTCCGGCCCCGCACCTTGTCCGAGCCTCCGCCGCCACCTCGCCGCCGCTCCCCCGGCCGCGCCGCCGCTCCCCGCCCCTGGGCGACACTGCGCACGCTCCGGCGGCCGCGGCCCCGCAGAGGAAGAGGAGGGGGAGCGAGAGCCGCCGCCGGCAGCGCGGCTCGGCTCCCTCCCGCAGCTCCTCTCCGCCTTCCGCTCGCCGGCGGGGCTCTGCCCCCGGCCCCCGGGAAATGCCGCATCGCTGACCCATCGCCTCCAGCAGCCAGCGCAGCCGCCAGCGAGCACGCAGGGGCCGCCGTTTCACAGGAGCGTCCCGCAGCCCTGGCCGGGGGGGGAGGGGTTTGATCCAGCTATTCCCCTTCTAAGGGAGGAAAAAAAGTTAATTAAAAAAGCCTCTCGCTTTCGTAAACAAAAAAGCGGTCCCGTTCTCCCACAGCAGGGGCGGAGCTTACCCTCAGGGCGGCTCCCGCTCAGCGCCGGGACCTCCCGGCACAGAGGAGTCCCTTCACTCAGCGCCTTTAACGGCACCGGAGGGAAACTCGTGTCTCAGCAGCCGAGGAGGCAGGGTGGGCTGCCTGCCGGGTGCCCATTGCTTTCTGCTGTTGTGGGACAGAGTCGGAATGGCAGAACCGTTTAGTTGGGAAAAGACCTTTAAGATCATGGAGTCCAAGCGTAAACCTAGCACTGCCAAGTCCACCGCTAAGCCGTGTCCCCAAGCACGACACCTCCACGTCTTTTAAGTACCTGGAGGTATTTAATGTTGCGATGACAAGCCTTTCCGTGAAGTAATAATTCCTAATACCTCGTTCAAACCGTCCCTGGCGCAACTTGACGCCGTTTGCTCTCCTCCTACCACTTGCTACTTGGGAGCAACACTCACCTCGCTGCAGCCCGCTTTCAGGTAGCTGTAAAGATCAGTAAGATCTTCTCCACACTGAACAGCCCCGTTTCCCTCAGCCGATCCCCAGTGCTCCAGACCCTTCACCTGCTTCGCAGCCCTTTTGGAACACGCTGCCGCCACGGGCGTCATGGCAGGAACGGAGACCCCAGCGCGCCCCGAAAACGAGCGTTTTCCTCCACCTCCTCCTCCCGAGGAGAGGCCGGGATTGAACAACAGAAACACAAAACCACGGCAAAAGTGTGCGTGTGTGCAGTGTCACCGCGGCTGCTCGGGGTGTCTGGGGGCAGCGAAGAAGAGGGACCAGCACCGAGCGCTCATGGAGGAGGCTGAAGCTCCACTGAGCGAGGCAGGCGAAGGGGGAGCCGCTGCCGAGCGCCCTCAGCCCGGTCCGCCTCAATTCTGCCTCCGGCCCCCCCGGCCGCCTCCGCTGCAGACACCGTGACACAGAAGACTCGCCGGCTGCCGGTCCGGGCAGCAGCACCTGCGGCAAGGGGACGGGGGGCAGTGCCTGGGGCGGGGCGTGCCCAGGTGAGGCGGGGGGAGGTGCCCGGCCGCCCCTCGCAAACCCCAGAGTCCCGCTCAGCCCGGCCACCGGCACCGCCCAGGAAAACCTCATGCCGTGTCCGCGCTGCCCCAGCCCGGCCCCAAACCTGCCCTGCGCCAGGACTGCCCTCGGGGAAGCCCGGCCATGAGTACCCTAGGGAGCCCAGCGCGCCGCCCTCCGCCTTAGCGGAGCCTGACTGGGGCCACACGGCTCATGGCGGGGAGCGGAGGTACCGCCGGCGGGGTTCTCGGAGGGGGGGTGGGTGTGGGAGGTGTCCTCGAAGGGATTTCAGAAGGGCTGCCGGAGGGGATAGCGGGGGGTGTGTGGGACGACTCTCCGCCTTCGGCTCCGGCCGGATTTCGGCATCCCTCGTTTCCCCCCACTTCCTTGGAAGGACGAGGGTTGGCCTTGGAAGGTCGGAGCCGGCCGCCGCCTCCCGCCGGGGCTCGGTGCGGCGCGGAGCTCAGGCGGCACCGTTCTGCCCGGCGCTCGCCCACGTGCCCGGGGGCGCGGGCCGGGGCGGTAACGCAGGGCTGAGCCTCCCGCGGGGGGGAAGCCGCCGTGGCGAGTGCGTGGCGGCGGGGTTCCCGCTGGCGGTAGGCGCTTGTAGGAGGAACGCGGGGGACACCCGGGGGCAGCTTCAGAGCCTGGAAGAGCACGGCTTCTTCAACGTCGGATGGCGTGGCCTGCACCTTTCGGTTAGGGGCGTGCGTTCCGAGGGGGAAAGCATGTGCTGACGGAGGAGCTGCGCACACTCGGGTTGGCAGGAGGTTTAAACCCGGCATGAGCACCTAAAGCTGGGTTGAGTAAGTGGGGAAAGGAGTTCACAGCTCACGGCTTTGGAAGAGGGGTGAGTCGGCTGGTGGTGGCGCTGTGTTTGGCGGCACTCTGGGCTTCCCTGCCCTGAAAGGGCAGAGGTGCGGTCTGCAGCCGGGTGACGGAGATGGAGACCTGCGATACAGAGGAGAAGAGCCCTGAGATTTCTCTGGGTGCGTCATGATTTCTCCTGAGGCCCGTGCCTGGTGTCTGACCGTGAAACTCTATCAGAATAAGTGTGAAGCTGTTTTGTAGTCGTGAAAGAAAAATATACCTGGAGGGTGTTACAAAGGCATAAAATAATACAACAATCTGTACCTGGAAAAGTAGGACCTGTGAGCAGCTTGCTTGCTTTCTCCTGCTCCTGGTTTAGTTTCAAAACTCAGTTTAACAAAGGCAGCTGTCAGTTGCGATTGTCACACTATCGGAACATAAGTTGACTACTTGCAGCGTAGATTTTCTTAACTAAAATAAGTATTTCCTTATACACTGCACTAAATTCCTTTTCAGCAGTTTTGACTTTTTATGTAATTCAGCAGTTCTAGAAAAGTTACAATACTGAAAGCTGGTGGTTAGTACAAAGTCTGTGCACTCAAGCTGAAGATAATTAATTTTTTCAGGTTTGAAGTCAGTGAGATGAAAATTGCAGAAGGTACTACTCAGCAGTGTATAAAAGTGACTTTTATCTAAGTATATGTATTTTACCAAGGTGATGAGGCCTGGTGGAGCTCTTCCTTCAGAAGCTGAGGGGTTTTTAGCACCTATTCAAATGAAAATAAAAGATGTATAGAAGAAAGAACTGAGTTGTTTAGAAGCACTAAACTGTTTTGAAGACAAGTATGTTTAAACAATCACGTGGTTTCAAGTTGCAGCCCATTTTTAGCATTTCCTTGTGCTTTTGTGGGTCATTACCTTGCTGAATGATGAGACTGCAGTCGGGTTTCTGTGTTTAAAGATGTAATTAATTCGTGTCAGCATGTGTACCGAACCTTGGAGGGGGGGGGGCAGGATTTGAGGGGGTTGGTTGGTTTGTTTGTTTTAAACCCCTTAATAACTCTGGTTTCGGGGTAGTGTGGTTAGCTATCATTTTGTGAAGCCACAGCTATAGACCAGCACAGCTTATAAAGAAAGTGAACCGGAAACTGAACTTCTTATGGTCTTGTGTAAAGTACATATTTAAAAAATATCCAAATTCTGTTAACTTGCTGTCTAAGTCCATCCATGTAGTAGTTTACCCTTTCTGTTCCTGAGTCAATCAGCTTCAGAAGACAGCAGGCAGTGGTGACTTTCTTGATTGTGTCTTGGCTTTCTGTCAAACCGGTAGGATTAGTATTTTACAGCTGTCTTGCATTCAGGTTGAGCCACTTGTTATGAGTTACCCTCACTGATTTTGTAGATGGAACCAGTGTGTTTTATCTGTGATGTGCGCAGTGTGTGGCAGGTAACGTGGTCAGTAAGATGCTGAGTAGATAGCTGTGTTATGAGATGTGGGTTTTAATTTTGAGTGGTAGTCCCACATGGGCACTAGGAGTTAATCCTCTGGGGTCTGAGATGACCTTTGTTCTCCGGTCTGTAGGACCTTTTCGCATAGAGGTTGATCAGCTGTCCATGCTGTGACCTGTGCCTCGCTTCTTTCCTCACTGGCCTTGCTATTCCCACATGCCTTTTGTAAAGATGCATCTTCAGACTACAGGTGAAGGAAATTTTCCAGAATCCCTAGCACAAGGCCTGGATTTGTCTGGATTTTTTCCAAGCACCTCTCTGATATTTAGGTTACATTAGTCTTTATTAGCCTCGTAGATCCGCAACAGTCTTCCTTGTGCATGACAGTAATGCAACTTGCAGTGCCTACAGATAATAATTGAAGGCCTGCCCTTATCTGAAAGTCTTTTCTCCTAAGTTTTTTGGCCTTGTAAAAGGAGAACTGGTCTGGTAAAATTCAAGTGCAGTAAACCTGATCAGGTTGAGCCGAAGGTTAGGAAGGGAAGTGACCCAGGTGCCGGAGAGGGCTCCATGCCAACAAGAACTCAGTTGAAGTGATAAAACCTGTTCTAGTGGTGAGAGGATTGTTTCATCTGAACAATGTTACTGAGGAAGCAGGTCTATAGCTGTTAGTAATGACTACTTTGCAACTTTCTGTATTTGTTCATTTATTCACTGCATGGCAATCCTGTAGAGCATTTTGCCTGGTAATTAATACTGTGTGATTTCTGGCGTGACATTGATGTAATACATTGAGTACTGGAATTTTATTTGGCCAATTGGATTTGTCTTCTTGTACAAATAAGCAGTTGTCAGGATAGTATCCAATTAAATCATATTGGATTTTTATGTCATAGCAAGACATCTATAATTTACAGTACTTTTCATCTGAGTCACAGGTTGATGAGAGAGGATTTTTTTGTTCTGACCTTTAAGTAAGGGGCAGGATATTCAGAAGCACATTTATGGCGGTTTAGCATGATAAAAGCTCATCCTCAGACTGGATTCTGCATAAAAGAGTAGGAGAATCCTTTATTCACGGAGAATAATGAATTTATCATTTTTCATTTGGATTTAGGGGGCTATGTCTTGTCCTGGGATCTTTTAGTGTCTACTATGGTGTATTCTGTACGGCTTTTCCTTCTTGGAACGTGTTTTAGTTGTGGGGGAAGGATCCCGTTCAGCATCCCTTTTGGGATATGTGCCTTATACAGTTCCGTAGTATTACTTTCCTCACTTTTCAGTTCCAGTGCTGCTAATACCACAGTTTCTTGATGCAAAGGATGAAGAATACCTCAGATAGTTGGTAACGTTTTTCCCTTAGATGGATTTATTCTCAGTGACATTGCTTTGTGGTAGGGTCATCTTTGCCTTGGTGGTTCTTGGGAAGCTGCTGTTCCCACTTCTGCTTCCTCGTTGGCGTGATAGGCAGTCATAAACGTTGCTCCTCTTCTTGTTTTCATTTTCTCTTAGTAGATGTTGTGAGCGACTTCATTCCGGTCACTGATTTGCCCCTTCTGCATTATCTTTTGCACCTAACTGAAACAGCGTGCATGCTCTTGCAAGGCTTCTCCCTGTATATATAAATATACACCAAATGGCAAATAGTGTGAGCGTTTCTGGTTCCTCTTTTTCATCTGTCATGGTTTTTAATTACTATTTCATTTTTTAAACAAATTGGCAGTGTAACAAATCTAAAAGGAGTTTAACTGTGCTTTTGGGGAGGTTTTTGGTCACAGGCTTAAATAGATTAACTGATACCAAAAGCTGCATTCCTTGGGATTTAAAGACAAGTTGAGAGGCTTGTATCTGTTCATCTGGAAAATATTACTCATCCAGAGAAAGAATAAATCATTTCTCAAAAAAACCCCCAAATCATCAGCAGCAATTACTCCAACAAATACCGAAAGGAACAGTAAATTGCAGTACTAGTGCTGTAGTAGTTTTCCCTCAGATTTGGCAAAATAGCACTGACATTGAACTTCCCAAATGTCTTTTTAAAAACATCTGTGCAGGGTAACAAAGAATAAAGGTAATAAACAGCCTTAATTGTGTTAGGACTGTTGCTATAATATATAAGAAAATATTTGCAACCATTGTTTTACTGCATGAAATCTTTTGGTGATGAGCACTGAAGATTCCTTATTACCCCTGAGAGCTTGTTACTTTAAAATCTTGTTTGGATGATGAAATCTTGACTGGGGGACTGTCTTGTTGTACAGTGAATTGTGAGGCTTTCTCAGTGTTAGTGGTAACAGTGAGCTGGTTTCAGAATACCTATGAATGTGGTAATGCAAACACAATTTAAAAAAAAAACCAAACAAGCGTGAAGAGTAAAGATAGGAAAACAGTCAACGTAACTGTTCCTTTATGTCTGTAAAAAAAAAAAAGCAAACCACTTATCACAGGATGCTGATCCAGAAGAATCTCAACTAACATCCTATTTGTGTGCGTGAGGTTGCTTACAAATAAGTCCTTGGAGGGTATATACTCCATTTATTCTGCAATGTGTTTTGTAGTTTGTGGTATTTTAGAACAATAGATGTCATCATACAGCTAGGAGTGTTCCGGAAAGCTGTACCAGGAGCAGGTGTTAAAGTCGTGTACAAACACACCTCTCAGCTTGCTTCTGTTCCAGCTTCGACATAAAGAGTATATTAAAAAAAATCTTTTATTGAAAACTCTACTTTTTAAATAAAATGAAAATAGTCACAAAAATTCACAAAAGGACAAATATATTTTTAGATTAAATGTTACTTGATCCTTTGATTTTTTTTTTTTTAAGGAATAAGTGTGTACGTTTCTGGGATACTTTCCAAGCTCTTAACACCTGTATATGTGTAATAAATAAGTGCCTTATATTTTCTAGTTGCTGGAATTGTGGGGAAAATCTCTTTGGCTTGTGTAGAGCCACAATGGAAGAATAGCGTACCTATAAATCTGTATTTCTGTGTTACACTTTTGTAGTCTAGTTTATGCAGTACTTTAGACAACAAACATCGGGGTCTTAATAGAGGCAGTTAATCCTTATGGAATACATGTGTGTTACTCAAAAGCTAGAGGAGTCAGGAAAAGGAGATTTATCCTTTATTTCTTTTGCTTGCTTTAACAGTTGTCACTCAACCAAGCCCATCAGTTTGCCAACCTATTACTTCAGAGTGAAGAGAGAGATCCTGAACTGCCCAAACCAAAGAACAGATGTTTCATGTGCAGAAAGACGCTTGGTCTTTTAGGTATGAGGACGCTTTGTCAATTCTAAACAGATGTGTATGATTAGTTGCCACTTGCTAGATTAAACTTGATTAAATACGTATACCAGTAAACTTATTTACTTATTCAGAATCCAAACAACTCAGTACAGCTGTTCCTTTTTCTTGTGCTGTATGTCAGAGTGGATGAACGTAACCCCTTTGTAGTGACTAAGCCCTTAATTTACAGCTTAGATAAATGTGCACAGGAATACACAAGCACAAAGGACAGACTCTCGTTTACGTGCGTATAGATGTGTACTATCTCCATGTTTGCAGGCTATCTGCCTTCTGAGATGTGTTCCTGGTATATACTCTTTGGCTAGTGTTGTGTGTCTGTTTTGGAGAAGGACACATCCATTAAGTTGGCAGTCTGTCATTTAAAATCTCATTCCAATTTTAGTTTCCACACCCATTGTTTTCCAATAGAACGTACGCTATGTAGAGGGATCTGCCATCCCAGTAAGATGAGTGTTTGTGTCATATTAAAAAAATATTAAAGAAATATAAAAAATATAAAAAATTAAAGGAATATAAAAATAGTAAAGTCATATTAAAGAAATTCCAGTTGCAATGAAAAAAGTGTAATAGTTTCCAAAATAGCTGTTTTCTTGTACATTAACTTTACAAAAATAGGTTACCAGAGAAGTCTTGCATTTTTCAGTCTCAAGTTTTTTTCTTCATTGTTAAAGTTCAGATTTTTGCTTTTAACTTTGTTCTGAGTTATTCAAATATGTAAATTAGTTCATATTTATGTATTTTGCGTAGTCATGCTACCCAGCATGTTATATTATTATGTAAATAATACAAGTTCTGTACAGAAATACTTCCTTTGTTGATTGTTCGTTGGTTTTAATTATTCCTGCAGTCAGAACCTTATAGAGGCTGAGGTGCAAAGTTGGTACGAAGTTCTTATTGGTGTTGTCTTTATGCTTAAGCCTACCTGCGTCCTTCTTTCTTATTTCAATATACCAACTCCTTTCAAGATACCGTGCATGAGCAGCTGGAATACAGATAACTACCTGGTGGCCTGACAGAAAAGCCGGTGAACAACTGTGTGCTAAAGGAAGCAGTAGAAAGGTTTCAAGGTTTCTTTCATTTGTCCCCAAAATGTGTTTCTGGTGGATCTGTTCTAATAGAGCTTGATAGAGCCTAGCCAGCAGACCTGGGCAAGCTTATTATTGGGATGAGCATCCAAATACAGATGGTTAAATGTGCCAGATTTATCCTTCCCATTGAGAAGGACGGCGTACACAGCACGCGTTGTCTCAGAGGAAGACATCTTCCTTGCATAAAAATGGCTTAAATCAGAAATGGGTACTACCCATCATAGCAGTCAGCTGATACTCCTGTGGTAAATTACTCACTGCAGCCACTGTTACCTCTAGTTAGGGAACACAGACACCATCTGGGACTCCTTACTCAGGGAACTGTTAAAGCACCCAAGTTACTGGGTTTCTACCTTTCTGTACTAAAGCAAAATCAGCTCCTCCACTGCAGCATAAAACACTCCTTTTTGCTTTTGAACCTGGGAATGCCCTTTACGTGGGTATTTGAGGAGAATGTGTTTGGGGTTGGTACTGTTGTGGCCGGAGTGTTTCATGACAGGTGTAGTTAATGATTATGAGGGTCTCAGTCTTCACTGTCTATTTTTCAACTGAACAAAGGCTGTACTTGGGAAGACATGTTGACATAATTGATTTTGGCGGATCTGTGGAGGAAAGTGCTTTTCCTCTGATTGCTATACTGGACCCATTCGATGAATGGCAGGAATGACTGCGTGTTTCTGCTGGAAGCTCACCTTGTGGCTGACCTCGTAGGACCAAAGACTTGAGTGTTGTGCTGCAGTTCAGTCACCATAACAGCTTCTCGGAAGTTCACCAAATACTGGATTTAGTGCAAGCAGCACGCAGGGATGGGCAGCAGAGTTGAGAACACCACACGTGGATCTGCACGGGCTGCTAAGGGATTGACGTTTCAGTCTCAGGGCTGAGACGGATGCGTAGCTTTAAGCATGTAGCAGTGAGGTAGAGGTCGTCATTTGCCATCACGGTTTCAAGGTTTGCTACCCGAGTCTCAGCCCTTACCCTGCAGATTGCAAAAATGCATTTACATGTGATTTGAGGAGATATTTTTTCTGATATTAGTAATGTAATCTGTTACATTTAAGCACCTGGCAAGAATCAAAGGACAAAGGGTGGGAATTAGAGCACTGGCTCCTCAGTAAGATTTTCTAAGCCAGAATTTGGAAGTCATGTTATGGTAGGAAATAGCCTCAAGGTACAGGTTAGTTTACTCACGGTTTCAATAAGCAGAGGTAGTTCTCTTTGACAGTTGGTCATCTGTTGAGGGTGAATCCCAGGAGAGCACTGAGTCCTTTCTCAGTGCTGTCCAGCCTTCAGTACATGGAGGCATTTAACGCTTATCTGCAAATAGCTACTGGAGACCAAAGGTTATGTCAGTGCATAAATAACATCAGGACTTTTGCAGCCCTCTTCCTCTTTGTTTCCCAGAGCCCTTCAGATGGTGGGTAGGGTTGCTGTCCCCAGTGAACAGAGGTGAGGATGACGTGTGGAAGGGGTCAGCAAGGACACAGCCCTGGGGTCCAGGCTCCAGCTGAGCAAATTATCGAGCTATTTCCAGCAGCTACTTGACTCTCCTACAGCCCTAGTTTTTCACCCCCTTCACCCTAACATACACAATCCTCCCTGACTTGCTTTTGTCAAAGCGGTCCAAGTTAAAAAGCCACATTTTAAATACTGCCAGGAGCAGAGACACAACATCTGGGGACACCCAAGTGCAGACCAAACCCATCTTTCAGCGAGAGAAGCACGTAATCTGTGTTCTAAACTGCCCTGACTGCATAAATCAGCAGTAACAAAGCCAGGTTCCAGACGCAGCTCTCTGCTTCCTCAAGGACGCCTCTACTGCATCAGTGTTTCCCTTCAGCTCTGGGGTGGCAACAGCTTCTAGCCCTCTCTGAGGGCAAGGAGGCGCAGGGGAGATGCAGCAGCCCTTTGGCTGGGGGCTGAGCAGGCACTACACGAGCCACCCCTCCATCAAATTGTCTTAGCAGGCAAAAAGAGATGAAGCCTAGAGGTAAACATTTCTACCTACCTGACAGCAAACTCTGCCTCAAAATACCTATGGACTCCAGTATACTTCTACAGAGGCTAAAATCCACGCACCACCACTCTTTGTTCCCGATCAGACTACTATAAATCTTCAATTGAATTATAGAATTTCCTGGCTGGAAAAGACCTTTGAGACTGCCGAGTCCAACTGTACCTGTCCGCTACTAAATCATATCCCTAAGCCCTTCACCTGCCCATCTTTTGAATACCTCTGTGGATTGTGACTCAACTGCCTGCCCAGGCAGCTGTGCCAGTGCCTTAGAGCCCTTTTGGTGCAGAAGTTTACCAGTTTTTTTACCAGCCTCTTTAACAGTTTCATTGCTCTTCTCTGGACACACTGCAGCACCTCCACGTCTTTTCCGTAGTGAGGGGCCCAAAACTGAACCCAACATTTGAGGTGCGGCCTCACCAGCACTGAGTCCAGCGACACAATCACCTCCCTGCTCCTGCTGGCCACGCTGTGTCTGACACAGGCCAAAATGCCACTGGCCCTCTTGGCCACCTGGGTCACTGCTGGCTCATGTTCAGCCGGCTGTCAACCAAATTGCAGCTGTCAACCAAATTGCTGACACACCCACAGCTGGGTCACACCCACACCAAACCATAAAAGCAGCAATAGGCAAGAATACTCTTACACTTCTGCCTCCAGACCTCAAAAACACCCTTACTCCATAACTAACTCTTGCAGCAGCTTCAGCTGGCCTTTGCTTTCCTCTTTTATCTCCCGACCCTTCTCCTTGTACCACTTAAAGAGTCTGAATCAAACCTATTTGTGATTTTCTTAAAGCAGTGCCTGTTACTTGAAAAGCTGGGGGGGAGGAAGGGATTTGTTGCACTTGTGGCACTGTGGGGAATGGACGACACGGACACCAACGTGATGCTGCAAGTGTCGACCTTTATTCTTTGTTCCAAGCTTTCTTATATAGTAACTATACGTGACTACGCCTTTGCTAACACATACGCTGATTGGTTAATTGCATACAAAGCTTTCCATTTAATAATCTGGCTTGCTTTACATGCATTCATATTTTTCTAACAAACCCACATTCACTGTGGTGTTACTTCTACAGATATTGATAATGTACCTTGCTACATCAGTTCCGTGAGGATCTGTCCATGGCCCTGGTTCCCAGCGGTAGCTGTCAGCTCTCTGCAGTTCTGTTCACAGCTGTTCACAGCCTTTGTTCAAGGCAATAACTTTCCATCCCTACATTTCCCCCTTTTCTTTCAAACAAAATGGCAACACTTTTATGAATCATTGTCATCGAAGCAAACAAGGCACCATTGTGCACAACAGAACGATAGTTACAAATGCAGGCATAAGCATTTTAACCAAGCTCAACAGCCAAGGTGATAACGATATTGATTCCAACCATTTTGAAAATGGGTCAGTTGCATACTGTATTTTGTTAAAATGATCTCCTAATTCAACAAGTTGCTTGTGAATACTAACAGAGTGATCAGGCAAATTCATACAACACATTCCTTCAAACTCTTGACAACCGTGTCCTTGGGCCAATAGCAGGAAATTAATTGCAGCTCCATTTTGCAAAACAGCACGTCGTACGCTATTCACATCTGCCATCAGTTGTTCAATGATATTAGGGGTTTTATTAAATTGCTTTAAGGTCCAACATGCCAATCTTTTGAGACTTTTGTAATTGTGAGCTGCAGCTCCTCTTGGCAGAAAGCAAGCTGTGGCCACAAAACTGCCCAAGGACGATAGAGATGTCATCGTTACAATCAGCTGTAAAGATAATGTCGACGAGAACAACTAACATTTAACCATCCTGGGAATGCAGTTATATTATGCCATTGATGTATAGTGGGTGTGAACACCGTTAACCTACCAAGGTAACAAGGGCTTCCTATAGGATTTGGAGGAATTCCTGCCCAGGCTGGAATGCCACAAATCAGAAATACACCTGGAGGAAGTTGCTGCATTCCTGGTGAATTAAAATACGACACATTTTTGTTATCCCATTTTGGGTCATCTGTAACGTTATGATACATGCCTGAAAATTGAACTCCCCGTCTCTATGCTTTAACCCATATGTCTCCAAAGCCAAAAGCACCGGTGCCATTTGCAGATTGTATTTTGGGATGCATGTTAGAGCAGTTGGCCAAATAGGAGACATCAGTTTGAGTCAAAGGAGGAAGGGTTGAGTAAAGAGTCAATTCTTGAGGTGGCAAAGATAGATTTCTGACTAAGTTTTGGATTGCAAATTGCTGCCACAATCCTTCCTGATAAGCAGGCATTGAGGCTAGGCATTCACCACTATTTTTCTTTTTTTTTAGCTGCTCATTCATATAAAATGTCTCCAGCAATATTCCCCCTTTTTTGTTTTCAATCAGCACCTACACAGCTCCACTCCTAGCGCCATCAATCATTCTCTGCACACATCGCACCACACACAGCACACACAGCAAAACATATATAAAAACCATTAAACACAACAAACCTAACATTAAAAGGCGTATCACCTAAGAGTCTAAACCATTAAATCATCTTCCAAGAATATTACACTTATTACACCGTATGTGTTGTTTGTCTGCTTCTATGATGGTGGTGACAGGTGAAGTTTATTATAGTTATATTTGTGTTATATTGGTGTTAGTATTAGTGTTAGTAAGGTTAGTCGTCCTAAACTGCAGGGCTCTTCCTTTATATCGAATGAAATATTCTCCGACATGTTTGTCCTTGTACAATTACACCACTGACTACTATTGCTATGTATCCCCAAAGATGAATTTACGTTTTTTACAAAAGATTGATTTGTCCCACTATAATTAAACACGATGTTGGAAGAACACTTTCTGTAGCGACATCAGCACCGGCTGTTGATCTGTAGGCAGGCCATCCAGGCAAGTAGAAAACAGCTTTTCCGGGGATGTATGTTGAGTCCTATTCCCGTCGCGATGGCTAGCGTGATCTACACACTTGTTCTCTGCCGCGCGAGCATCCAGAATGCTGCAGCTACAGCCTGAGTTAGCTTGAAGACCCGGGCCACTGTAAATCGGTTGAGTCGTTTGTGACTGCAGGCTTTACCCATTTTGCAGGTACCCACGTAGGCCCAGAACCTGTAATGACACAAGCACACCTTCACCCCCACGTTACTAACTGAAATGGACCATCCCATTTGCCCTCTTTGTTTTTTATTAACACCATGATTTCATCAAACGCTGACATTCCTGTTGACATGGTTTGCATATGCTTCGCAATGGGTGGTATCTTCTGCTAAGTGCAAGAAGTTCAGTACATATTGTACTTTCATCAATCGATTTGCTGGTGATTCCCCAGACTCCCCCTGTTTTTGTCTTTGTAAATATTGTTTTATCACTAGATGTGTTCGTGCAGTAATAGCTTGTCCTGTTGGGGACTGTGGTACTCAGGGTCATTTGTGTCCTGGTGCGATCCTGGCTTGCGCTGTGTTTCCAGTTTCCCTGATTTTGCCCAATAGGGTTACCATCTTTATCAAGTTGAGATCGATATTAGTTCACATAGTGTCGACTTCTACGACAACGTGGGCAAATTCCTGGCATTTGATTTCCCAGGCGCCCATTTCTTCGATGTCCTTGCAAATTCTTATTACAGTGATAGCTTAAGTGGCCTTGTTGCCCACAGTTATGACACCGTTTTGCCCCGAAAGGTCTCATTGCTGTTGCGAAGGCGTCTGCTAATACAGTCACGTGTTGTTCCATCGTGCCTACACAATTTGCTGCCTCTACCATCTCTACCAGGGTTGCATTACGAGGTAAAGATATTAATACCTTTTTACAATCTGGATTCGCATTTTCTAGGGCTGGTTTTAGTAATAATGACTCTCTGGCTTCCGGATGCTCCATTTGCTTTTCTATCGCACTCCGCAGTTTGTCTATAAAAAGCATATAGGGCTCGTTGTTTCCCTGCCGAATAGATGTGAAAGAGACTGGCTGTTTTCCCACTTCGGGTAAAGTTAAAAGTGCTCTGAGTGCCATTCTTCCCGTTTCTCTTAAAATATCTGGCGGCAGCCTCGATTGTGCCTGTGGGTCGGCAAACGGACCTGCCCCCGTGTAATGATCTGTTCCTACCCCATAGAACGGGTCTCCTTGTGGGCGTCCTAAGTTTTCCACTGCCTTCACTTCTGCAAATTCCATAAACTTCTTTCTCCATAACAGCTTTTGTGTGGGGGTTAAAATCATTGATGCTAACTGCTGACAATCATACAGAGGAACCAATTGTCCACATAATACGTTTTCCAACAATGTTTGTGAAAAGGGCGAATGCAATCCATCCTGCATAACAGCTTTCCTGACTTCCTTTACTAACGGCCAGTCAAAGGCTTGATGTTGTGGTGGTTGATTCGGTTGTAGAATAACTGGAAATGCTAAATCCACCTTTTCTCCTTCCTTAAGTGCATCTAATTTTATCTTTGTCCATCTGTTCCTAATATTGTCCCCTTCGTTATCACCTAAGGTTTTAACCTTTCATCTTTTTTCTTCATGGCTGCTGCTGTCGCTGTCACGTTCAGTTTTGCACTGAGTACGTTTAACTCTTTTTTTTCTTTGATTTCTTAGAACTTTTATACGACATCGTAGTAGCACATTCAGATTGCTGCTCGGACAAGGACCGACCTTTTTCCTCGTCACTCACATCTGTCTGAGTACCCTCTGAGATAAAACCTTCTTTTGAAGGCGCTAATGCCTTTTCATAAATTACCCTGACAAACGCTTTTTGGGGGGAGTACAACCGTTCAAGAGACTACTCTGTGTGGGTTGGGCTGCTTGTTTTTCAGCCTGTAAATCTTTTGAAGTCTCATAAATCAGTCGCCACGTTGTTAGAATTCGCATAGCATTTACATCTCCTTTTGAAGCCTTTTCAAAAAGCAAATCTCCTGCTTTTCTCCAAGTTGAGATCTCAAAAACATACGGAGATTCCACAGGCATTCCATTATTTTTAAGCCAGGCTAATAATAACTCCAGAGCTTGTTTTTCGTATTTAATTCCTCTTTTCTTTAGCATATGCTTTATCATCTTAACTTCTTCTTTCTCTGACACTGACACCTTAATTCCCATCGCGTTTCTCGGCTGCTCACCTGATTCCTTTGTAGCAGGTGATTGAAGCCCCGGGGTCTTTTGTCCTGCTCAGGTCCACTGGCTGGGACGATCGTTTAGCTGAGATGCCTCCCCAGACGCAGCCTTTCTTGTAGGTGTGCTTTATCGATCCCAGGATCTGCTTGTCCTGAATCTTCAGACTTCTTCGGCTCACGTCAGACTTCTTCAGATCACGCCGGGGTCACCATTTGCGGAGATCGACACACAGACTCCGATGCAGAATCAAAGACCTTTTATTGTCAGAAGGCTGCATTTTTATATTCTTCAGAGTTCTATCACACGCTGGATGATTTTACATGATTGGATCCACACAGCTGTCCACGCGCCTAAGTTCCACTTGTGATCGGTTACTTCAACATGATCACGCACTGCTGCAAGAGGCAAGTTTAACGTTCTTTTGCTGGATAACTTGCTCTTTCTCTTACACTTCTTTGCAAACTGTTCTGTTTCTTCACCACCCAATCCCTCAAATCTCTCTGTTCAAGGCCCTTCAAGAATACCATGCTGCTCGTTATTATAAAATGTCTCCAGCTGTTAAAGGGGAGGTTTGGGGGGTCCTGGAGGTCACAGCCCCCCCAAGTTTCCCTTTGACCCCTCCGGAAACCCCAAAAACCCTCCTGTGACCCCCAACCCCCGCCCCCTCCCTCCTTGACTTACAAATCCCCTCTCTTTGACCCCTTCAGGACCCCCTAATCCTCCCCGTGACCTCCAACCCCCCCGTTTGATCCTCAAAATCCATCCTGTGACCTTCAGGACACACACCCCCCCCCCAGCCCCCCCCGTGACCCCTGACCCCCCCACGACCCCCCCAGACCCCCCAAATCCCCCCTGTGACCCCCAACACCCCCCTGTGACCCCCAAAACCCCCTCTATGACCTCCAACCCCCTGTTTGACCCCCCCAACCCCCCCCGTGACCCCTAAACCCCCCCTTTGACCTCTCTAAGAGCCCCCCAACCCCCCCATGGCCTCCAAAACCCCCTCTGTGACCTCCAGGACCCCCCCCAACCCCCTCCTTTGATTCCCCCCAGACCCCCCAACCCCCCCCAGTGGCCTCCAACCCCCCCCCAGTGACCTCCAAACCCTCCCTTTGACCTTCCAGGACACCCCAAACCCCCCCTTTGACCCCTTCCAGACCCCCCAACCCCCCCCCCAGTGACCTCCAAAGCCCCCTTTGACCCCTCCAAGACCCTCCAACCCCCCCCAGTGACCTCCAACCCCCGCTTTGACCCTTCCCAGACACCCCAAACCCCCCTGTGACCCCTCCAGGACCCCCCAAACCCCCCCTGTGACCCCCAAACCCCCCCTTTGGCCTCTCCCAGACCACCCAAACCCCCCTGTGACCCCCAAACCCCGCTTTGATCTCTCCCAGACCCCTAAAACCCCCCTGTGACCCCTCCAGGACCCCCCAACCCCCTCCAGTGACCCCTAAAACCACCCTTTGCCCCCCCCCGGACGTCCCAACCCCCCCCAGTGACCTCCAAACCCCGCTTTGACCCCTCCAGGACCCCCGTGCCCGCCCCGATGCCCCTGGGGGTGAGGACGTCCCCTCTGGGGATGCAGGAGGTGGTGGGGACCCCCTACAGTGTCCCTGTCCTCCCTAAAGCGGCCGTGGCTTTGAGGCAAAAATACAGGATTTTGGGCTGAACGACCCCTTGTTTTGGGGGGGGGGAGGGGGGCACCCTGGGATCTTTTCTGGAGGGGGAGGGGACACTTGGGAGCGTTTTGGGGGGGTTTTACCCCAAATGCCTTCACCAACTCCCCAAAAATGCAACTTTTACCCCAAATCTCCTCACAAATGCCACAAAAATGTAGATTTTACCCCAAATCCTCTCAAAAAGGCCAAAAAACTGAGATCTTCACCTCAAATCTTGTCAAATTTACCCCAAAATGTGGGGTTTTACCCCAAATCCCCTCATGTCCCTCCCCAAAAATTCAACTTTTACCCCAAAATCCCCGCCAAACCCTTCAAAACCCCCATTTTCACCTCAAATCTTCTCTAATTTGTCCTCAGATTCTCCTCAAATGGGTTTTTTTACCCCAAATCCTCTCATGACCCTCCCCAAAAATTCAACTTTTACCCCCAAATCCCTTCCAAACTCCTCAAACCCCCCATTTTCACCTCAAATCTTGTTGAATTTCCCCTCAAAATGGGTTTTTTTACCCCAAATCTCCTCACAACTGGCACAAAAATGCAGCTTTTACCCCAAATCCCCTCATGACCCTCCCCAAAAATGCAAATCCCCTCCCAAACCCCTCAAATCCCCCACTTTGTGTGGGAGATCCTCAGGTCCTGCCCCACAGCCTCACCACCGTGCAGCCGCGCCTGCCACCCAGGAGCAGGTGCTACCCACAGGTCCTACCGGAGGCTCCAGGGAGCAGCCGCTTCTCTTGCCTCTCCCCAAGCACAGAGCGATGGATTTGTCACCAAGCGGTGAGAGGCAGAGCCCACGGCACCCACAGCCCTTCAGGACCCGACCAACGCACCAAAGCTGCCCGCAGTCCTCCCAGCAGGGGAGCTGCACCCTCCCCACGGATCGTCCCATTTTCCACGCTGCGGCAAGACCACCTGAGGAAAAGGGGACTGACAAGCCTTACAAGGAGCCAGCGCAAAAGTCAAGGCCCCCACTTTGCCAGGACTCCCCACAGAAGATACCAGTGGGGACCAAGCAGGAAAGGGTCCTTCAGGATGGTGGGAACAGGGCGCAGAGCCGTGTGGACGTGGAATTGCCTCCCGGCACCTCCCCACACGTGGCGCCCATGGACAAAGCCGTGGATGGTGGCAAGGGGAAAGCAATGCACACAGGATCAGGGAGGAGCCATCCCATGAAGCCAGGCAGGAGCACGCCTGCTGCTCCAGGCACGAGCACCCCCACAGAGAAAGGCCGCCTGTGCAAGGTCCGCGCGATGCTCAGGCAATGCCTACAGTGCTGTTGGAGATGCTGCCTCCTGTTGTCTTGTGTCCCCATCCCTGAGGACTCGTAATGGCAGCAATGGACCCAGAAGAGTGGCCGGTGGAACCATGTCCTGCTGGAGAAGTGGGCCTGTGGAAAACCTCGTGATGTTCATGAGGAGAAGAATATTCCTTGAACGGCATGTCTGTAGCGAGCAACGTGGGCAATATCTAGGGCTCAAGAGGAGAAAATAAATGGCTAAACAAGGGCTTATCTTGGTGTGTGAGCAGGGCAAGACTTTTGTATTGGCGATCAGCTTTTCTCTGTAAAACTTGCTTTTCAAATATGCGCTCATAAATAAATGATTGACTTTTAGGAATGTTTTAACAGCCAAGCCCCTACTAGTGACCGTGCTAAAGCTTTCTCCAGACTCTTTAGCATCAATTTCAGTGGTACTTGGCTGTCATGGTGTGATGACAGCCTGCTTTGCTCAGAGTGGGAAAGGTGTCAAATCTGTACCTCCCGCATCCAGAGGGCCCGGCTGTTACAACCCGATCTCCCACAAGACCCTGTGTCCTACACCACGTGGGAAGCGACCAGGTCAACGTTGTGGCCCCATGGTAGATAAAAGGGCACCTCACAGCGGCCTTTCCGGACCTGAAGGGCCTGCAGGAAAGTTGGGGAAGGACTTTTTCAAGGGCCTGGAGTGACAGGATGAGGGGGAATGACTTTAAATTGGAAAGACAGATTAGACGTTAGGAAGATATTTTCCCTGATGAGGATGGTGAGACGCTGAGAGAGAGGTTGCCCAGGGAAGCTGTGAGTGCCCCCTCCCTGCCAGTGTTGAAGGGCAGATTGGAGGGATAAAAAATACTCCTTAGGATGAATTAGTTGGTAACTTCCCCAAAGGCAGCGCCTCAATCTTTTATTGAAATGACAGAAACATCGAAGGAAATAGTGGTGTGTGGGCAAGGAGGACAGAGCAAGCTGTTCTTCAAGTGCAGCATCAGCGTCTCCAGCAGTCTTGCCCTGCCCAGCCCTTTGGCCGCCTGGCCACGTGTCTCTCCTGCAGTCACCAGCTCCTAGGGCCCCATCTCTGCGGTGATGCCCACATCTCCTGGGGTTCCCATCTCTGCAGTGGTGCCCATGTCTCCTGGGGTTCCCATCTCTGCAGTGATGCCCACAACTCCTGGGGTTCCCATCTCCGCAGTGGTGCCCATATCTCCTGGGGTTCCCATTTCTGTTGAGGTGTTCGTGCCTTGAGCGGCAGGGGGGGCTCCAGCCTGCGTCCTTGCACAAGTGTGGGGAACTGCGGCGTCTCCAGAAACGCTTCAGGAAGCCACGGAGCTTCTTGCAGCGTTTCTGCGAGCGCCGCCCTACCATGCAGGGGTCTTGTTGGTCACTCGCCTTGCATGTGGATGCCATTTGCTGCCGGCCCATCTCTGTGCTGGTGTCCATATCTCCTGGGGTTCCAATTTCTGCCAGTGTGCTCATGCCTTCAGCAGCGGGAGGCTCTTTCTTGCATCTTTGCAGCAGTGTGGGGCAATGCGGTGTCTTCAGAAACGCTTCAGGCAGCCACGGAGCTTCCTGCACCGCTTCTGCGAGCGCCGCCCTACCATGCAGGGCTCTTCTTGGTCACTCGTCTCGCTTGTGGACGCCAGCTGCTGGGGACCCATCTGTGCAGTGGTGCCCATATCTCCTGGGGTTCCAATCTCTGCTGGGGTTCTCCTGCCTTGAGCAGCAGGGGTGCTCCTGCCTGCGTCCTTGCAGAAGGGTGGGGCAATGCGGCATCTCCAGGAATGCTTTTGAGAGCCACGGAGCTTGTTGCGGTGTTTCCGCGAGCGCCGCCCTACCGTGCGGGGTTCTTCTTGGTCACTCGCCTTGCTTGTGGACGCCAGCTGCTGGGGAACCATCTCTGTTGGGGTGCCCCTATCTCCTGGGGTTCCCATCTCTGCTGGGGTGCTCGTGCCCTGAGCAGAAGGGTTGCTCCAACCCCTCATACCTCTCCACAACAGGTAACACCACCTCACCCTTCGGAGCCATGCATTGCACCAGTCATCTATCTGCAGCCACACCCAGGCTCTCGTGAGCCCCATTCCGACATAAAAGAATGTCAAACAGGTCACCATTATGGTCCAGCTCAGCAGTATCACCGCCACGATCATGACAATTAGGGGCGGATTGTTGCAGTCCCTACCTGTGCTACAACTCCAAAGCTTGGAGTCACCAGCCTGTCCAGTGCAGTGCCCACCAAGAACTGCTGGTCCTCGGCCACACACATCCCTCTTATAGCCCGGCAGGCCCAGTCCCCCTTTGTGACATCACAATGGCACCGGGACAACATTGTCAGCGTGTAGGGGATTTTCTTGCAGCACGAGGCCATGGAATATTACAAGAAGCCTGTGTGCACAACCCTGCCTACGATGACGGCGAGAGTGGCCTCAGAACCATCCTTGGATAGAGCTGGGAAGAGGAACCAGGATGTTTCACAGGCGATAAGGACACAACAAGAATGCAAAGAATGCAAGGCTTAATTGCAAGGAGGGGGGCGCGGCTGTAAAGTGTGCTTGCGGGTGAGTAGTCTAGCTGGACCAATTCTATTGTTATGTTAGGCGGGTAGACACTGTGTTGTAACCAATCAAAATAATCGCTTAGCTGTGTCTACTCTGGCAAAATAGTAAATAATCTGAGCTATCTTGGCAATAAATGGGAACAATACCACACTTCCATGAAGATTGTGTATTGATTCCTGAGGCGGCTTCCTTCAGGGAGTTAAGAGAGCTGTAGGGGCTCTGTAAGAGTCTCCATGGGGGGCCCTTAAGGGGACAGTAGGGGTTTTGTAAGAGTCTACATGAGGGGACTTAAAGGGCACAGTAGGTGCTCTATAGGAGGTTCCGTAGGGGAGAATGAAGGGCGCTGTAGGGGCTCTATAGGAGTCTCCATGGGGGGAGTTTAGGGGCGCAGTATGGGCTCTATAAGAGTCTCCATGGAGGGACTTAAGGGCGCAATAGGAGCTCTATAGGAGGCTCCATGGGGGGAATTAAGGGGTTCAGTAGCGGCTCTATAAGAGTCACCTTGAGGGCCTTAAAGGTTGTACTAGGGGCTCTATAGAAGGCTCCATATGGGGAAATGAAGGGTGCTGTAGGGGCTCTATAAGAGTTTCCATGAGGGGACTTAAGGGGGAAATTGGGGCTCTATAAGTGTCTCCATGGGGGGACTTAAGGGGCGCAGAAAGGGCTCTATAAGAGGCTGCATAGGGGGGAATGAAGGGCTCTGTATGGGCTCTATAAGACTCTCAATAGGAGGACTTAAGTGGCGCACTACAGGCTCTATAGGAGGCTGCCTATCGGGGAATGGAGGGCGCTTTAGGGGTTCTACAAGAGTCTCCATGGGAGGACGTAAGGTGCACAGTAGGGGCTCTATAGGAGGCTCCATAGGGGGGAATGAAGGGGTGCAGTAGGGGCTTGATAAGAATCTCCACGGGGGGACTTAAGGGTTGCAGTTGGGGCTCTAAAGGAGGCTGCCTTGGGGGGAATTAAGGGTGCTGTAGGTGCTCTATAAGATTCTCCATGGAGGTACTTAAGGGCGCAGTAGGGTCTCTATAAGTGTTTCCATAGGGGAACTTAAGGGGCGCAGAAGGGGCTCTATAGGAGGCTGCATAGGGGCGAATGAACGGTGCTGTAGTGGATGTATAAGAGTCTCCATGGAGGGACTTAATGGTGCAGTAGAGGCTTTATAAGTGTCTCCATGGAGAGACTTAGGGGCGCAGTATGGGCTACATAGGAGACTCCATGGGGGAATTAAGGGTGCAGTAGGGGCTCTATAAGAGTCTCCTTGGGGGGACTTAAGGGTTGCAGTATGGACTCTATAGGAGGCTCCTTAGCGGGGAATGAAGGGTGCCCTAGGGGCTCTATAAGAGTCTCCATGGAGGGACTTAAGAGCGCTTTAGGGGCTCTGTAAGTGTCTCCATCGTGGGACTTAAGGTACGCAGTAGGGGCTATATAGGAGGCTCTATAGGGGAGAATTAAAGGCGCTGTAGGGACTCTATAGGAGTCTCCATGGGGGAATTAAGGGTGCAGTAGGGGCTCTATAGGAGGCTCCATAGGTGGGAATGAAGGGCACAGTAGGGGCTCAATAAGAGTTTCCACGGAGGAACTTAAGGGTGCAGTAGGGGCTCTATAAGAGTCTCCGTGGGAGGAGCTTAGGAACGCAGTATGGGCTCTATAGGAGGCTGCATCGGGGGGAATGAAGGGTGCAGTAGGGGCTCTATAAGTTTCTCCATGGAGGGACTTACGGGGCGCACTAAAGGCTCTATAGGAGGCTGCCTATGGGGGAATAGAGGGCGCTGTAGGGGCTCTATAAGAGTCTCCTTTGGGGGAATTAAGGAGTGAAGTAGGGGCTCTGTAAGGGTCTACATGAGGGGACTTAAGGGCGAAGTAGCGGCTACATAGGGGGGAATGAACGCTGCAGTAGGGGCTCTGTAAGAGTCTCCACGGGGAGACTTAAGGGGCGCATTAAGGGCCCTATAAGAGGCTGCATCGTGGGGAATGAAGGGCGCTGTATGGACTCTATAAGAGTCTCCATGCGGGGACATAAGGGGTGCAGTAGGGGCTCTATAAGAACCTGCATATGGGGGAATGAAGGGTGCTGTATGGGCTCTATAGGAGTCTCCATGGAGATACTTAAGGGCACAGTAGGAGCTGTATAAGTGTCTCCTTTGGGGTACTTAAGGAGCGCAGTAGGGGCTCTATACAAGGCTCCATAGGGGGGAATGAAGGGCTCAGTAGGGGCTCTATAAGGGTCTCCATGGAGGGACTTAAGGGCGAAGTAGGGGCTCTATAAGAGTCTCCATGGGGGGACTTAAGGGGTGCAGTAGGGGGTCTATAAGAGTCTTCATGGGAGGAATTAAGGGGTGCAGTAGGGGCTCTATAGGAGTCTCCATAGAGGGGACTCAAGAGGCGCAGTAGGATTTCTATAGGAGGCTCCATGGGTGGATGTAAGGGCACAGTAAGGGCTCTATAAGTGTCTCGAGGGGGGGACTTAAGGTGCGCAGTAGGGGCTCAATAGAATGCTCCATAGGGGGGATGAAGGGCGCAGTAGGGGCTCTATAAGGGTCTCCATGGAGGGACTTAAGGGTGCAATAGGGGCTCTATAAGTGTCTCCATGGGGGGACTTAAGGGGCGGAGGAGGGGCTCTATAGGAGTCTCCACAGAGGGACTTAAGGGCGCAGTAGGGGCTCTATAAGAGTCTCCATGGGGAGATTTAATGGGCGCAGTAGGGACTATATAGGAGGCTGCATGGGGGCAATGAAGGGCGTTGTAGGGGCTCTGTAAAAATCTCCATGGAGGGACTTAAAGGGCACAGAAGGGGCTCTATACAAGGCTCCCTAGGGGGGAATGAAGGGCGCTGTAGGGGCTCTATAAGAGTTTCCACAGAGGAACTTAAGGGTGCAGTAGGGGCTCTATAGGAGGCTGCATAGGGGGGAATGAAGGGCACTCTAGGGGCTCTATAAGAGTCTCCATGGAGGGACTTAAGGGACGCAGCAGGGGCTCTAAAGCAGGCTCCCATGGGGGGAATTAAGGGGCGCAGTAGGGACCCTATAGTTGGCTCCATGGGGGGACTCAGGGGGTGTAGTAGGGGCTCTATAGGAGACTGCATAGGTGTGAATAAAGGGCAATCTAGGGGCTCTATAAGTGTTACGATAGGGGGACTTAAGGTGCACAGTAGGGGCTCTATAAGTGTCTCGATGGGGGGACTAAAAGGGTGCAGTAGGGGCTCTATAGGAGGCTGCATAGGGAGGAATGAAGGGTGCTGTAAGGGCTCTATAAGAGTCTTCATGGAGGGAGTTAAGGGCGCAGTAGGGGCTCTATAAGTGTCTCGATGGGGGGACTTAAGGGGCGCAGTAGGGGCTCTACAGGATGCTCCATATGGGGGAATTAACGGCACAGTAAGGGTTCTATAGGAGGCTCCATGAAGGGATTAAGGGCGCGGTAGGGGCTCTATAAGTGTCTCCATTGGGGCACTTAAGGGGTGCAGTTGGGACTCTAAAGGACTCTCCATAGGGGGGAACTAAGGGCTCAGTAGGGGCTCTGTTAGAGTCTCCATGGGGGGACTTAAGGGGCGCAGTAGGGGCTCTATAGGAGGCTGCATGGGGGGAATGAAGGGCGCTGTAGATGTTATAGTTGAAGTTGAATTAAGACAAAGTCTCAATTGATTTGCTAAAAGTTTATTTAAGATAGGAAAGCAAATGCAGCGCTGGGCGGCCGGGAAGTCGCAGCTTCCCCAAGGCTCGCAAAGTTCGGGCGGCTCAAGCAGGCTCTTATACCCTTTTTTCTCTGACTTGCAGATTTCAGCAGTTACACAAACAGGAGAGCAAAGGGGATAACAGCACCTGTTAATGTTGAGCAAGAGCAAAAAGCAAAGGCAAAGACATAATATTTCATTAAGCAGACAACTCTGTAACCTTGAGATAATGCCGTGCCTCATTCTTTCTTGAACGGGGCGTTTTGTGCCTGGAACAGTGAGGCCTCTTTCTCCTTGCATTCTTTGGTTTAAGCAGCAAATTGATCTTTATTTCTCACAATCCTCCTTCTGGCTGACAGATCCACCCGCGTCCGGCCATCCACCAGGTCAACTTAGATGCAGCCAGCATCCTGGTCTAACCACCTCTGTCCAGCCACCAGTTCTACCCCCCTCCACCCTGTTGCCAGGTCCACCCGGATCCATTTGGCCCTTAGGTCTACCAAAGTCCATCCACATGCCAGGTCTACCCGAATCCTTCTTGCCATCAGGTCTTCCGGGATCCGAATGGCTGCCATATATAACTGCCTCAGGCTGGCTGCCAGGTCTACCCACCTCCACCCCACTTCCAGGTCTACCTGCCTCCGTCCAGCCGCCATATCTACCCAAATCCTTCCTGCCACCGTGTCCACCCGGATCCGGTTGGCCGCCAGGTCTGCCCACCTCTGTCCGGCGGCCAGGTCTGGCCGGCTCCCAAGTCCACCCGCCTACATCCAGACTCCTTGTCCACCCAGGTCTGTTTGGCCGCCAGGTCTACATGGAGGCCAGCATCCTGGTCTATCCGCCTCTGTCTGACTGCCAGGTCAACACGCATCTGTCCGGTCACCAGGTCTACCCAGATCCAGCCAGCCCTGAGGTCGACCCAAATCCATGAGGCTGCCATGTCTACCCAGGTCTGTCCTGCCGCCAGGTCTGCCCGCATCCCTCCAGCCACCAGGTCTATTCACCTCCGCATGACCTCCAGGTCTACCCACTTCCACCGGTCCTCCAGGTCTACCTGTATTCATCCTGCCACCAGGTTCACCCAGGTCTGGCAGGCCGCCATGTATACCCACCTCCATCCAGCTGCCAGGTCTATCAGAATCCTTCCTCCCCCAGGTCCACCCTCCTCCAGCTGGTTGCCAGGTCCACCCGCCTCCAGCTGGTTGCCACATCCACCCAGTCCAGCAGTCCATCATGTCTACCCACGTCCCTCAGGACGCCAGGTCCACCCAGATCTGTTCTACTGCAAGCTCGACCCAGATCCGTTTGGCCACCATGTCTACCTGGGTCTGTCCTGCCGCCAGGTCTGCCTGCATCCTTCCTGACATCAGGTCTTCCTGGGTCTGGCTGGCTGCTATGTCTACCCACATCCCTCCAGCTGCGAGATCCACCTTTATCTGTCCTACCGGCAGGTCTGCTGTAGTCCAGCTGGCTGTCAGGTCTACCTGCCTGCATTCGGCCACCAGGTCTACCCGTGTCTGGCTGGCTGCCAGGTCTAGCTGCCTCCAGCCGGTTGCCAGGTACACCAGGATCCGTCAGGCTGCAGGGTCTACCCACTTCCGACTGGACACCAGGTCTACACGGGTCCGGCCAGTCGCCAGGTCTACCCGCCTCCCTCCAGCTGCCAGATCCACCCGCATCCTTCCGGCCACCAGGTCTATCGGGGTCTGGCCAGCCGTCGAGTCTACCTGCCTCTGTCAGGCTGCCAGGGCTACCCGGTTCCAGGCAACCCCCAGGTCTACTCGCCTCCATTCGGCTGCCAGGTCCACCCGGGGTCAGCCGGCCGCCATGGATACACCCCTCCTTCCAGCCACCAGGATCACCCTGGTCCAGCTGGCCGCTAAGTCTACCCTCCTACATCTGGTCACCTTGTCCAAATGGGTCCGGTTGGCCACCAGGTATGCGACCGACATCCTTTTCTATCCACCTCTATCTGGCCGCCATGTCTACTTGGGTTGGTCCTGCCGCCAGGTCTACCCACATCCTTCCTGCCATCAGATCTTCCTGGGTCCGGCCAGCTGCCGTGTCTCACTGCCTCTCTCTGGCCGCCAGGTCTACCTGAATCCACCCACTTGCCAGGTCCACCCGGATCTGGCAACTGGCCATGAAGTCCACCCACCTCTGTCCAGCCACCAGGTCCACTGGGGTCCTGCCGGCCATCAGGTCTACCCTCCTCCATACGGCCGCCACATCCACCCAGTTCCAGTTGGCTGCCAGTTATACCCGCCTCAGTCCAGCTGCCAGGTCTACCCGCTTCGGGCTGACTGCCAGGTCCACCAAGATCCATCTGGCTGTGAGGTCAATCCAGATCCATCCAGCCGCCATGTCTACTCCAGTCCATCCTGCCGCCAGGTCTACCCGCATCCTTCCTGCCATCAGGTCTTCCCAGGTCCGGTCAGCTACCATGTCTAACCGCCATCAGGTCTACCTGCCTCCACCCAGTTGCCAGGTCCACACGGATATGTTTGGCCACCAGGTCTACCAGAGTCCGTCTGGATGCCAGGTCTATCTGCATCCTTCCTGCCATCAGGTCTTCCCAGTTCCAGCTTCTGCCATATCTAACTGCCTCCACCCAGTTGCCAGGTCTGTCCAGGCCTTTCAACCGACTGAAGTCTTCCCACTTCCGTCAGGCCGACAGGTCAACCTGGATCCTTTTGGCCACCAGGTCTACCAGAGTTCAGCTAGACGCCAGGTCTACCCGCTTCATTCCAGCCATCAGGTTTTCCTGGGTCTGGCCAGCTGCCACACCAAACCGCCTCCGTCTGGCAGCCAGGTCTACCCGTCTCCATCCGGTTGCCAGGTCTATCTGGGTGTGGCAACCGGCTGCGAAATCTACCCACCTCCATCCGGCCGCCAGGTCCACCCAGATCTGTTCAGCCGCCAGGTCTACCTGCCTCTGTAACGCCACCAGGTTCACCCGGTTCTAGTTGGCTTCCAGGTATACCCGCCTCCATCCGGCTGCCAGGTCTACCCGGGTCTGTCTGGCCACCAGGTCTACCCGCATCCTTCCGGCCACCAGGTCTACCGGCGTCTGGCCGGTCGCCAAATCTACCCACCTCCATTCGGCTGCCAGGTCCACCCAGGTCCAGCCAGCCACCAGTTCTACCCGCCTCTATTCGTCTGCCAGGTCCACCTTTATCCGTCTTTCCAGCAGGTCTGCCATAGTCTGGCCGGCCACCAGGTCTACCTGCCTCCGGCTGGTTGCCAGGTCCACCTGGTTCCAGCCGGCTGCCAGGTCTACCCACCTCCTTCCAGCCACCAGGTCCACCCAGATCCATCCGGCTGCCAGCTCTACCTGCCTCCGGCCAGCTGACAGGTCCACCTGGGTCCGGCCAGCCACAAGTTATACCTGCCTCCGTCCGGCTGCCAGGTCCACCCGTATCTGTCCAGCCGCCAGGTTTACCCGGATCCTTCCAGCCACCTCTAGAGGCTTTACAGGTGCCTATTAGACTCTATAGATTCTGTATACAAGCTATAGTGGCATTATAGGGGCCTATTAGGCTCTGTAAAGACTATACAGGCTATAGTGGCTTTTTAGGGGCCTATTAAGCTCTTTAGATTCTTTACAATGGTGTATTATGCTTTATAGAGGCTCTATACAGGCCATAGAGGCATTATAGGGGAATATTAGGCTCTATAGAGTATTTACAGTAGCCTAAAAGGCTCTATACAGGCCCTAAACAGACTATGGAGGCTTTATAGGTGCCCAGTAGGTTCTATGGAATATTTACAGAGACTTACTATGCTCTATGGAGACTCTATACGGGCTATACAGGCTTTATAGGGGCCTATTAGGCACTATAGAGGATCTATAGAAGTTTTAGAGGGGCCTATTAGGCTCTATAGAGGATCTATAGAACCATAGAATCGTAGAATCACTAGGTTGGAAGAGACCTCTGAGTCCAACCGCACCTGTCTCCCCACTAAACCCTGTCCCTAAGACACTCATCCACCCATTTTTTAAACACCTCCAGAGATGGCGACTCCACTTCCTCCCTTGGGCAGCTGTGCCAATCCTCGTCCATTCTTTCAGTAAAGAAATCCTTCCCAATGTCCAATCTAAACCTCCCCAGCGCAACTTGTGGCCATTTCCTCTTGTGCTATCACTTGTCACTTGTGAGCAGAGCCCAGCCCCCACCCCGTCACAGCCTCCTTTCAGGCAGTTGCAGACAGTGAGGAGGTCTCCCCTCAGCCTCCTCTTCTCCAGGCTGAACAATCCCAGCTCCCTCAGCCGCTCCTCATAAAGCTCATTCTCCAGCCCCTCCCCAGCCTCATTGCCTTCTCTGGACGCGCTCCAGCCCCTCAATGTCCTTCCTGTAGTGAGGGGCCCAAAACTGAACACAGTACTCAAGGTGCGGTCTCACCAGTGCCCAGTGCAGGGACACAATCACCTCCCTGCTCCTGCTGGCCACGCTGGGGCTGACACAGGCCCAGATGCCATTGGCCCTCTCAGCCACCTGGGCCACTGCTGGCTCATGTTCAGCCGCTGCCAACCAACACCCCCAGGGCTTTCTTTGCCAGGCAGCTCTCCAGTCACTCTTCCCCGAGCCTGTAACGCTGCATGGGGTTGTTGTGTCCCAAATGGAGGGCTCTGCACTTGGCCTTGTTGAACCTCACCCCGTTGGTCTCAGCCCATCGATCCAGCCTGTCCAGATCCCTCTGCAGAGCCTCCCTTCCTTCAGGCAGATCAACACTTGCACCCAGCTTGATGTCATCCGCAAACTTGCTGAGGAGGCACTCGATGCCTTCATCGAGATCATTGATAAAGGTGTTGAACAGGACTGGACCCAGCACTGAACCCTGGGGAACACTGCTTGTGACCAGTTTCCAACTGGATTTACTTCCATTTACCACAACCCTTTGGGCCTGGCCACCCAGCCAGTTTTTAACCCAGCAGAGGCTGTTCCTGTCCACGCCAATGGCAGCCAGTTTCTCCAGCAGGATACTGTGAGAAACGGTGTCCAAGGCTTTACTGAAGTCCAGATACACCACATCCACAGCCTTTCCCTCATCCATTAAACAGGTCACTTTGTCATAGAAGGAGATCAAGTTGGTCTGGCAGGACCTGCCTTTGGTGAACCCATGTTGGCTGGGTATGATCACCCGGTTGTCACACGTATGCTGTATGATAGCACACAAGATGATCTGCTCCATGACCTTCCCCGGTTCCGAGGTCAGACTGACAGGCCTGGAGTTCCCCGGATCTTCCCTTCGACCCTTCTTGTAAATGGGTGTAACATTCGCCAGCCTCCAGTCAAGCGGCACTTCCCCAGTCAGCCAGGAATGCTGGGAGATGAGGGAAATGGGGTTTGGTGAGAACCTCTGCCAGTTCCCTTAAAACCCTTGGATGGATCCCATCTGGCCACATGGATTTGTGTATGTCTAGTTGGCCAAGCAGGTCACTAACCAAGTCCTCCTGAACAGCTGGAGCTTCATCCCCACCATCTCCCAGCTGAGGGGGCTGGGTATCCCTAGCACTTTCCCCTTTGGGTTAAAGACCGAGGCAAAGAAGGCGTTGAGCACCTCTGCCTTGTCCTCGTCCCTCATTGCTACTGGCCCTTCTTCTCCCAGCAAGGGAGGGAGAGTCTCCTTTGTCCTGGTGTTGCTGCTGATATATTTAAAGAAGTTCTTTTGATTGTCCTTGACCGAGGTGGCCAGTTGACGTTCTAGTTGGGCTTTAGCCCTCCCGAGTTTTTCCCTACACGATCTCACCTCAGCTTTGCAGTCCTCCTGGGACGCCTGCCCCCTCTTCCAGAGCTCATATAATTTCTTTTTTTTCCTGAGATCGATACTAAGCTCCCTACTCAGCCAACCTGGTTTTCTTCCCCATCAACTCGTTTTATGGCACACGGGGATGGGCAGCTCTTGTGCCACCAGGATTTCCTTCTTGAGGAGCGTCCAGTCCTCTTGCACCCCTTTTGTCCTTAAGAGCCACCTCCCAGTGGACTTTATCAAGCATCTTCTGAAGAGTTCAAAGTCTCCCCTACAGAAGTCCAGGGTGGCCGTTCTGCTGACCGCTCTCCTCTATACAGGCTTTAGAGGATTTATAGGGGCCTTTTAGGCTCTATAGAGTCTTTACAGGGGCCAAATAGGCTCTATACAGGCTATAGAGGCTTTTTAGGGCTTTATTAGGCTCTGTAGAGTCATTACAGTGGCTTATTAGTTATATAGAGGCTCTATACAGGCTATAGGTGCTTTTTAGGGACCTATTTTCTCTATAGAGGCTCTATACTGGCTATAGTGCATTTATAGGGGACTATTAGGCTCTATAGAGGCTTCACAGCAGCCTATTAGGCTCTATAGAGTTTCTACAGATACCTATTATGCTCCATGGAGACTCTCTGCAGGCTATAGAGGATTTAAAGGGGCCTATTAGGCTCTATAGAGTTTTGACAGGGGCCTTTTAAGGTCTATAGAGGCTCTATACAGGCTATAGAGGATTTATAGGGGCCTATTAGGCTATATCCAGTCTTTACAGGGGCCTATTAGGCTCTACAGAGGCTCTATACAGGCTATAGAAGCTTTATAGGGGCGCATTAGGCTCTATAGTCTTTACAGTGACCTGTGAAGCTCTATAGAGGCTCTATTCAGGCTATAGAGGATTTATAGGGGCCTATTAGGCTCTATAGAGGCTCTATAGAGTCATACCTGGATGGCGTGGCTTGGTGTATCCACCACATTCAGTTCTGGTGATGGACTTCTGAGGGGAGGGAGAGGGGTTTCTTGTTCCTCAGCTTCACCTGGGGCTTCTTCTTTCATTGGAACGGGTGGAGGCGTGCGGGCTGTCACCACTGGCACCTTCCCACCAGAAGCTGCTGATGTGGAGGTGGAGGTCTGAAGCGGGATGCCAGGGACAGCGGGTGGCGTGGAAGTGGAGGGGCACAAAGGAGGGATGATGGAAAGTGGGCCTCCAGGGACAAACGGATGCTGGGAAGAGGGGGCTGGGTGGATACCTGGTGGAGTCCAGATAGGGGGTGGTTAGCAGTGGGGGGGAGGGCTCTGATTCTGTGTCAATACAGGAGGCTGGGCTTGCGGAGACTGAAGCAGGTGGCTCTGAGGCATCAGCTGCAAAGGAGGACAGTGCGCAGGCGGAGGGTGTTGAGTTGAGAGGGAGCTCCGAGTGTTCAAAGCCGGTGGCGGAGGGAAGCTGGAGTTCATTTAAAATGGAGAAAGAACAGAGAGATGAGAAGGGTACGTGTGGGATGAAGCAGTGGGGAGCTGAGAGCCTGGGGTAGTAGGGGAAGGTTTGATATGAGGCAAGGTCATGGGTGCAGGGGGCAAGGGCTGCTCCCGTGGAGGCTTCGCCTGCTGCAGCAGGAGCTCGAAAGCTCTCAATTGCGTTTTCTGGAATCACAGAGAATTATGAGCAAGTACAGTCAGAAATTAAAAAGGTAAGTCCAAATTTTTTCATTATTTTCCCCCTGTAATGGAATCTGGCCAGAACAGGAGTCCAGGAGGTAACAGGAATCTCCTCCACTGCCATCCTGGCGGTGCAGCTGCAGTTGCAGTTTGCAGTGGAAGGAGCCCAGAATCCTTAACACCTTCTAGGAAATCTACACAGACATCACCCAGATTGCTGTGAAGTGGGAGCAGCAGCACGTTTGGACGGCTCGGAAGTCCATGTGCACAAGTCCCACAGGGTATGGTCTCACCTGGGGAGCAGCTTTGTGTCCAGATGGGCAACAATCATTCTGGCAGCTCCTGCCTTTCCCACAGGGCTCACACGATGCTGCTGGCAGCAGCCGGAGCTGAGAGCCCTCGGGAGCAGCCGCTCGGGCATCAGGTGCCAGGGGAAGAGTCTGAGCAAAAGCCATGGGAGCCAGGTAAGCAGCTCCAGGGGGAATTCTTCAAAGGGCAGCTGGGTTAGGGATTACCGCCGGGATTTGCCCGTGATACTAATACAGTGTCAATGTGGAACCAGGAGAAAGAAGATCCCAGCTCCTCCTGCAGAGCACAAGGCTGGTCCTGTTAGGTGGAAATCCAAAAGAGGAGCCAGTTCTCCTGGGCAGAAAGGACCCTGTTCCATGCCAAGTGTTCCTCTGGAGCCCTGAGATGCATCAGCGCTGATGGGCTTGGGAGGCTTTGTCTGCCCACACCGGTGTCAGGAGTGAGTGCTCTGGCAGGACAAGTCCTCTCTGTCTGCACCCGCGAAGGGCAGAGCTGCGCTGTGCTGGGAGATGTCCTTGGCCTGGCTTCAGCTTTACCTGCTCGCAGACCATGAGGCACTGGAAGGCAAAGAGGCCTGGCAGGGCTGCATTGGAAGCAGATGGCACTTGTTGGCTTGATGTTGGTTGGTTTGTTGTGCACAGCCTCTGGAAGTTTCTTCCCAGGCTTTAGAAAGCTCATTGGCTGACAAGCAGAGAGTGAAAATCTTTCTTCCTTTGCGAACGCCTCTTTCATTCTTTGTTTCCTATGGGGAGCCTTAATCTCTCCAGATTCTCCCCAGACACCTTTAGTCCATTGGCCAAATGTACATCAAGTCCAGGATTCCCTTTTCTGTGGAACGTGGCCCAAGAACAAATCCTATTAAACTAGGATTATTGAAGAATTATTAAACTAGGATTATCGAATTATTATTCTTACCTATAAACTATTGTATAGAGTGTCTATGGCTAAAAATGAGCAGAACACCCAAGAGGGCAGGTACTGTGGTGGGAGTCAGCTATAGAGTGCCCAGCCAGGAAGAAGAGACTGATGAGAGAGTCTACAAGCAACTGGGAGAAGGCTGGCGATCGCTAGCCCTTGTTCTTATGGGAGGCTTCATGCTACCGGGCGTCTGCTGGAGGCGTGAGACAGCAGAAAGAGTCTAGGAGGTTCCTGCAGTGCGTGGAAGACAACTTCCTGACACAACTGGTGAGTGAGCCGACTTGGTCGAAGATAAGGAGAGACGTTCCCTCTGATTCCTGGAGATCCCTGGCAACATCCGTACCGGTAGGATGGGGATTGCAAACTTTGTTGTCGCCTGGCCTGATGGCTGCAGAAAATGAGTGCTTTTTGAGTAATTTAACTTGGCAATTAGAGACCTTTGGTAATGCTACAGCACAAGGATTGGAACAACTAAACAAACAGGTCCCATCAGATACGAAACTGACTTTGCAGCTGAGATTAGCTTTGGACCTGTCATTGTTAGAAAAGCGGGGGGGGGTGGGTATCCGAAACTGGCCCGTGACCATTGTTACATACACGTACCACGTACTCAAATGAGACTGACCATGGAAATGAACCAATTGAAAGGATTAGATCAGTAGCTTGGCAGTCCCAAGGTCTCAGAGCAGGAATAGAAGATACTTGGCTAAATAAGATACTCTCAGAATTAGGTGGCATTTTGCTTACAGGATGGCTGGCATCGCTTTTACAAACTGCAATAATGATTGCTATCATTACATTAATGAATCGAACCATTATAGGATGGATAAGGCAAAGAATTCAGAAAACTTTTTGGAAATGAGAGTTTTAATCAAGCTCTGGAAAGAAGAAAAGGTGGCAGTGATGTGTGTTAAATAAATAGCATACAAGCCTTGAAATAGTTGAATAGTTTAAGTGAAACCTATCAACTTAGCAGACATAACCTTTTTGTAACGGCCTTTTGCAGCACTTGCGCATTGCATGAGAGAGGAGGGCTCACGCCTGCACCCTTGTGCTCAGGAGCAAGGACGGCTTTGCCAAAAGTGATGAATGCTCTTTTGTAGCTGGTAGAGAGCAGAAACCTTGCAAGGAAGACTGAAGAGAGACTGGTGCCAGAATGACAGCTTGGGGAGCAAAACTCAGCCAGAAGTGATGAAGAGGAGAGCAGGGAGCCTTCTTCCTTAATCGACGATTGACCTGAGGAAGAGGGTGAGGTACCGACCACCAGGAGGAGCAACTCCCCAAGCACAGAGGACGTTCTAACAGACAATGAACTTGAGCAATGCATTTTAAACGTATTTTTAGAATAGAGTGTAAGCCGTTGTCTTGTGGTACTGTAATCTATGTTCTGTTATAAAATGGAAATTATTATGTTAACGTAAGTTGGAATGCTTGCAAGTTTCTTTTGACATACCTAGAGCACCTGGCTCTCATTCAAACGTGCCCCTCTCTTGGTCACAAGAAAACTCCCTCCTGTATATGAAACCTATGCTGATGTTGAACTGCGCAATAAAACTAAGAAATGTATTGCAAATGTTCTTTTCTGATTTGTTTTTTTTTGTTTTAGGCACTAGAGCTGCTCAGCAAATACACTGGAGCAAGGGAGCAAGCAGTGTGAGATAGCTTTGGCAGGTTGGCTATGTAAAGGTTTGTGACGTTATCAATGAATTTTATTGTTTGAAGCTCCAAGAATTAATTTTGTTGTTCTAGGAGAGACACAGTGTCAGATCACAAAAGCAACTGAAATAATTAGCTGTGCCAAACCAGATGGTCAGCTCTGGGCAAGTTCAACTTGACCATCATTATGTAAGAACAGAACTTTTTGGCTCAGATCAGCAGCGCACTTTGGAAGATGAACTCCCAGTCCTGCCTCCTTGCAGTGTGTTGGTTCCCATCACAGAACTGTCCTGCAAAACACCGGCTGAATTCCTTTCAGGTGATTCCAGTGGTCAGCCAAGTGTGCTTCAGCCCATAAGGAGCACTCACCACATGGGCTCCTGCTGGGCTCAATACTGAGGTTTTGTTTTTACAAATCTGCCCTTGGGGCCCCTTGGTGGTCACTAATGTGAACGTATCCTCCCTGGCCTTTGCTTCTCGTGTAGTTGGCAGTGACGGCAGCCTTAGCGTTAGGTGTGCAGAAGCCAAGGCCTCCTCTGCAGCCTTTGGATTTTTAAGCTTTCCTGTACATTAACACAGCAGCTGAGTCCTTCAGAAATTATCAAGTGAGTACAAGGTGTGCCATGAAAATGAGCAGTGATTCCATCGCAACCCAATTCTTCAGAGCCTCTCAATTTCTACGTAAAAGAGATTTTCTGTTCTTTTGTTAAAGATAATAACTCTTCTCTGAAACAAAAGGCAATTACTTTTAGTGTTTCTAAGCAGTTTTACCTGTCACCTGAACTTAAACTGAATTTAAGTGCTGCCTTTTGTTCCCTTTTAGAGTTCAGGCAGCCAAGCCTTGTATTGTTTTCTTTGAGGATTTTGATTCTGTTGCTCCTTGCTGAGGTCCTGACAACACAGGAGTTGCAGATCAAGTGGGTTTTCAACTGTTGACTCAATTAGATAGTGTGGAAGGCTTACAAGGTAATAATTAGACCACGTGCTCCTTTTTATGCAGAAGTTTAGCAGGTGTTAATGCTATTTTTCTGCCCTTTCCTAAGGGGTTGAAGTACCAGCTGCTACCAGTTGCCCGGATTTGATTGACCCTGCCTTGCTGAGGGCAGGTCGAGTGGATAAGTGCCTGTACTGTTCAGCTCCTGATCAGGTGAGGAAACAAAACATTTTCCATGAAAGGCATGGAAAAAATATCCAACTGATGGGCTTTATTCTTTTCTTTACATTCAGTGGGATTTCAAACCCGGACAAAGTGGACTGAATTGCCCACCCCCTGTTATACAACAGTAGGAACTGTTCCACTGATTTTAGTGCCAGTGTGTTCACGTAGAACTGGGCAAAGACAAGGCTGTTTGCCGCGGTATTCAGGATCAAATCACGTTCCTGAGGATACAGCTGATTTAAATGAAAACTAGTCTACAGGAAAAGAATTGGATGCTGGGTAGTGTTTATCTGCTTCTGTGTCTTTCTCTGAACTGAGTCGAGTGGAACTGCCATTTGTGAGGAACTGTAGCCGTTCTCAACCCAATTCTTGAATTATCTGAATTTTTCAGTGCAGTTTTGTTCCAAATCCAGCTGATCCCACTCTTCTTCATCTACATGTAATATGGAATATTGAAGCTCTTTTCAAGTCAAATATGTTGTAGTTAGGAAAGGAACGATTCCCATTGATTTTAGTGGGGTTTGGATCAGGCCTTCGAGGCTGTACAGTGTGTGTCTTTGATTATCCTTTTTATGAAAAATAAAGTTAATGCTGTTCATTTTCCAGAGAAGCTGGCACATTTAACAAATACCACATCGTTTTGTTCTGAAACACCTGAGGAAGATGATCCTGTGCCTTAAGAACACAAATAAACTTTTTTCCTTTTTGTTTTTCCATGTAAATGTAAATGATCATTCAGGTAAACAGAAGGGTTTCATTTTTGTCCTACTTCTCTTTGCCAAAGGACATATGAGTAGCAGTGTTCAGCTTCATATTTGTATGTATTTCATCTAGAAAATTCCCAGCTATTAACTGGATATTAGAGAAATGTGTTTCTCTAGGTACTGTTTGGTACAGTACCTTCTCTCTTAGACTACTCGAGAACATATAACAAAACAGGTGCCTGTATTTTAAAGATCAATTACTGTGTAATATGTCCTATATGTACTGTTACTAGGGTATTGTTTTCTTTAAGAAAGACGCTTCCTCCCTCAGATCAGAAGAGCCAAAGCACTCCCTAGCAATCAGGACAAGAAAAATACCAGGTCACTTCACTGACATTTTTGGTTTCTCCGTTTTTACAGAATTCACGGTGCGGAATTTTAAAAGTTCTCCGTCATTCCCCGTCCTTAGCAAACAGTGTGGACTTTGAGGATTTGGCAGCAAAACCAGACTGGTTCACAGGGGCTGACCCAAAGGCTTTATTGTATGATGCCCAGTTAGACGCAAACCCTACTAATTTAGGTTCAGATTTAACACAGATAAATAAAACTGATGGCTATTTATTTTGATGCTGATATGTTTGAAAGGGTTAATTTTATCTATGGCTTTTTAGCAAAATTATGTTTGATCAGATTTCATTTTCCTATATTTGTATACAGAGGATTAAAGTCTTACTACGTGTGCAGAAAAATACATGAACATTGGAAAAAATGAATTTAAATACCTGTTAAGCCCAAGTTCTTTTCATGTTCTGACAGGTGTTTAATGTTAAACAGATTTATGTGAGCCCAATCTGCTTATCATTGTTTGAGGAAAGACTGACAGGTCAATAGGAGGGATCACACACATTGTTTCTTAGAAGCAGCTGGCAAATTCAGGAGGAGAGTGCTAACGCTTCCATAGTAGCTCTGTGTGAACTACAAAGGAGCGAATGTGTATCTGTCAGGCACAGCTGATGGGGTGTAGAATTAAAAAGGTTTGCAGACCTTTAGACATCAGTCTGAAGCAACAGGCAAGGCTTTTCACATTGCAGCAGAGCATGCATTGGTGTGCATCTGGCCATGGCTGCTCCTAAGAAGCAGAATTCCTGTTGCTGTGGTACCACCTGGCACAGAAGGCAGCGCGCTCTCCGGCCAGTCTGCAGGCAGGGCTGTGCTCGCTGCCTCCCCAGCACCTGCACAGCCGTCAGCTGGCCAGCTTGTCTCACTTGGCTGCCGGGTAAGCGCAACGGAAGGAGCTGCCTCCGAGCTCCTTATGGTGAACAAGTGACTTGAGAGTTTGCATGGGATCCATGGGCACGAATTCTCACGAGCCGTTGTAGAACTATGATTACAAGTTGTTCTCAAAGTGGTTGGACTCTTGTATTCAAAACCCTCTTGCATTGATTCTTAAAGCCAAAACTAACTTCTCTTGACACTGGAGAGCCAACTACTGACTGCTGAGGTGCTTCGGTACATTTAATTTTGCATTATAGATGTGAGCATTCCATTAATGGATCTTTAAAGACTTCAGTTTTCCTTTGTGGAAGCTCTGTGAAAGCAACTGCAAAGTTCAACAGCTCAGAGATCGAAGTCGTAGCCCCCATCAGTGCCCCTGGGTCAGGCAGAGCTCATGTATTCTGTGTGTGAGGGTGGGGGGAAAGAACAGGGGTGCTGGTTATTTCCGTTTAGACCAGTCTGAAGTGGGACCTCCCGTACCCGCTGCTCCTCGCATGCAGCCTTTTCCACTTGTCCTCACTGAGAAACGCAACCTCCCGCCCCTCTGTCTTGTTGCAGAACGCCGTCTGCGCCAACGCCAGCAGCCCCCACTCCTCACTCTTCCCAAATAACAACAAGACGCTGGAAGTGGATATCTACAAAGGGGTGAGTGGCCCGCTGGGTGGCATGGCCTCATCTCCAGCAGCCTGGCCTCCTCTGATAGGAGCTGCTGCGTTTGGGTCAACAGTTGGAAGGCTGAGACCAGCAATGGGGTCTGGGAGCTGAGGAAATGGCAGGAAGATGCCAGGGGAGGGTTAGGTTGGACATTAGGAAGAGGTTCTTCACCCAGCGGGTAGTGGAGCCCTGGAACAGCTCCCAGGGAAGCAGTCACGGCACTGGGTCTGCCAGCATTCAAGAAGCATTTGGTCAATGCCCTCAGTCACACGGTGTGAATGTTGGGGGTGTCCTATGTAGGGACACGAGTTGGACGCAATGATCCTTTGGGTCCCCTCCAACTTAGGTCATTCTGTGATTCTATGATTCTATGAGGTCTCCCCTCAGTCTCCTCTTCTCCAGGTTGAACAGTGCCAGAGCTTTCAGCTGCTCCTCAAACACTTCCCCCTATACTCTTCACTCTCTGCTCTCCTCTGGACGCTCTCCAGGAGCTTTAGACTCTTTTTATTCTGTGGTGCCAAAACTGCAACCAGCACTCAAGATAGGATGCCATGGGACTGGGCTTGTTGTTCGAGCTTCATTAACACAAATGTATACCAGAACGTGGCTACTGTGAGAGGAGAACTTCGTCTCTACAGGGCTCAGCAGGGCCAGCAGCACAGCGACCACAGGCTCCATCCTGGTGTTGTCCTCTCTCTCTTCAGGATGAAGAAGGTCTGAGTTGCTGAGCTCACCGAAGGGTTCTGGGTCATTGAACAAGGCAGGAAGCAGAGCAGAGATCATAGAACCATGGAGTGGTTTGGGTTGGAAGGGACCTCAAAGCCCATCCAGTGCCACCCCCTGCCATGGGCAGGGACACCTCCCACTGGATCAGGGGGCTCCAAGCTCCATCCAACCTTGCCTTGAACACCTCCAGGGATGGGGCAGCCACCACTTCTCAGGGGAACCTGGGCCAGGGCTGCCCCACGCTCATCATGAAGAATTTCTTCCTAATGTCTAATCTGAATCTTACCCTTTCCAATTTAAAGCCTCTCCCCTCATGTTACCACCCTATGCCCTTGGAAAAATAACCCAGGAATATTCTCCAGGGGTCGTGGTGCCAGACCTGCACTCTTGTCAGCCCCGGTGTCCCCACAGGACCCCATTCATTGTGCTGTTTCCTCACTGAGGTCACCAAGCTCAACCCGGGGGTGCCTGAGTTCGTGTCTGTAGGGTACATGGGTGGGAACCTCATCTCACACCACGACAGGGAGACCAGGAGGCAGGGAGTGGCCAAGGACAGACTGGATGGTGACCAACCCAGATGAGGAGTACTGGAACACCCAGACTCGGATAGCACAGAGCAACCAGGAGATGAATCGCGTGGACCTGGACACACTGAGGGACCGCTACAACCAGAGTCAGGGTGAGTGCAGGCTGGGCTGGGGGCTCCATGGGCTATGTGGGGCTGGAGAGTTCACACCTGCCTCACAAGCGCCTGCTCCACACTGCTGCTCCGCTTGTGCCCACCCTTCTCTACCCTCTGTCGTTGCCCAAGGACTCCCAGCCACGCTGTCCCCCTGCCCCTCTGTCCTCCAGCCTGAGGGGGTCGTAGCTGCCCCATCCCAGCCCCACATGTGTGAGGTCCCCTATCCCACATCTGGGGGGGTTCTGGTCACTCCATCCTATTTCTTTGTTGCCCTCCAGGGTATGTGGGTCCCTGTTGCAGCCCCTCACCAGTCCCATGACAGTGGAGACCCCCAGAACCAGAGGGGCTCCCAGCCCCTTGCCCTTCCTATGATGCTTTGTACCCCCTGTAATCCCAAACCAGAGGATGTCCCACCTCCCCATTCCATCTGCTCATTCCATCCATGGCATTTGGGATCCCCTCCCAGACCCTCACTGTCCCAGGGTGCTGTGGGGCTAGGTGCAGTGGGGCTGCATCACAGCTTTCTGTGACACTCCAAGTGCTGTGGGCCCTGAGTGGGATGGGGGGCAGCCCTCATGCCAGTGCCTGATGCCCCCAAGCTTCAGGGAGCAGTGCCAGAGTCTGTGCCCCACTGAAGGCCCAGGGATGCAGCAGTCCCTCAGCCCCATGTTGTGTTTCAGAGGTTCACATGATCCAGCACATGGTCAGCTGTGACCTCCTGGAGGACAGCAGCACCAGGGTGTTCTACCAGTTTGTCTACAATGGGAAGGACTTCATTGCCTTCAACACAGTCATGGTGACATTCACTGCGGCAGATGTGGCAGTGCTCATCACCAAGAGCAAGTGGGAGAAGGATGGGATGGAAGCTGAGCTTTGGAAGTGCTACGTGGGGAACATCTGCATCAAGTTGCAGAGGAAGTTCTTAAACTACAGGCAGGTCATGCTGGAAAGAATCACAGAATCACTTGGTTGGAAAAGACCTTTGAGATCATCAAGTCCAACGGTACCTGTCCACCATTAAATCACATCCCTGAGAACCTCATCTGCCTGGCTTTTAGATATGAGAGGAAAAGTGAGGGTGAAACAGGAACTCTGGTGAGCAGCCAGTGTGCCACCCCTCACCACCACTCCCTCCCCAAAGCCTGCCTGTGGTTTGAGAGTGGGGAAAGGGGGTCCAGGAGCTCCTGATCTTGCACTGCTACATTTACAGCTTCTCTCCCTGGCCTGTCACCGTCAGCCAGCTGAAGGATAATGAGGTGAGGGACCAGGACACCAAGTGGGGCAGCATCACACCCAATGATGGCACCTACTACACCTCGACATTCACCCAGATGAGAAAGACAATTACAGATGCCTCACGGAGCATGCCAGCCTGATCAGGCCCTCTTTGTGTAGAGATGGAGTCCAACGTGTTCACCACTGAGCTAGCTTTTGCCATCCAGGCTGGCACCGCAGTGATAGCCAAATTTGCCTTCTGGAAGTTCAAGCCAAGTAAAGCCCTGGGGCTGGAGAGGTCGAAGGTGTGCAGGAGGAAGGCTGGGGGCCAGGACGGGTGTGACCCTGAGCTTCTGAGCCCTGGGGAGTCCCCAAGCACAGGAGATGTTGATGACTCTTTCTCTCTGCAGGGACAAAGAAGAGTTGTTATGATACGGCACCCAGCGAGGACCAGCAGCAGGTCCAGCTCCAGCCACGGCCCAGGCCAGGCTGGATGGGGCTTGGACCCCCCTGATCCAATGGGAGATGTCCATGCCCATGGCAGGGGGGTTGGAACTGGATGGGCTTTGAAGTCCCTTCCAACCCAAACTGTTCCATGATTCTCTTTCAAACCACGTAGTGGGAATGTATGGAAGAGGTGGAATCTTGCAGTAGCATCCTCTCCTGGATGAGGGATCTGGAGGCCACGGGGGGCTGGATGGGGCTGCCCCAGCTCTTTGTGCTCCCCTTGCAGCTGCAGCAACATCAGGATAGACACTAAAAGTAGGGAGTTGGGGCCAGGGAGGTGGATGACACTGTGTCTTAGTTTAGATGAACACTAGGATATGTTATCAGATATTAAAGATCTTTAATCAGAAAAAAATGTATAGAAGAGATAACGGCTACAAATATATGTGTCTACAGAACAGAACCAACACTAATCACAACTAAGACCTTAAAGCCTTAAAAATAGATTGAGTCCTGCACCCAGAATCTTGCCATGCAGGTCTCTAAGAGCTGGCGAGCAGTCGCTGCCCTGCACGGGGAAGCGCGGCCCCCCCGCAGCCGGGGGAGGGAGATGGAAACTGAGTGCGAGTTCTGCCGGAGTTGTGGGAGATTCAGATGAGCCGAGATCTTCCCTTCAAAGGCTGCAACCCGCACACACGCAGTGGCTGCTGCTGTCGTCCGAGAGGCAAACGGATGTCCAGTCACAACCTCTGTCCCGGTTTCCCTGGAAACGTCCTCCCCCCACCCCCCCTCGCGTCTGCTGAAATTCCCTTTATTGGCAAAAGGAAGAAAAAGTCCTCGGGAAAATCCCAAACCACAACACACTGTCTCTTCCTCACACCCCTGCAGAGGCTGAGATTGTAACTGAATTCTTCCGCGTGTGGACATCTCCCGGTGCGCACAACAAATGCCGGTGTCTTCTCTACATGCTCTGCCACCTCTCATGGTGCATGGGCTGCTCTCACTGCCTCGAGCCAAGGGCTGGACTGGTTTTGGCTGGGATGGAGTTGGTTTCCTCCCTTACTGCCCAGTGTAGGGCTGTGTTTAGGGTTTGTGACCACAGCAGCACTGGATGTGAGTGGTGATCACGACACAGTGAAGGATCTGAATGGCATTGGCAATGCGACGGTGGATCCGAGTGGGCTCCCAGAACAGGACAAAGTGCAGGCCAAGGCACAGGAGAAAAACCCAGGCAGAAGCCAGGGTGCAGCAAAACTGGGTCAGCCTTGGGCTAGTGAGAAAGACAACCCACCCCATGGTCCACCAGTCTTTGGCTGCAAGGGCTCCTGCTGAGCCGAGAGTGATAGAGACCCCAGCAGGGGACAGGGACCCCAGCGACTGTGACAGGGAGCCCAGTGAGGGACATGGACAACAGGACAGTATCTTGTCCACACCTACAGCCACCCCTGTGATGTTCCTGGAAGACAACAGGGCTGGTGAGCTCCTCTGAGAGGATTCAGCAATTTTGCAGGGGACACCAAGCTGAGTGGGGTGGTGTTCACCCCAGGACGATGGGATGGGATCCAGAGGGACCTCTACAGGCTGGAGAGGAGGGGCTGTGTGAACCTCATGAGGTTCAACAAGGCCAAGCGAGAGGTCCTGCACCTGGGTCAGGACAATCTCAGCACAAATTCAGACTGAGATGTGACATGATCGAGAACAGCCCTGAGGAAAAGGACTTGGAGTGCTGGGGGAGGAGAAGCTCCACACGAGTCACCAACAGTGTCCAGGGCTACATCCAAAGCAGGGGGAGCAGAGGGGGAGGGAGGGGGTTCTGCCCCTCTGCTCCGCTCTGGGGAGACCCCACCTGGAGCCCTGGGTCCAGGTCTGGAGTGCTGAGCACAGGAAGGACCTGGAGCTGTTGGAACAGGTCCAGGGGAGTCCACAAAGATGATCCAAGGGCTGGAGTCCCTCTGCTGTGAGGCCAGGCTGGGAGAGTTGGGGTTGTTCAGCCTGGAGAGGAGAAGGCTCTGGGGAGACCTTAGAGCAGCTCCCAGTGCTGAAAGGGCTCCAGGAAAGCTGGGGAGGGGCTTCTTACAAGGGTTTGGAGGGATGGGACGAGGGGGAACGGCTTTAGACTGGAAGGGGAAGATTTAGATTGGACATTAGCTCAGAATTCTTCACAATGATGGTGGGAAGGCCCTGGCCCAGGGTGCCCAGAGCAGTGGTGGCTGCCCCATCCCTGGAGGTGCCCAAGGCCAGGTTGGATGGGGCTTGGAGACCCCTGACCCAGTGGGAGGGGTCCCTGCCCATGGCAGGGGGTGGAACTGGATGGGCTTTGCAGTCCCTTTTAGCCCAAACCATTCCAGAACTAGTGATTCTATGATTTCTGGGAATATTTTTCTATCTGCAGAGTATAAAATGGTGGGGGTCGTGTCAGGGGCTTTTAATTTGGAGGATTTGCCCATGTGAGTATCCAGAATCCAGAACTCTGAATAAGCAGTGTCTGTGTCTCTCCAGGGACAGAGACTCCACTATTGCCCTGGGCAACCTCTGCCCGGGCTTAACAACCCTCTCCATTGAAGGAATATTTCTGAATACCCGATCTAAACCTCCCCTGGCGCAATTTGTGACCATTTCCTCTCTTCTCATCACTTGTCAGTTGGTAGAAGAGACCAACACCCACCTGGCTCCAACCTCCTTTCCGGGAGCTGAGGAGGGCAGTGAGGTCAGCTTTGTTGGATTGAGCTAAATTCACTTCCAAAGCAAATTCCCCAAAAATAAATCCCCTGGATCGAATTTCCCCACAAATTCCAGACTGGATGCCAGCATCTCCGAGCATCCACGGGGTGTTCCAGACTTACCCACTCCGTGGTTCCTTTATTTCCTTAACTTAAACACCTCAGCTGCCAAGTCCCAGTAGTGGAATTTGAGTATGGAAAAACTGGGAATGAATTCCTCTTAGAAAAGGGACAGAGAACATCAGTTTTATTTCTAAACCAGGCTGAAAGCTGAACAGAAAAGGTTAAATCCAATCTTTTAGTGGAGAAGCCTGGCCCTCTGGCTCATTTGGGGTCATTGGATAAGCATGGTACCAAGTACACGGAATCAAAAAGGCTTGGATTGGGAAAGATTTAAGTAAAGCAGGGATTTAATGCAGGAAAAGGGAGGAGGCACTGACCCCTCCACTGTGGCTCAGACGGATCCGCCAGAGTCACACAGAGAGGAGCCAGGAATGAGGAGCTGGAGATGTGGAGCTGGGGATGAGGAAATGGAAATGAGGAGCCCTGTGACCTCAAGCTCCACCTGAGGATGAAGTCCGGATCCACAAGGGTCCCACCAGCTCCCAGAATTTCTTGAAATGCCCACAAAACAGCACAATGCCCTGAAAATTCCCAGCTCCACTGCTGCCAGCGCAGAGGTTGATCCTGGCCCTGCGTTGGCTCTGGTGGGAATAGCACTCGTGAAAAGCAGCTGCATCCAGAGGGAGGGGCCTTCACCATGCAGAGGAGCTGGGATGAGGCCAGGATTTGTGGCAAAACCAGGCAAAATTCCCAGGGAATCCCAAGGGATGAAGTTGCCACCAGGGCTGGTGTTCCCAGTGGCATCTCCTTGTGGAATCTCAAGTTCCTCCCAGTCTAAGCCCAACCTGGCTGTGAGATCACCAGGAACACAGCTCTGGCCAAGCTGTTTTCCAAGCCTGCAATTTTCCTCAAATTAGGGAGGAAAAAGTGGATCAACGTCCAAGCAGACCCACTGCCAGGAGAAATGTGGATTGGAATCAGGGAAAGGTCAACAAACCTATTCCCGGACAAAGGATTTGGGGGCTGGATCCTGGGCTGGATCCAAAGCAGTGGGACCAGCAAGTCAAGCGAGGGGATTCTGCCCCTCTGCTCAGCCCTGGTGAGACCAGTCCTGGAGCCCCATGGCCAGTTCTGGAATCCTCAACAAAAGAAAGACATGGAACTGTTGGAGCGGGTCCAGAGGAGGCCACGGAGACAATTCAGGGGCTGGAGCCCTGCTGCTGTGAGGCCAGGCTGGGAGAGTTGGGGTTGTTCAGCCTGGAGAGGAGAAGGCTCTGGGGAGACCTCAGAGCAGCTCCCAGTGCTGAAAGGGCTCCAGGAAAGCTGGGGAGGGGCTTCTTACAAGGGTTTGGAGTGATGGGACGAAGGGGAACGGCTTTAAACTGGAAAGGGGAAGATTTAGATTAGACATTAGCTCAGAATTCTTCACAATGATGGTGGGGAGGCCCTGGCCCAGGGTGCCCAGAGCAGTGGTGGCTGCCCCATCCCTGGAGGTGTTGAAGGCCAGGTTGGATGGGGCTTGGAGCCCCCTGACCCAGTGGGAGAGGTCCCTGCCCATGGCAGGGGGTGGCACTGGATGGGCTTTGAAGTCCCTTCCAGCCCAACCCATTCCAGGATTCTGTGACAAGGAGGAAATTTTCGCTAAAAGCAAAAAATGGGATCGGCGATGTCGGAATTGGGATGCAGGATCTTCCCCAGTGGCTTTTGCCAGGCGCCAGCTCCACAGCTTTTCCTGCACTCATGGGATGCTCCAATCCCACCAACCTCCTCAGGAGGATCCCGGGCTTTGCTCATGATTCCCAGACATGCCCAGTCTTCAGCAGCAGTGATGGAAGAGGATTCTGCAGCAGAAGAAGGGTCTCCATTTGAAAAAACTCCATTCTTCCAACTGTGGAGCTGTAATCATCTGGTGAGTGGGGTGTCTGTGTCAACAGCATTGAGGAGGAAGAGCTCAGGGTGGGCAGCAAATCCCAGGTGGCACTGGAAGAGGAGAGGGAAGAGGGTTAGAGCCAGGACCAGCCTGGGTAGGGGGAATGAAGCCCAGCTTTTGCATGAATTGAGCAGAGTTTAATGAAGACTGTTGACTAGGGTTTAACAAAGCTGGAGTTAGCCGGGGTTTAACAAAAAAGTGGTTGACCAAAGTTTAACAAAGCCTGAATTGGGCAGGGTTTAACAAAGACTTAGTTGAGCAGGGTTTAATGAAGCCTGAATTGAGCAGGGTTTAATGAAGCAGAGGTTGGGTAGGGTTTAACAAAGCCCGTGTTGGGCAGAGTTTAAGGAAGCCAGTCTGGGCAGAGTTTAACAAAGACAAATCTGGGCAGTGTATAACAGAGCCCGGTCTGGACAAGGATTAATGAAGCCCATGTTGGGCAGCATTTAATACAGCTTGGATTGAGCAGGGTTTAATGAAGCACAAGTTGGGCAGGGTTTAACAAGGCCTATGTTAAGCAGGGCTTAATGAAGCCCATGTTGGACAGGGTTAAACGAAGCCGAGGTTGGGCATGTTTTAACAAAGCCTGACTTGAGCAGGGTTCATTATGAAGTTCATGTTGAGCAGGGTTTAATAAAGTTTTAGTCGGACAGGGATTAACGAGGTCCTTGTTGAGTAGGGTTTAGCAAAGGCTGAGATGAACAGGGTTTAACGAAGCCCAGGATTGAGCAGGGTTGATAACCAGGATACCCCAAGCTGAGCCTCGTGCACCAGTTTAAGCTCAGCTTTCAAGGTGTTCCCACTTGCACCTGCATAATCCCAAGCTTTGGGGTTACCCAGTTTTCCATCTGGCAGCCAAACCAAAGCAGCATTTAAGCAACACGTCAGGTAAACCAAACCAATATTTGAGCTCATCTGGAGGTTGGGTTAACGAAGGCCGGTAATTGTGAGCGCTTAATTAACCTGCGGGAATCACTGCAGCCACGCAGCTGAGTGCAAAGAGGAAGCAACTCTCTGTGCTGACTCCTGCTGACAGCACCAGCTCGCTCACTGATTTCTGGTTATTAAACAGCATAAATATTAATCGTGTTTATCCATAACTGGATCCACTGGAAGGGATCAACCCAGGGGATGCTCCATCAGAGCCTGTCCCTCCCGCAGCGCATCCTCTCTTCCACTTTGAATGGATTCCCTTCATTCCAATTAAATTGGGTTGTAGAGAAACCTTAATGAGCACGGACTGGTCACCCAGGTGGGTTAGGGTTGTGAGGTGCTTGTCTGCCCCTCCCTGAGCCAAACTCCCTTTTGGCTGCAGGTGCCAGGCATGAGGGTTTAACAGAGCAGGACTCACATGGAGCATTCCCTACAGGATAGGAACCAATCCCAGGGACTTCCTCCTCCCTCCCAATGCTCATGGGTAATAAAATGAGAACAGCCCAAGAGAGCCATGAGGGAGTGGGAAGTGGGGTGGGACGGGAGAGATTGGGTCTGGCAGTGATCCCACTTTCCAGCTCCTGTCGCTACCAGCACATTCCCTATGGATTTTTAGCCCACAAGAGAGAACCAGCTCAGCCTCTGAGATCCACGTATAACCCCACTGGTCAGCTCAGCTCAGCACTGGATTAAACCAGGCTGGACCTGGGCTTGGGCTCAGCTGCAGCCGAAGGAATGGCTCCTGGGAGTACAAAATCTATCAGATCCATGGTTTCCAGTGCTACCAACAGCTTGGCTGAGGATCACACAGCGCTAGGGGCGGAAAAGCCACTAAAGTCATAGAATCATAGATACATGCAAGGAATGGTGTGAGTTGGAAGGGACCTTAAATATCATCCAGTTCCAATCCCCCTGACATAGACAGGGACACCTCCCACCAGACCAGGCTGCTCAAGAGCCCTGCTCAAGTCAGAGCATGGCAGGGATGCATGGTCATGTCCTGGACTCCACCAAAGAAATCCCAACGAGGAGGCACCACACAGCTCATGGTGCCCTGGTCTTGGTAGAGGACACAGACACAGAGGATCTGCTCCCTGGGAAGGCAGGAGTAACACAGGAGAGGCTAGGGAGTGCTGGATCCCATGGGTGCTCATCCTGCCAGCAGCAGCCACCAGGGTCTCCTTTACAGCCAGGGATCACAGAATGCCCTCAGCTGGAAGGGACCCACACAGCTCATGGAGTCCAACTCCTGTGCCAGCACAGGACACCCCAACATCCACCTGGTGTGTCTGAGGGCGTTGGCCAAAGGCTTCTGGAATATTGTCAGGCTGTGACTGCTTCCCTGGGAGCTGTTCCTGCTCCACCACCCTCTGGGGGAAGGAACTCTTCCCAATGTCCAACCTAACCCTGCCCTGGCATCTCCTGCCCTTCCCTTGAGTCCTGTCTTAGGTCACAAGAGAGAAGAGATCAGCACCTGTTTCACCTCCTTCCCTTGTGAGGAAGGTGTAAACGGCTGTGAGGTCCCGTCCCCCCCCAACAGTCTCCTCTTCTCCAGGCTGAACAGACCAAGTGACTTTGGTCTCTCCTCATACGACCTCCCCTCCAGACCCTTCCCCAGCTTTGTGCCCTCCTCTGGACACTCTCCAGTAGTTTCATGTCCCTTTTATTCTGTGGTGCCCAAAGCTGCCCCCAGTGCTCGAGGTGGGGCCTCACCAGAGCAGAGCGGGACAATCGCCTCCCTCGCCCGGCTGGCGATGCCGTGCTGGACACGGCTGCCCTCTTGGCTGCCAGGGCTCACTGTTGGCTCATGGCCAACTTGCTGTCAACCAGAACCCCCAGGTCCCTTCGGGCAGGGCTGCTCTCCAGCCTCGCGCTCCCCAGGCTGTGTGGACATCTAGGGTTGCCGTGTCCCAGTTGTAAAATGAAAGCATCCACCCCAAAAAAGACCCAAGGAGCCAAGATGAAAAAGTATCTGTGTTTTAATGGGAGCAGTGGTTTGTACAGACTGGCCACGGGAGGATACAGGTTGGGAATAGAATTCCACGACGAGCAGCAGCCAGGAATAAGAACTCGATCCCGAGGCTTTGCTGCAGAGCAACCCTCTGAAAGTCATTTTTACAGCAGGGCAGGAGGGGCTGCCAGAAGCCAAAAATCCCCAATAAAGGAAAACAGGAGGGATGGATCCAACAGGATGATGGCCTCAAATGTGGCTCCAGCCAAACAACCCTACTAGGTCTCACAGATATATCCCACCGTGGCTTTTGTTCATGGAAATGGGCATAAAATCCTAGAGCATTACAATGCAAGTGTTAATTCTGCTGGAATTCTGGAACTACTGATTTGAAAACTTAAATTCCATTGCATTTTAATGCTTGCTCGGTTTGGGGGGAGCAGGTAAAGTCTGGCCAGCTTGAAAAAGAGAGAATGCAAACAATCCTGCCAGTAATTAAAAGGGAGTTTTAATTCTGCACTTTTGAGTTTTGACAGCTGTGTCTCAGCATCATGGAATTCCCAAAAACTTGGGCAGCAATGTCTAAAACCCTGCTGAGCACTCAGCACGTCAGTGCAAAGCTGTTCACCTCCTGCTCACTGCCTGAGCAGCCCCACACCAGCGATCAGCATGGCATGGTCCATCACAGCATGGCATGGCATGGCATGGATCAGCATGGCATGGCATGGCATGGCACAGCACAGACCAGCACCACACGGCACAGCGCAACTCGTAGCGGAAAAGAACTTGTGAATGAACCGACCCCGACTGTGCTGCCTGTGGATCGCTGCTCTCCAGGGCTTTTATTTCAGGAAGCAATTGATTCCCTGCAATAAATTCCCTGGATCCAGAGGGAAATGCCAAGGAAGGCCCTGGAATTCCTGAGAAAACCTGGCTGAAGCCCAACCACCAACAGGCCTGAGCTGGTCAACCTGAACCAACCTTGACATCAAACCACCCATGCTCACCCTTCCTGATCCGTTTGGTACCTCTGGAGGGTCAGGAAAGGGAAGGCAAGCTAAAAAAACCTGAAGTTCCAGCTTCCGTCCTGCCTGTTCTCAGGATGAAAACATCCAAACCCATCCCACCACGTCACATGGGACCCCAGAATTTACCTGATACAGGGAGAAGCATCAGATAAGCTTTCCTAATGGAACGTATCGTTCTCTCAATCACAACCCACCACGTGACTCCAGTTGCCTTTCCAGCTCCCAGAAAGGGAACTGCAACTCATTAAACACTAACAAGGAGGGTGATGAGAGAGGTTTTGTAGTGGATTTAAAGCAAGGGTGGCCAATAAATTCCTGATGTTGCGTTACAGCGGTGATGCCACTGGGGATGCCATTGCCACCCACCGCAGCGTGAGCCATAACCAGGGATTTGGGGAACAACAAAGAGTGTTTCCATGAATCCCGTACGCCAGAATAAACTCACAAACCCATAAATAATCAGAACATTGCAACGTTTCCTTTGCTGAGCACCAAAAATCACACACCAGGTGAGGAAAACAAATGACCAAGCCGACTGACGCCAAGGTTTCCAGTCCTTACAGTGTGCGAGCTGTACTTTGTGCCCAGCTCCGCTTGGAACTGGACGTGTTTTCCAGTGAAAAACCCCAAACACATTCGGATCACGAGGGGCAGTGGTGATCTGACCGCGGAGGCAGGGAGGTAGCATGGCTGCAACATGCAGCAGCAAACCCCAAAAGTGCATGTTTGAATTTCTTAGCTTATATTTATGGATTCTCCAGTTCGGTCCAGAAGCAGCAATGACCTGGAGCTCCAGTGTTTCTGCTACATGGATTAAAATGCAGAGGGACGAGGGATTGTGCTGGTTATAATGCAAATGGAAAGCGGCCGGAGACACCAGCTGGCTCGGCAGGAGCCAACACGGAATATTAAGTGTCCAGAAAGCTGGGAGCCCCTGTCTTCCACCCCTCACTTCCAGCAGGATTCAAGGTGTTCAGCAAACAAAACAGGATTATTCTGTATTTCCTAATATGTACACTGGATTGTTTTCCGTTCACACACGTATTCCCTGTGCAAAGCGCACATACGTTTGGGTTTGTTCACACAGTAAACCATAGGACGCACTGGCTCTGATGGCTACTTGCATAGACATTGCGGCTACTTGGCGGGGTGAGCTGGGGACTCTTCTGTCAGCAGGGTCCGGGTGACGCTTACCATTTTCCCGCAGGCCAGGAAGGAGGCGCCCAGGGCAATCAGGCACAGCCAGGTCTGCAAAGACAAAAAGGTGCCAGTGATCAGGAACGCTGTGGAATATCACAGAGATCCAGGCTTTGCATGTGGAAGGGTCCAGGGGGCTTCAGGGCATGGAAATTGTCAGTGGAAACTGCACGGGTAAGAAGCAAACCAGCATGGATGAGCAACACTGCTGGACCTGATCAGGGCAACCCTCAGTTCATGGACAACACCGAGTTGGGTGGGAGTGTGGATCTGCTGGGGGGCAGGAAGGCTCTGCAGAGGGATCGGGACAGGCTGGATCCATGGGCCAAGGCCAATGGGAAGGCGCTCAACAAGGCCAAGTGCCGGGTCCTGCACCTGGGTTACAACAACCCCAGGCAGCTCCAGGCTTGGGGAGGAGCAGCTGGAAAACGATGGAAGAGGCCCTGGGAGTGTTGGTTGACAGCGGCTGAACACGAGCCAGCAGTGGCCCAGGTGGCCAAGAAGGCCACCATCACCTGGCTTGGCTCAGCCATGGGGTGGCAGCAGGAGCAGGGCAGGGATCGACCCCCTGCATTTGGCACATTGGATCCTGGGTTCAGTTTTGGGCCCCTCAGGACAAGAAAGACCTTGAGGGGCTGGAGCGCGTCCGGAGAAGGGGATGGAGCTGGGGAAGGGTCTGGAGCCCAGGGGTTCTGGGAGCGGCTGAGGGACCTGGGGGGTTGTTCTGGAGAAGAGGAGGCTGAGGGGAGACCTCATCGCTCTCTGCAGCACCTGGAGAGGAGGCTGTGGTGAGGTGGGTGCTGGGCTCTTCTCCCAGGGAACAAGGGATGGGGTGAGAGGAAACGGCCTCAGGTTGTGCCAGGGAGGGTTAGATTGGATTTGGGGAAAAAAATTCCTTTCCTGACAGAGTGGTGAAGCCCTGGCAGAGGCTGCCCAGGGCAGTGGGGGAGACCCCATCCCTGGAGAGGTTTACGAACCACGTGGCTGTGGCACCTGGGGACAGGGTTCAGTGGGCACGGTGGGGTTGGGCTGGATGAGCTGAGAGGGCTTTTCAAACCTCAGTGATTCCATGACTCCATGGCCACTCAGTGGACAAGGAAGTGCTTGGACAATCACATTAAAAAAGCTGCAGCCAATGGCTGGGTGTCCAACTGGAGACCAGTGATGAGTGGGGTACCTTGGGGTCTATACTAAACCCAGCACTACTGAGAGTCTTCGCTGGGGACATGGACAGTGGGACCGAGTGTGCCCGCAGCGCAACTGTGGGTGACACCGAGTAGAGTGGGTGGGTGACTCCAGGGGGAACAGAGCCATCCAGAGGGATCCTGACAGGCAGGAGAGGGGAGCTCATGCTCATAAAGTCCACCACAGCAGAGTCCTGCAGCTGGGTTGGGTCAGTTCCAATACGGATTCAGTCTAGGGGATGATGGGGTGGAGAACAACCCTGTGAGAGGGATGTGGAGGCACGAAAGCTGAGTGCAAGCCAGCCACATGTGCTCACAGTCCAGAAAGCCACCCCTCTCCAGGGCTGCATCCAAAGCAGTCTGGCCAGAGAGTAGAGAGAGGGGATTTTGCCCCTCTGCTCGACTTTGGTGGAAACCCCTGGAGCTCTGTGTCCACCTCTGGGGCCTTAAGCTCAGGAATCACACAGAGCTGTTGGAATGGGGCCAGAGGAGGCCATGGAAATGAGCCAAGGGCTGGAGCACCTCCCGTACAAGGCCAGGCTGAGAGAGATGGGGTTGTTCAGCCTGGAGAGGAGAAGGCTCTAGGGAGACCTCAGGGCAGCCTCCCAGTAGTGAAAGAGATTCCAGGAAATCTGGGGAGGGGCTCTGGATCAGGGAGTGCAGGGATGGGATGAGGGGAACAGCTTTGAGCTGAAACAGCAGAGATCGAGAGGACATCTTGGGGAGAAATGCCTTCCTGTGAGGGTGGGGAGGCCCTGGCCCAGGGTGCCCAGAGCAGTGGTGGCTGCCCCATCCCTGGAGGTGTTCAAGGCCAGGTTGGATGGGGCTTGGAGCCCCCTGACCCAGTGGGAGGTGGTGGCAGGGGGTGGAACTGGGTGCACTTTGAGGTCTCTTCCAACCCAAACCATTCTTTGTTCAATCTCTGATCTCACACGGACAGATAGAGAAGAATCTTGCCTTATCCCCAAGTCTCTGCCAAACTTTCAGGTGCTGCGGCATTAAATCAGGTCTATTTTGGGAAGGACGAGGAGATGAATGGCTAAAGAGATGGTCAGAAAAATCAGGGGAAAAGTCGCATGGGTTGGCAGAAGCAGCTTAGAACTGATTTGCAAGCAAATTCGCCCACAAAAGCCTCAACTTCCCCATCTGGTGTGACCCTGCAGCTGACTCTAAGGTGTGCCAGTATTAATAAAGTGGTGGCCTCTCAGTAACAGAAGGACACTGAGGGGCTGGAGCACGTCTGGAGAAGGGGATGGAGCTGGGGAAAGGTCTGGAGCCCAGGGGTTCTGGGAGCGGCTGAGGGACCTGGGGGGGTTTGGGCCGGAGAAGAGGAGGCTGAGGACGCTCTCTGGAGGTTGCAGAAAGGAGGTTGTGGTGAGGTGGGTGCTGTTCTCTTTCTCCCAAGTAACAAGTGACGGGACAAGATGAAATGGCCTCAAGTTGTGCCAAGGGAGGGTTAGATTTGGGAAAAAATCCTTCATTGGAATTCTTCATTCCTTCATGGAAAGAGTCCTTCATGGAAAGAGTTGACAAGCATTGGAACAGGCTGCCCTGAGGACTGGTGGAGTCTTCATCCCTGGAGGGGTTCAAAACACCTTCCAGGGATGTAGATATGTAGGTATGGTACTTGGGGACACGTTGCAGTGAGCGCAGTGGGGCTGGTCTGACGGTTGGACTGCAAGAGCTTAGAGGGATTTTCCAAACTTCATGATTCCATGATTTTATGAAAACAAACCTGCCAGGACTCCCATCTTGCACCAAACTTACCAAATACGTCACAAAGGACAGGTAGACCACACTGAGGATGGCAGCCCCGATGTACAGAGCCATGTGGTTGAGGGACATGACATAGGCCACCACGAAGTACATGTTGATGCAGCAGATGAGGAGGATCAGCAGCCCACCAGCGACCCTCCAGAACCTGCGAGCAAAACCAGAGCACGGTGGGGTGAGATGGAGGGGCCAGGCTGGCATTTGGAGGTGATGCTGGAGCGAGGAGAGGACCGAAACGTGTGCCTGGGCTGAGCACCATGCTGTCTCCTGCTCAGAGGCAATTCCCTTCATACTTACAATCCGTTGGCAAAATCATTCATGACGCTGGGTAGGCTGGTGAACGTCAGGACAGGGATCAGAGCAAAGGGAAGCTGAAAATACAGAAGAATAAAGAATGGAAATGGTTCAAATTATCTCAGCATGGACAAACATCCAAGGCTTGCTCATATCTGACACCGTTTCCCTGAAATTGTTGTAAAGTAAGCCAAAGGGACTTCCCCAGCTGGGACAAGGAAGTAATTGGAGACCCTGAGGCTTGAGAAACCTGGTCCAGTAGGAGGTGTCCCTGCCCACGGTAGGGGGGTTGAAACTGGATAGGCTTTGAGGTCTCTTCAAACCCAAACCATTCCAGGATTCTGAGACCTTGGCTGATCCTCTCCACCTCCCCCATTGCAGATCAGCCCCTTCTGACAGCAACTTGCTCTGCTCAGCTGCTCCTGCAAACTCTGAAGCAACAGAAGGTTCAATATTCCTAGAATCATGGAAGTATGGAATGGTTTGGGTTGGAAGGGGCTCAAAGCCCATCCAGTTTCACCCCCCTGCCATGGGCAGGGACCCTTCCCACTGCATCAGGGGGCTCCAAGCCCCATCCAACCTGGCCTTGGGCACCTCCAGGGATGGGGCAGCCACCACTGCTCTGGGCACCCTGGGCCAGGGCCTTCCCACCCTCACAGCAAAACATTTCTCCCCAAGATCTCATCTCAATCTCCCCTCTTTCAGCTCAAAAACGTTCCTCTTCATCCTATTCAGTGCCAGAGGTTTTTCTCCAGGGCCCAGCCACAGTCCTGGGTGCTGTCACTCACCTGGAGGCTCATGAGGACATTTAAGAAGTCATTCATGCCAGTCAAGTGTTCGACGTCCTGAAAGATGGCGACGAAGAGGGTTGGGGTGATGGCGATGGAGCGGGTCAGCAGCACTCGGGCAAACCGGGACCAGCGCAGGTTCAGGAAGCCCTGCAGAAAAAACGGAGCAGCTGCTGGGTGAAAACAGCACAAGGAGGGTTCAAGCTCAGTGGGAAGAGCGCGGCTCAGGGCAATACTGGAAGCTGGTTTATTTGGACAGCCCAGTAGGAAGTTCTATCACAGAATCATAGAATCGCTTGGTTGGAACAGACCTTTGAGATCATCAAGTCCAACTGTACTTGTCCACTACTAAACCAGATCCCTGAGTGCTTCATCTACCTGTCTTTTGAATACCTCCAGGGATGGGGACCCGACCACCTCCCTGGGCAGCTGTGCCAGTGCCTGACCACCCTTTCAGTGAAGAGATTTTTCCTGATGTCCAATCTGAACCTTCCCTGGCACAACTTGAGGCCATTTCCTCTCGTCCTATCACTGTCACTTGGGAGAAGAGACCAGCACCCACCTCACTACAACTTCCTTTCAGGAAATTGTAGACAGTGATGAGGTCTCCCCTCAGCCTCCTCTTCTCCAGAACAACCCCAGGTCCCTCAGGTGCTTCTCATAAGACTTGTGCTCCAGCCTTTCCACCAGATCCATTCCTCTTCTCTGGACACACTACAGCCCTTCAATGTCTTGGAGTGAGGGGCCCAAAACTGAACTCAAGATTTGAGGTGCGGCCTCACCAGTGCTGAGTCAGGCGCACAATCACTTCCCTGGTTGTGGTGGCCATGCTGCTTCTGATACAGGCCAAGATGCCACTGGCTTTCTTGGGCACCTGGGCCACTGCTGGCTGACATTCACCTGCTGTCAACCAACACCTCCAGGTCCATCTCTGCCAGGCAGCTTTCCAGCCACACCTCCCCAACCCTGTAACGCTGCATGGGGTTGTTGTGCCCCACTGGCAGGATTCAGTACTATGGAGCTTCCAGCAAGACCTGCATGTCCATGGAAGAGGAATCACCAATATTAGCTTGAAAGGCCCAGGAAAGGAGTGAACAGGGATGCAGGCAGCTAAGAGGGCTCGTTACCTCCATAACAAACTGCCCAGAGTATGTCCCCGTCATCGTTGAGCTCTGGCCGGCAGCAAGGATCCCGATCGCCCAGATATAGAGAGCAGCAGGACCGAAGTAACAGCCCAGAACGACACCCTGAAACAGAGGTTTGCACTCACGTCAATCCCACCCCACATCTGAGAGTGGCAACAAGAGAAGCAGGCGAATTGCCTCATGACCAGATGAATCACAGGCACTGAGGTGAAAGAGAAGGAATCATCCATTTGTGGGAGAGGGCAAAGCATTCCCCCCATTGGCAGCGGATGAGGCAACACCTCATGGGCTGCAGCTCTGACAAAGCAGGGTCAGGATGGAGGCGAGGAAAAGCTTGGTCCTGGCCAACCAAATAAACGAGGGGAGCAGCCAACAGGGAGTCTGTGAGGTCAAGGTGGCTGCAGGATGGTGAGCATGGGAGAGATAACTTTGCTTAGGCAAAAGACTGGGACTGGAGGGTCATGGAACCATGAAATGAAACACACAGAATCACACAGAATGACCTGAGTTGGAAGGGACCCTCAAGGATCATCGAGTCCAGCTCCTCTCCCTGCACACGACATCCCAACATTCACCCCGTGTGTCTGCGGGTGTTGGCCAAAGGCTTCTGGAACATTGTCAGGCTGTGACTGCTTCCCTGGGAGCTGTTCCAGGGCTCCACTACCCGCTGGGTGAAGAACCTCTTCCTAATGTCCAACCTAACCCTCCCCTGGCATCTTCCTGCCATTTCCTCAGCTCCCAGACCCCATTGCTGGTCTCAGCCTTCCAACTGTTGACCCAAACGCAGCAGCTCCTATCAGAGGAGGCCAGGCTGCTGGAGATGAGGCCATGCCACCCAGCGGGCCACTCACCCCTTTGTAGATATCCACTTCCAGCGTCTTGTTGTTATTTGGGAAGAGTGAGGAGTGGGGGCTGCTGGCGTTGGCGCAGACGGCGTTCTGCAACAAGACAGAGGGGCGGGAGGTTGCGTTTCTCAGTGAGGACAAGTGGAAAAGGCTGCATGCGAGGAGCAGCGGGTACGGGAGGTCCCACTTCAGACTGGTCTAAACGGAAATAACCAGCACCCCTGTTCTTTCCCCCCCCACACACAGAATACATGAGCTCTGCCTGACCCAGGGGCACTGATGGGTTCGGAGCTGCCCATCTGCTCACAGGGTGTCCACAACAGCTCTGACAGCTCCAGAGTTCGGTGTCAGCTCAGCCCCAGATGCCAAAGGCACTGGGAGCTGAGTCCCCGCCCCAGCTCACCACATCTGCGTTGGTCTTTTCAAAGAAAGCCTCTGCGAAGACAGTCACGACGAAGATGTTAATGATGAAGGAGACAAAGAGAGCAATACAGGACTCGATGAAGAAATACTTGTTGGCTTCACGCACTTCTCTCTTGTTTGCACGGTTCACTTGCCGGGACTGAAAAGGAGATGGGGACAATAGCAGGGCTTGAGAAACTGGAATTCGCTACTGTGTGGCTTGTATCTGTAATTATACTGTACAGAGAATGGGACACGGGTCACTGGGTGGGAAGAGAGCGCACTGGAGGCAGGGAAACCAAACATTTGCAGAACAGGTAATGACAGTTCCAGCCAGAAGAAGCTCTCTATGAGGACAGGTTGGGGGAGTGGGGGTTGTTCAGCCTGGAGAAGAGAAGGGTCTGGGGAGACCTCAGAGCAGCTCCCAGTGCTGAAAGGGCTCCAGGAAAGCTGGGGAGGGGCTCTGGATCAGGGAGTGCAGGGATAGGACAAGGGGGAATGGTTTTGAGCTGAAAGAGGGGAGATTGAGATGAGATCTTGGGGAGAAATGTTTTGCTGTGAGGGTGGGGAGGCCCTGGCCCAGGGTGCCCAGAGCAGTGGTGGCTGCCCCATCCCTGGAGGTGTTGAATGCCAGGTTGGATGGGGCTTGGAGTCCCCTGATCCAGTGGGAGGGGTCCCTGTCCATGGGAATGGATGCGCTTTGAGGTCCCTTCCAACCCAAACCACTCCAGGATTCTATGATTCTGGTGCCACCCACACCCAGCACACGTGTCTCAATGCTCCCAGGACTCTCCCTGTGCCAGGGACCCTGCCACCCCTTCAGGGGGTTTGCTGCACCCCCATCAAAGCTAACACCAGAGCAGACTCCTGGAGCCTGTGACTGCTCGGGTGTTTCATGCCCCCAGCACTGCTCACCTTGACCAAGGCAGAGTGCAGGTACATGTTGTGTGGCATGATCACAGCGCCCACGATCCCCACAGCCTGCTCCAGCTGTGCCGTGCCGCAGTTCTGGCAGTACGGGATGAACAGCCCCTTCAGTAGCTTTTCCTGGTCAGGCTTCACCGTGATGTACTGGAGACAGGGACAAAAGAAAGAGGGGGTTTTGCAGCGTGCCGCGTGCTGCACAACCACTCAGGCTGCCCCTACTCAAAAGCACCCAAACCCCAGTGTGGAGTCGTTTGCTGTTGGATAAAAGGGGGGATGTGCACCAAACAGCACTGTTGATCTCCACATCAGCCACACACTGGAAACAGAGTGTCCTGATTTTCAAATGTCCACCCCCATGATTTGGTATTGGAGTTCTGGGAGGGAGAGGGAACGCATTCCCAAACAGCTCTGGTGAGAACGCAGGGAGAGACAGCAAGGGTACCTCATATCCAAACGTGATAGCCATGATGGTAATCAGGAACCCAAAGAACGCTTCCAGCTTCCGCAAGCCTGGGAGAAGACAACCATCAGCAAGCTGTGAAAATCTCCCATTGAGTTTCTGGAATTCAGGAGGAGAAATTACCGTATTTGTCCAGGAAGAGAAAGACAAAGGTGTCAGCGATGGTGATGAGCACACCGCCCCACAGCGGGATCCTGCAAGAGATCAGCACAGGCAGGATCAGTGCACAAAGCACTTTTTGCCCTCCCCTCCAGCCACAACTCCAGGGTCCAAAATCCCTTCATTCAGGGCCCTGTTTGGGATGGACTCGCACTGCCAAGACTCTGAGGATGGACCTGCATTGCCCATGGTTCTGGAGATGGATCTGCATTGCCCAAGGCTTTGGGGATGGACGCACATTGCCCAAGGCTCTATTTGCTGTGTGACAAGATGTTTGGCAAGGGCCCGTGGGTTTGCTTTCTGCAAAAACCACCCCAGATAAGAGCTCCTTCCCCAAGCTCACTCCTGCAACATTACAGGATTTGGGAAGGACTGGAGAAAAGTCACTGCAGAGCTGCCTGGCAGAGAAGGCCCTGGGGTTGCTGGTCGACCATGGCTGAACATGAGCCAGCAGTGGCCCAGGTGGCCAAGAAGGCCACCAGCACCTGGCTTGGCTCAGCCATGGGGTGGCAGCAGGAGCAGGGATGGGATGGTCCCCCTGCACTCGGCACTGATGAGGCTGCACCTCGAATCCTGGGGTCACTTTTGGGCCCCTCACTCCAAGAAAGACCTTGAGGGGCTGGAGCGCGTCCGGAGAAGGGGATGGAGCTGGGGAAGGGTCTGGAGCCCAGGGGTTCTGGGAGCGGCTGAGGGACCTGGGGGGTTTGTTCTGGAGAAGAGGAGGCTGAGGGGAGACCTCATCGCTCTCTGCAGCTCCTGGAGAGGAGGTTGTGGTGAGGTGGGTGCTGGGCTCTTCTCCCAGGGAACAAGGGATGGGGTGAGAGGAAATGGCCTCAGGTTGTGCCAGGGAGGGTTAGATTGGATAGTGGGGAAACCGTCTTCACGGAAAGGGTTGTCAAGCCCTGGCAGAGGCTGCCCAGGGGCAGTGCTTGAGTCGTCATCCCTGGAGGGATTTAAAACACAGGTGGACAAGGTGCTCAGGGTTGTTCAGAAGTGGACAGGGATGGCTGGACTCGATGATCTCAAAGGCCTTTATCAACCAAATGATTCTATGAATCCCAAGGAACAGCTCAGACCCCTCTCCCTGAATCCTGATTGCAAATCCCGTGTCCACACTGGGAACGGCAGGAGCAACCAAGACTTTTAATAGCTGCTCCTTACAAACCTGTAACTCTTACATTTGCATTCCTGCACAAAGAGGCTATCTCTGCAATGGTCCAGGAATATCGGATTTGCAGGAAGGCTACAGCCCAGTTTTGGATTAATTAAACCCCAGACCCCGCAGTTCCCCTTCCATGCAAAAAAAAAAAGAACCAGGCACCAGTGGCTGAGTAACCTCAGAGTCAGCGCAGCAGGGATGAATCACCCTCCTCAAAAAGCTTATTTCGGAAGATTTATAGGAACACGTGAGTCTTTTATGACGCAGACAGTGACACTTTCCTAATCCAGGAGGGGAGCACTCATTTCCCGCTGCCTGCTGACAACAAGCCTGACTTACTTCCCCATAGACAGAAGGTTGATAGCGATTGCCGAACCAATGACTTCTTGCATGTCAGAGCCGATGATAGCAAGCTCGACCATCAGCCACAGGATAATCCGAGGAACCTAAGGAGAGAGAAATATCCAACACCATTAAAACAGGGAAAACATCTTCTTTAAACTTCCTGGGTGAGGACAAGGTTGCAGTGATGGCACATTCCGCAATGGGCTCCTCTGCCTGGCCCTGCTATAGAAAACATGTTGACAATAGCTACTTGAGGGCTGGTCCGGAGCAGAAACCAAGGTTCCCTGTGGCAATCCCCAAGGGAGGCTCCCAGGTCACTTATATAAACAAATGCCTCCCCTCCACACATTGCACTCCTTGTCAGAGCAGAACTGAATGTTTCCGTGTGCCCAGGCACTGGGAATGAGCACAGGAAGTCTCAGGTGCTAGATGAGAAACATCAAACCACACAGAGCTGGGGGCGTCATGGACTTCCCCACAAAGCAGCCTCCCTCATCCTCAGCTGGAGGAGCTGCAGGGCCCTTTCTTACACAAGCTGGGAAGATTTCTGAAGGGTGGGGAGGCCCTGGCCCAGGTCGCCCAGGAAAATCATGTCTGCCCCATCCCTGGGAGAATTCAGGGTCAGGTTGGATGGGGACTCGAGCAGTCTGGTCTGGTGGGAGGTGTCCCTGCCCATGGCAGGGGGTGGAACTGGATGGGCTTTGAGGTCCCTTCCAACCCAAATCATTCCAGGATTCTATGAAATTCAACAGCCAGGGAATGGTCTTGTTCTGAAGAACAACTGCTCTCCTCAGGATTCCTCCGGCACTGAGTATTTCAGCCTGGGAGGCATCAGAAAAGCTGAAATCCTGGGTTTTATTCCTGACTGTCTGTAGTTCACTGGGAAATGCCAGGACATTCACCCCTGCCCCAGTCCTTGTGCCTTCCTTTTTCTGAGATGAGCAGGACCTGGGGCATCCCCTATCCGTTCTCCCAGTGGCCCAGCTTCCCAACAAGCCCTCAATCATGGATAGGATTAAAACATTCCTCCCAACCCACCTTTCTTCCAACTGGGAGATGAGCCAGAAGAAACCAACTTAATCCCCCGGCTTCTTGGCCAGCAAACCCAGGTGTGACAACAGAAATACACTTTGGCAACCAGAACACTTCCTCCTCCAGAGGAGGGTTTGGCACTGAATCTTTAGGCACTGAATCTTTCGGTCATCCTCAGGTGAGAGCACCCCAGGGCCCACCTGGACAGGCTCTCTGTGCCACTGCAGCATGGGAAGTCACCCACCTTCTGGTACTGTCGGTTGCAGACTTCGGCAAGGTGCAGGCCGGTGACGACGCCAAGCCGGGCAGCCAAGCGCTGCAGGAGCAGCCCGATGCTCGTTGCCAGCATCAGCACCCAGAGCAGCTGAGGGAGACAGGAAGACAGAAGTGGGGCAGTGAGAAACCACGGCCATGAACATGGTCCTGGGTCCCCCAGGATGCCTGTGCCCGACACTTCGTGTATCACAAGGCTTTTAAAACAGATATCATCAACACTCAGAGCTGGTTTATGTGCCCAGAGCTGGCACAGGAAGTGTCCAAATGCCAAGAAGGGTGTCCAAGAGTGCCTCACTCTCCCCCTTCTTGAAGTGTTAAAAGTCAGGTTGGATGTGGTCTTGAGCAACCTGGTCTAGTGGGAGGTGTCCCTGCCTATGGCAGGGACGTGGAACTAGATGATCTTTAAGGTCCTTTCCAAACCAAACCATCTATGATCTTGTCTGGGGTGTTTCAGCTCAGCACCACCAGCACCCCTGCCCTAAACTGTGGGTAGACACGGGATCTGCACAACTCATAGCACTCAGTCTGCAGGTTTGTCCACTGACCTTAAACCCCGCGACGGCCCCAGACTGTAAATCTGACTCGATGTTGCCCGGATCCAGGTAGGCAATGCTCATCAGAAAGCCCGGCCCTGTGAAAGCCCAGAGCTTGCGGAAGCTGAAGCAGGAATGCTGTGGAAGGAAGAGAGGATGGAGGCGTCAAGGAGCCAGCTCTGCAGCCGAGCCCTCTCCCATCGCAGGACACGTGTTGCCCCCACACACCACCAGGCTACCAGAGATAAAAACCAGCAAGAAAAAGCCAGGCTTGATTTAATTCTCTTGCTGCCGTGTCAGAAGCAGCACTGGTCAGCCCAGCCTCTTCCTTAACCGCCTCCCAAGATCTCCAGCAATCTCCAATCCTAATCTAAAGTTTAGGACCAGACTGGGATAGCCAAGGACACACTACTGGGTGGAGGATGAATTGTCCTGTGCCTAAGCAGCTGAAAATGCTGCCTTGTTGCTTATCAAAAGCAAAGATGGTCCTGATACAACAGCAAAGGGGGATGGTGCTGTTCCAAAGGGCAGTCAAGCCCTCCTGCTCCCTTTCCTTGATAAGGGAACAAAGGACCAAGGTCCCCTCCCCTGGGGCTGCAAACAAGACATTTCTCTGCTCTTCAGCAGATCCCACTGCTCCAGGCTTCCCAGGAGACAAATCCCGAGTGGAACAGGTTGCCCAGAGCAGCGGTGGCTGCCCCATCCCTGGAGGTGTTGAAGGCCAGGTTGGATGCGGCTTGGAGCCCCCTGACCCAGTGGGAGGGGTCCCTGCTCATGGCAAGGGGTGGGACTGGATGGGCTTTGAGGTCTTTTACAACCCAAACCATTCCTGGATTCTATGAATCCTAAACTCTGCAGCAAGCACAGAAGCTCGTTCTTCCTTCTCTCCCAGATCCTGTCCAGCAGCATGGATGCCCTTCCCAGCGTGGGCAAGGAGGGGAACCAGCACCCAGGAGAATGACTCACGTGGGTACCAAGCACTCAGATTTTTCCGATTGGATTTTCCTATCAGAGCAAGCGGGGGAGAGCCCGGCCGCACTCACCGTTTCATCTTCAGGAATGGGGATCTTGCTGTCGAAGTAGGTGGTGAAAGGCTCCTCAGAGGAGGCATCCGGTGGCTGCAGCGGGTTCCTGCTGCTGGAAATGGTGCTGACCACCTCGCTGTGCTCCCCTGAGGCATCTTCTGGGGTGCAAGAGACATGGAAAGGGAATGAGGAGTGAGTGAGGGTCCTCGGAAACACAGCAAAATCTGGCAAAGGCCTGGCAAGACCCAGAGACAGAGCAAAACCAACGTGTTCTGCCCTCACAGCTCATTAGGTGTGAGAGACAATGACATGAAAATGCCACGTATGGTTGTAAACCCACCCGGCCACCACGCTGCCCAGCCCAAGTGCTCCAGCAGGCAGAGAGAAGCCAGCAGTTCGTTTATTTGGAGCCTGCCCGGCCGTTCATTTATCCAGTTTCATTTCCAAAGGGCACAGCGCGATGCACAGCAGCCCCGCAGCATCGCCGTAATGATTAAGCGGGACTGAGCACACCAGGTCCGAGGAAATCCACAACTGGTTTGCACCATTCCAGAGAGCGTTATCCCAGACTCTCCTGGCTGGACAGCTCGTCTGGGAGGAGTTACTCCCGGCAGGACCCTACCCAGGGAACGCACAATGCAGCTCTTGTCTGGCAGCAAGAGCCAGTCAGGAGGCTGCCTGACTTTTCCAAGCTCCCAAACCCTGGAGGCAGGTGGAATTCCATCCCTGAGGAATCATAGAACAGTTTGGGTTGGCAGGGATCTTAAAGATCATCTGGTTTCAACCCGCCTGCCATGGGCAGGGACACCTCCCACTAGACCAGACCTAGGGTCTTTTAACTCCGAAGGAAAGTGTGCGGGGTTATTCTGGCATGAAAAAAGGCACGTTCCCATGGTAACCCTGTCGCACCACCCCCCAGTTCCTTCCCTGCCCGCCTTCGCCTGGTACTCACTCCTGCTCTCCCGTTGCGGCATTTAGCTCTAGGAGCAGGAGGGCAGCATTTGTCCCGGAGCGCTCAGCCTCTGGCAGAGGCGGACAAACACCAGGTGGCTTTTACCAACTTTCCTATTGCATCACCAGAGCAAACTGAGGTTGGTTGCTCCTCCTTTTTCCCTGCCTCCCAAACGCCTGCAGGGCCACCTGCCCTGCCAGGAACAGTTTACATAAAGGATTTTGAGTGAGCCCGGTGTCTGCGGGCTGGCTCCTCTAGTTAAGCCAGGCTGAGGAGCCCGGGAGCAGGAAATCTCCATCTGGGGTCACCCCAAAGGCCTGAGGGTCGGTGTCCACTGTGACAAACAAGTGGCCAGGGTGGGGAACGGGTAAACAGAATCCTTGAAGGGGTTGTGAAATGAAGGAATTGATTAAAGGGAAGGTGGATGTATGGATTCGTGAGATTATGGAATGGGTTGGGCTGGAAGGGACATCAAAGCGCACTCAGTCCCACCCTCCTATCGTGGGCAGGGACCCCTCCCACTGGGTCAGGGGGCTCCAAGCCCCATCCAACCTGGCCTGGAACACCTCCAGGGATGGGGCAGCCACCGCTGCTCTGGGCACCCTGGGCCAGGGCCTCCCCACCCTCACAGCAAAACATTTCTCCCCAAGATCTCTCAGTTTCCCCTCTTTCAGCTCAAACCTGCCATGTCAGCCTTACCATAGGACGCCTTCCGATCCATGTCGGAGTTCCCCATGGTGGAATCCTTCCCGTGGCCTGGAAGCTGGTTCACCTTGGCCACGTTAGCTGCAAAGGACAGGAGGAAAAACCTGTCAAGAAGGAGAATAAAAACCTACAAGAGAGGTGACCCAACCACCAGCTCCCAGCAAGGATGGATTCACTTCCCCAGCTCTTTTCCAGCTTTGTGGAACCTTACGGGGCTGGGTGACGGGTGCTTGGCATGGGACCTGCCTGGAAACTCCTGATGAGCAGCAGGGAGAAGGGGTGGGGGAACCAGGCAGGCGAAGTGAGGCGACAGCTGGGTCAGAGAGCGCCTGTTGCGAAACCACTCGAAGGAAACCAAGGGTGGAATTTCCTTTGTGTGTCAAAGCCACATTCCATCCGTCCCCTTCCAGGCATGGCTACTTCATCCCCGTCGCACCCCTCACACGGCACCTGGAGTCTCTTTGAAGGGCATGGGGCTCTCTCATCACGATGTAGTTTTAAATCTCACCAACGCAGGAAGGAACTGGGATCTGGTACCAGGACATGGTATTGGGGTCTGGTGGTACTGAGGTCTGGAACCAGGGTCTGGTACTGGGATATGGTACTGGGATGTGGTACCATCTCACCAATGCAGGAAGGAACTGGGGTCTGATACTGGGATCTAGAACTGGGATGTGGCACTGGGATGTTGTACCATCGTCTGAAATCTGGTACCAGGATCTGGAACCAGGGTATGGTACTGGGATCTGGTACTGGGGTCTAGTACTGGGATCTGGTAAGGGGGTTTTGTAATGGGGTCTTGTACCGCGATTTGGAACTGGAATCTGGTACCAGGATCTGGAACTGGGGTCTAGTACCAGGATCTGGAAGCAGGAAACAGTACTAGGATCTGGTACCAGGACCTGCTACTGGGGTCTGGTACCTGGGTCTGGAACTAGGGTCTGGAACTGGGATCCAGTACCAGGGTCTGCTAATGGGATCTGTTACTGGGTTCCGGTATGGGGGTTTGGTACCAGGTTCTGGTATCAGGGTCTGGTGACCTTGGATCAGGGAAGGCAGAAACAGGAAACATCAGTCAGGAATTCATTTTAAGTGATTTGAACCCATTTTAGGTTTTCAAAGATGAATCTCCCAATTCCAACGCCAGCTCCAAGGGTGGTTGGTAACCAAGCAAGGAACACTAAAATGACTGGCAGAGGGAGATTCTGTAGTGGCACCGTTCCTCACAGGCAGGACTGCAATAACTGATCCATCCGAAAGTACCCATGATCCTAAAGTGGGGAATCCAGGGTGACCAGAAGGATAATGCACAGCACCAAGCATTTTCTTCAGATGGGCGCATGGGAGAATTCCTTGGTGTCAGAGCAGAGCAAGGCATCGTGGTTTCACCAAACCGTACCCATTTCCCACCTAGCTTGTCGTGCTGCTCCCATCTGGCTGCAGGTGCAGCTCTGCCTCTCAACCCAGAATCACCACCAGCCATTGCAGCCAGAAAGCAGCTCCTTTCCTGCAGGACATGCTCCCGGGGACGGGGAGGCCGCGGGGCTGCCCCATCGCAGCTCCTTGCACACAGCATGGAGGGGAATGGGACACGGGATGCTTCCACAGGGAGCTGGGACACCACACTCCAAACACACCAGAGCCCCAGCAGCCCCTGTGCCTTCCAGGGTTCAATTCACAGAATCATGGAATTGTTTGGGCTGGAAAGGACCTCAAAGCCCATCCAGTCCCACCCCCTGCCATGGGCAGGGACCCCTCCCACTGGGTCAGGGGGCTCCAAGCCCCATCCAACCTGGCCTTCAACACCTCCAGGGATGGGGCAGCCACCACTGCTCTGGGCACCCTGGGCCAGGGCCTCCCCACCCTCACAGCAAAACATTTCTGCCCAAGATCTCATCTCAATCTCCCCTCTTGCAGCTCAAAACCGTTCCCCTCATCCTGTCCCTGCGCTCCCTGATCCAGAGCCCCTCCCCAGCTTTCCTGGAGCCCTTTCAGCACTGGGAGCTGCTCTGAGGTCTCCCCAGAGCCTTCTCCTCTCCAGACTGAACAACCCCAACTCTCCCAGTGTGTCCCAGTACAGGAGCTGCTCCAGCCCTCAGATCATCTCCATGGCCTCTTCTGGGCTCACTTACCACTGAACAACACCGTGCTCCAGGGAGAACCACTCTGTACAGCTCCCACCTTGGCCCATGGAAAGGACAGTGCGACCTCTCTGGCCTCTGCCAGAGCCTTCTCCCTCCAGTAGCTTCTGCTACACAGAGACATCCCAAGGCTGGAGCAGACCTGGTGTCTGTCACCCACACTGGTTTCTTTCTTTACTGGCCCGTTTTTGAAGCCCATCCCTATGAGCTTCCTTTAGAAATGGTTTGCAATAAGCCCTTTTGTTCCCCAAAATGGGATGCCTTCAGGCGGAAGAGCGCTTACCCTGGCAGCAATTTCCCCAGAACACTCACTGCATTAATAACAGCGAAGAGGAAGATGATCACAGGGAAAAAATTCATTACAGCGCGAGCCTGACCCAAATATCTGCTTGCAAAACACAGCCTAACCTGGGCGGGAGTGAAATTGGCTCCCCTATCTCCAGCAGCAGCTGCTGCCTCATGGTGCGCTGCCTCCCAGCCCAGCACAGGGAACATGTCCCTCGCGTGCCGAACCTTCTCCCATGGAGCTCCAAGAAAAGCAGCCACCAGCCGCAAATGCTTCACGCGCTTCCTGCCTGGCTTGGAACCCCCACCAAAAGATGAGGAAAACTCATCTGAGAGATGGATTTTGCTCACTCTCTCATAGAATCATATCATAGAATAGTTTGGGTTGGAACGGACCTCAAAGCCCACCCAGTGCCACCCCCTGCCATGGGCAGGGTCCCCTCCCACCAGACCAGGTTGTTCAAGACTCCATCCCACCCGGCCTTGAACACCTCCAGGGATGGGGAAGTCACAACTTCCCTGGGCAACCTGGGCCAGTGTCATTGTGAAGAATTTCTTCCTAATGTCTAATCTAAATCTCCCTCCTTCCAGTTTAAAGCCGTTCCCCCTCATCCCATCACTCCAAGCTCTGTAAAAAGTCCCTCCCCTGCTTTCTTGGAGCCCCTTTCAGTACTGGGAGGCCACTATGAGGTCCCCCCAGAGCCTTCTCTTCCCCAGGCTGAACAAGCCCAGCTCTCTCAGCCTGTCCTCATAGCAGGGGTGCTCGAGCCCTTTGATCATCTCCATGACCTCCTCTGGACTCACACCAACAGCTCTATATTTTTCTTAAGTTGGGGATTCCAGAACTGGACACAACACTCAAGGTAGGGTCTCACAAGAGCAGAACAGAGGGGGAAGAATTACCTCCCTCGATCTGTTGGCAATACTTCTTTTAATGATGCCCAGGACACCGTTGGTCTCTGGGCTGCGAGCAGACTTTGCTGGTTCATGTTGAGCTTCTCATCCACCAGCACCCCACGTCCTTCTCCGCAGGGCTGCTTTCAATCACATCACCCCCCACTGATACCTGGGGTTGTCCCGACCCGGAGGTAGGAGTTTGCTTTTCTCCATGGTCTTCTAAAGGAACAGCTCTAGTGCCCCCCACCTGCCACTCCCAGCACAGATGGAGTTAGAAGACAAAGGAATTGCAGGATAAGTGCAAAGTTAAGGTAAAAAGGATAAGGCCAAGTGCAAGGTCTGCACCTGGGTCAGGGCAATTCACCGTTTCAATGCAGGACGGGGGATGACGTGATTGAGAGCAGCCCTGTGGAGAAGGACTTGAAGCTCGATATGAGTGAGCAATGTGCACTCACAGCCCAAAAAGCCAAACTGTGTCCTAGGCTGCATCAAATGCGTGGCCAGCAGGGTGAGGGAGGGGATTCTGCCCCTCTGCTCCGCTCTGGGGAGACCCCACCTGGAGCCCTGGGTCCAGGTGTGGAGTCCTGAGCACAGGAAGGACCTGGAGCTGTAGGAGCGAGGCCAGAGGAGGCCACGGAGATGATGCGAGGGCTGGAGCAGCTCCTGTACGAGGCCAGGCTGGGAGAGCTGGGGTTGTTCAGCCTGGAGAGGAGAAGGCTCTGGGGAGACCTTAAAGCAGCTCCCAGTGCTGAAAGGGCTCCAGGAAAGCTGGAGAGGGGCTTCTTACAAAGGCTTGGAGTGATGGGACGAAGGGGAATGGCTTTAAATTGGAAGGGGAAAGAGTGGAACTAGAAGATCTTTAAGCTCCCTTCCAACCCAAACTATTCTAGGATTCTATGATGAAAAAGGTAGGAATTTATCTCTCCTTCACGCAGTTCCTCAGCACTGGGCATGGGCTCGTTGGGTCACATCTTGCCTCCAGACATAAAACACTCGCCAGAACCACTGCTGGCTCTGCACACGAGTCACCCTCAGGCAAGGCAGCAGTTGTCCCAGGAGGCACACTAAGGCAAAAACCCAAGAGCAGAATATCATGGGGTCACTCTAAGCATAGAACCACAGAATCATGGAACACCTTGGGTTGAAAGGGATTTTAAAGCCCATCCAGTTCCAATTCCATGGGCAGGGACCCCTCCCGTTGGATCAGGGGGCTCCAAGCCCCATCCAACCTGGCCTTCAACACCTCCAGGGATGGGGCAGCCACCGCTGCTCTGGGCACCCTGGGCCAGGGCCTCCCCACCCTCACAGCAAAACATTTCTGCCCAAGATCTCATCTCAATCTAATATCTAATCACAAAAGCAAAGACTCCAGAGCTCTTGTCAACCTCCAGCACCCATGGAGTGAATAATGGGTCATTCCTCCATGCAATTCGATGAAACAACACACCTCAGCCCAGCGGCGCTTTCCTTCCTGACAGCCACAAAGGCCGGAGAGCCGGCAGCGGGGAAGCAGAGGGGCCAACGTCTCATCCTTGGCATGGAAACATGAAGTTTGCTGGCCATGTTTCATGCTGGGAGCAGTTCCTGCCATTAAGATCCCCATATCTGATTCCAGGCTTTGAGCTTAGGTGCTTCCTGCTGGGAACAGCACCATGTTAACACATTTAGAGCAGTCTGAGGGCCCAGTCTCCTCAGAGTGGCAGCTTGTTCACAGAATCCTGGAACGGTTTGAGTTGGAAGGGACCTCAAAGCCCATCCAGTTCCACCCCCTGCCACTGGCAGGGACCCCTCCCACTGGGTCAGGGGGCTCCAAGCCCCATCCAACCTGGCCTTGGGCACCTCCAGGGATGGGGCAGCCACCGCTGCTCTGGGCACCCTGGGCCAGGGCCTCCCCACCCTCACAGCAAAACATTTCTCTCCCAGATCTCACCTCAAACTCTCTTTCAGCTCGATGATGGTGGGGAGCCCCCTGATCCAGTGGGAGGGGTCCCTGCCCGTGGTGGGGGGTGGAACTGGATGGGCTTTGAGGTCCCTTCCAACCCAAACCATACTGTGATTCTACGATTCTACAAAGGACACAGCAGGATGAGTGTGCACAGGAGAACAGAGAACAACACCTAGGAAACAGCAACCTGTAGGCAAGAAGCAACACTCACCCCCCAGCCTGTTCCATCCGAAGGCTCCTAGATTTAGATGCCAGCACCAGCAATGGCTCTCACCTGCTTTTTGTGGAAAGAGGGCTCACACATACCTGAGACTTCAACTATTTTCACATGGAATAAATCAAACTGCCCCAAAACCTCCGCTCCAGCAAAAGCCACAGAGATTAAAAACAGCCTCAAAAAAAAATACAGTGTCTGAGACTGTGGGAGTTTTGGTTAAGAGTCATAGAATCACGGAGTCACGAAGGCTGGAAAAGCCCTCTCCGCTCATCCAGTCCAACCCTCAGCCCAGCCCCACCGTGACCAGTGAACCCTGGCCCCAGGTGCCACAGCCACGTGGTTTGTAAACCTCTCCAGGGATGGGGTCTCCCCCACTGCCCTGGGCAGCCTCTGCCAGGGCTTCACCACTCCGACAGGGAAGGAATTTTTTTCCCCACTATCCAATCTAACCCTCCCTGGCACAACTTGAGGCCGTTTCCTCTTGTCCCATCCCTTGTTCCCTGGGAGAAGAGCCCAGCACCCACCTCACCACAACCTCCTCTCCAGGAGCTGCAGAGAGCGATGAGGCCTCCCCTCAGCCTCCTCCAGAACAAACCCCCCAGGTCCCTCAGCTGCTCCCAGGACCCCTGGGCTCCAGACCCTTCCCCAGCTCCATCCCCTTCTCCGGACGCGCTCCAGCCCCTCCAGGTCTTTCCTGGAGTGAGGGGCCCAAAAACGAACCCAGGATTCGAAGTGAGGCCTCACCAGCACGAGACGAGCTGTGAAGGGGGAGAAGAGAGAGGAGCAGCGAGGCTGATGCGTGGGACCCACACATTGAGTGGGGCAGTGGACGTCAGTTACCCTAACCACCCCATGGCTCATCTCACATCAAACACAGAGCTGTTATCGCTTTCCCAACAAACTCCTGTTTGAGAGTTCATCTGACAGCTCCTCCTCCGTTCTCCATAGGAGAGACTCCATTCATCCTCTGAGAAAACCTCCAGCTCGCAGTTCCACATGGACTTTGGCCAGGGACTGCAACTCAGGAGAGTGCTGCTGAGCCCAGGCGTGTGAATCCCTGCCAGGGTCACGCTGACCTTGGCCATGCTCGGCCCAGCATCAGAGAGCCACCAGGACCAGATCAGGAGCCGTTGCCACTGGCCAGCCCTGTCTTCCCCACAGGAGCAACTCAAGGCTGGCACCAGAGTCTGGATCCCAGCAATCCTCGACTGTGGCTCCGACGCAATGATGACACAGAACGCAGACTTGGACCGCGTGGCATGGATCGGCAGCTATAATGACATGGAACATGGACACAGAACGTGCACATGGATCTCATGGCCTGGATCTGCAGCCATAACGACATGGAACATGGAACATGTGCCCTGGATCCACAGCCGTAACCACATGGAATGCCGTCCTGGATGGCCCCACGGAGGCTGCCACCCTCACCTCCGCCCCACCATGACATTTGGATACCGCGCCGAGCCCTTGGACATGCGGGGGATGAGGCTGAGGGCACGTGGGATGCTTCCACCCCAAAGCCCAAGGGGGAAGGCACCACACCAGGGGATCAATGTGACCGAGGATGTGGGGAGGAGGCAAAGGATGAGGGTTGGGGTTTTCGACCCCAGCGATGGCCAAGCCACAGCTGATGGTGCTCGCTGGCTGTCAGCGGTTTCGGTGCAGCGAGGGGCACCTGTCCTTGGACACGCCCAGAGCCAGGGGACACCCCAGATCCAGGGGACACCCCCAGAGGCAGGGGACACTCCTAAGACCAGTGAAACCCCCAGGGCCAAGGGACACCCCGGATCCAGGAGCCAGGGGACGCGCCCCAAGGCTGGGGCCAGCCCCAGGTTTCTGCCATCGCGATCCCTGCATTTGATGTCGGGCCGGGGGTCCCCTGAGCCCCAGCAAGAGCTGGGGGTGTGGGTGGGGGTGTGTGCAGCGCCCGGGGTGCTGGGGACCAGTAGCTCCTGGCCAGCCTGCTCTGGGGGCCCCACGGGGGTCACCTGAGGGGGGGATCAACCCCACGCCACGTGCAAGGCCCCCCCCCAGGGATCAGCTGAGGGGTCTCCCCAGCACACCCAGGGGATCCCTCGGGCATCACTGAAGGGGGGACACCCCCCACCAGCACACCCAGGGACACCCCCCAGGGATCGCTCAAGGAGGGATCCCCCGGCGATCACTCGGGGTGCCCCTGGGATCCCCCCGTGGAACCCGCCTGGCATTCAGGGACCCCCAGCGGTCACCCGAGGGAGGGATGCTCCCCCCGCAGGGATCCACAGGGAAGGGGACACCTCCCCCATCCCCCCTCCTCGGCCCCACTCACCGCCGGGGCCGCCCCCGGTCGCCCCCGACGCCTCATGTTCCGCTCGGCTCCCGCCGCCGGGACCGCCCCGTGACGCGCCCGGCGCGACCGGAACGGGAACGGGAACGGGAACGGGAACGGGCGGGGCACCGCGGCTGCTCCCCGTCCCGCTCCCTCTCCCCACTGCCCACCCCGCCCTCTCTCCCCACCCCATTCCTTCTCCTCACTCCCGTTCCACACTCCACTCCTGATCCCCACTCCCTGTCCCTACTTCTCCCCATCCTGTTCCCACCTCCAGCTCCTCATCCCAGTCCCGTTGCTGCTCCCAGCTCACGCTCCCCATCCCAGTCCTGCTCCCCACTCCCTGTCCCACTCATCCCAGTCCCTGTCCCAGTCCCATTGCTGCTCCCAGCTCATGCTCCCCATCCCGCTCCCAGTCCTGGTCCCATTCCCAGCTCATGCTCCCTTTCCTGGCTCATGTTCCCCATTCCCACTCCCACTCCCACTCCTGCTCCCGATCCGCTCCCTGAGCTTTCCCCAGTCACAGCCCCCCAGACGTGGCCGCTTTTCCCACCAAACTCCCAGCACCATGGGGTTTGTGCCAGGTGCCAGTTGGTCCTGGCCGCAGCCATGCTGCATGGAGAATATTCCATGCTTTGGGGAGAAGAGCCTGAATTTGGGATTGTTTGGGATTCTGCATTTTTTTTCTGGATAGAAACACTGCTCTCTCACAGAATTCCTGTCACTCTGCACATTCCCTTGAAAACTCTAGATAATTTTTTTTTAAGTGACCCTTTCCTGAGAACTAAACCCAGCATTGCCTCCTGCGGCACCTGGCGCTCCATGGGCTCATCCCCACCACCCCGACATTTTTACTGTCCTGGTGGCTCACTGGGAAGTACAGCCTGACCATGAACCAGCAGCGAGAGCATGGGTGGATCCAGCCACCTGATCTGCATAGGAGAAGACACCCAGTAAAAACCAGAGCCCTTTGCCAAGCCAAGGTGCCAGCAGCGGGAATGCGGCTCCCCACTCTCCCCTAGCATGGAGGTTTTCAAACCCACAATTCATATTTAAACACAAAAATATCATAGGATGATGAAATGATTGAATTCTAGGAGAATTAGAGGAGGAATCTGGGAGATGGGAGCCTGCGCCCGTTGTTGCTTTGATCTCTGACCTCATGGCGTGGGCATCGGAGCGGGAATCCAAGCCAATCTGCACGGGAATGGGGGAAGTTGCCGGCAGCATTTGGCCTGAAGCTGGAATGCTCACATAGTTCCCTGAATCCCTGGGGATTTGGGATGAGGTGATGTCTCCCGTCGGCAGAAGCACCCACAAGGACAATGGGATCACAGCACTCACCCAGTTCGCAGCCGGGCGGGCACTGCTCCAGGCTGTATTTCTTGGGCATGATCTTGCAGTTTTGGGGGTTTGGCGGTGGTTTTGGTGATGGTTTTGGGGTGCAGGTGGTGTCTCCCTCCTGGATCAGTGCTGTCCCCACCCTGTCCCACTGGCACCGGGTCCCTCTCCCTATATAAGCACTGTCCCCACCCTGTCCCGGTCCCCTCCCTGCCCTCCGCCCGCAGCACCGCACTGCTCTGGTGCAGAGTTCTTGGCGGGGAACTCAGGAGGCAACTCAAAGTCTCCCCAAAGCAGCAGCATCTCCTCCAGCCTTATCGTGTATTAAATAATCACAAACTTGCTGGGTTATGGGGGTGACAGAAGGGCCAAAGGCTTTGATGTGGAGCAGCCATGCTGGCACGGGGGGAAAGGTGGGTTCTGCACCACCCTGGCCCATTATCAACCAAGTACACCCAATTCCGAGGCTGCTTGGTTGAGCATCAGAGCTGCTCCAGCAATTACCACATGGAACAGTGCGAACTCTGCTCCACCGGAGCCCAGACGGGCGCTTGTGGGGCATTTTCCAGCCGCTGGTACGTGCAGCTGTGATAAGCTGCCATCCCTTCCCAGCCGGGATCGATACAGGCTGTTATCAGCACCGCCACAGTCCAAAACCACTGGCAGAGCGATAACCCCACAGCAGCCGGCTTTTGTTCCTTTCTTCTCCAAGAAAAGGCCACTGGTGCCTTATTCCGATAAGCAAGAGCTGAACATGCAGTGCTCTGGAGTGATCGGGCAGGAGGGCAGAGGCTCGGGTGTGCGTGCTCAGAGCCACGCACTGCCGCATCCCAGGGCTCCTGGAGGGAAAAGGGGGTCACCGGGGTCTGGCTGTAGGGGCACCATTGGCAAAAGCATTCCCAAGGATTCTCGGGGCTGTTGGAGGCCTGGAAAGAAGTACCGCAGCACCTGGTTTAGCAATGCTGGGTGAGAAAGGAGAGGCCAGACCTCACAGGAAGCAATAGAGGTGGCGGCTGTTTCCCAAAAGCCCTCGGAGAGAATCCTGAAGGCAAACATGATCCATCTGAAACCACCTGGGGCAGCTGCAGAACTGGTTCGTCTGGACAGACGGACAAACAGAGGTGTCCTGTGCAGCTCCGACGTCTTCTCTGGGCTGCGGGCCAGGGAATCCAGGGCAGAACCAGGGCAGCCACCGGGGTGGGGACTGTGGGGCTCAGGGCAGGGCGGGGGGGGGGAGTGGACCGTAGCCTCTTTGCTGTCCCTCGCTGGGGACCTGCAGCCGGGATTTGGCCTCCCCACTGCATTCGGGGCTGGTCAGCAGCAGCCAAGGGCTATGGGCGGCCCCACAACAGGCAGGGGCACCCCAAGAAGGGGCTGAACCCTGGTCACTGGGGCTCGAGGGGCCCAGGAATGGGCGGGCACCCCCATCCCGGTACCAGAACAATGTGGGAAGGCGCTGGAGCTCCCGGGCCCGGGGCTCGAACGGCCCGGGAAGAGGCCGGACCCCTGGGGCTAGAAGGACCCGGGAAGGGGTTTGAGCACCCGCAGGGCCTAAGGGGCCCGGAGAGGCCCCGGCCGAGGCCCCCGAACGCGGCACCCTGAACTTCAGCCGCCCTCACGTTGCTACTTCCTCCCGCGTGACCAGCCTCCATCACGTGACCGCGGCGCCTCCTCCAATCAGCGTCCGCTCCGCCCGCGTGACTGGCCATCATCACGTGGCGGAGGCGCGTCAACCAATCAGCGCTCCTCCCTCCCCGCGGGGCCCTGCCAAGATGGCGCTGAGCCGCGCGGGGCTGCTATGGCGCCTCGGGTCGGGCCCCGCCGCACTGCGCTGCTCCCGGGGGCCGCTGAGGTGAGCGGGGACCCGACCCGTCGTGCGCCCCGCCCACAGCCACTCTACTCGGTGCCGGGGCCGCTCCCCGGTGCCTCCCACCTGTCCGGGTGCTCCCTCCGCCATCCGTTACTTGGCCTTGTTTCCCTTCTGTGCCCCGTAAGCCCGGTTACCGGCCCTGCCACTCCCCGCCCTCCCCCCTCAGTTACCGGCCCTGCCACGGTCCTGCTCCGCCCGGTTATCGGCCCTGCCACCCCCTCCCCTGCCTGCGTACGGCGCTGCCAACAACGCACCCCGTTACGGGCCCTGCCACCCCCCCTCTCGCCTGGTTACTGGCCCCACAACCCCCCCCAACCGGTTACCGGCCTTGCCACCCCTTCCTGCCCTGTTACAGGCCCCACGCCCGGTTATGGGCCCTGCCAGCATCCCCCTCCCTCACGCCCGGTTACTGGTCCTGCCACCACATCTCGCCCAGTTACTGTCCCTGCCACACACCCCCAAACACACCCAGTTACCAGCCCTGCCAACCGCCCCCACCTACTTACAGGCCCTGCCAACATCCCCTCTCCCCCACGCCCGGTTACCAGCCTTGTCAACACACCCCCTACTCCCGGTTACCGGCCCTGCCACTCCCTCCCTCCCCATGCCCAGTTACTGGCCCTGCCACCCCTTGCCTGTCCCCTCTTGATCCCCCCAGTGCCCAGCTCCCCCAGCCCTGGGGAAGGCCCCAATCTCTGGGGCAGCCCTGATCCCGATTCTGCGTCCCCCCCCCCGTGCCCCCTCCCCCAGCCTGGAGCTGGATCCATAGTGGCTGCGGCCCAGCCAGGGCTGCCCTGAGGCGGGGGGTCCGCCCTCTGCAAGGGGTCCAGGATTCCCACGGCCACCCTTCCCCCTGGTCTGGCCTCCCCCACCACCTTCGGAAAACTCAGGGATGATCCGGGTTGGGGGGGTTGCATCGCTGCAGGTTGCCCGGCTGCTGCCTCTCTGCCAAAGCTGGCTCCAGGTCTGTCCTTACCGCCCTGGTCTCGGGAGCCAAACGAATCAACAGGAAGTACGAGAGCTTCCTGGAAAGGACCTTTCCCCGCTTCTACATCTTGTACGCCACCTTCACCAAAGGTGGGGACCGTGGGGGAGAACGGGACATTCCTGCTGCTCAAGTGGGGGTGGAGGGCACTGGAAATGCTGCTTGTTCCCATCCCGAGGCTAAAAACTGCTTTGCTGGAGGCTTTTGTCTGGGAATCAGGACCTGGAGGTGCTCTCTGTTCCAGCAGGAATCCGAGCGCTCTTCCTGGAAGTAAAAGAAATACAGAAGATCCGATCCCAGATGTCCCAGCAGAGGCTGAGTGTGCAACAACTGCCGTACCGGGAGATGGAGAGGCTGCGGCAGGTACGGGACCTTTCCTCCCTGTGAAAGTGGCTCCAGTTCCCACCAGGGGCTGTGCCGGGATCGGAGGGGCCGATTTGTTGGGGTGAAGGGCTTTCCCTGCCTTGGGAGGTGTTAATTTTCAGGGAATTCCATGCATTCACTGTCTGATACTTATTCTCTCCTCATTTTGGAGGCAGTTTCGCAGGGACGTGATCAAGGCCATTCCCATTGGAATTATCGCCATCCCACCCTTTGCCAATTTCCTGGTCATCGTCCTGATGTGAGTACTGGCCTCGTGGTGGTGCCAGGGCTCGGCTGCGGCTCCGATCGTGGGGCTGCTTGACTCTGATGGCTGAAATTTCATGGAAAGGAGGTGGGAGGGGGAGCGAGTTATAAATCCAGCTGGACATTTCCTTTCCTGTCTCTGACTGGAATAAAAATTCGCCGTAGCTTGATGAGCCCAGCACTGGTTTCACAGTCCCACTCCATGTGCCAGCCACCTGCCTGGCTTGCAGAGGAGTAATCCCTGGCACACAGGGAACAACCCTGTGTGTGCTTGGCTGGAGAAACCTCCTTGCACATTTCCCTCCCAGTTGTCTCCGTAGTGCCTCAAACATCCCTCTCCCTGCCAGCTGTCCGGCCGCTGCAGCTAAATCCAGATTGTATCCCTGGATTTTTCAATCTTGCTCCTTGGCTTTCATGTCCTGCAGGTGGGTGAGAGCCCCATTACAGGCAATGAGGCAGATTTCCGTGTTGTGTTGAGCGAAGCTCCAGCCAGGCATGGCAGTGATCCGATCACCCAGTGAGGGTGGGGTGGCCCTGACACAGGTTGGCCAGAGAAATTGTGGCTGCCCCATCCTTGGAGATGTTCAAGGCCAGGTTGGATGGTGCTTGGAGCCCCCTGATCCAGTGGGAGGTGTCCCTGCCCCTGGCAGGGGTTTGGAACTGCATGGGCTTTGAGATCCCTTCCAACCCAAACCATTCCAAGATTCTATGAAATCTCCTTTCATGACAAGGTAATCCAATCTTGGAGGAGAGAAAGGCTGTGGATGTTGTCTACATGGACTTCAGTGAAGTCTTGGACACTGTTTCCTACAGCTTTCTCCTAGAAACCCCAGCTGTTTCTGGCTTGGATGGGTGTATTCTTTCATGGGTAGAAAAGGCTTGATGTTGGGCCCAGAGAGTTCGTAGAATCACAGAATAGTTTGGATTGGAAGGAACCATGCAGCCTGTCCAGTTCAACCTCCCTGCCGTGGGCAGGGACACCACCCACTGGATCAGGGGGCTCAAAGCCCCATTCAGCCTGACCTTGAATGTTTCCAGGGATAGGACATCAACAACTTCTCTGGGGAACCTGGGCCAGGGCCTCCTCTCCCTCAGGGGAAAAAAAAACATTTTTCCTAACATCTGGTCTAAACTTCTGTTTTGTTTTAAAACCATCACCCCTTGTTCTGTGGCTGCAGGTCCTGCTGTTAAGTTTTTCCCCATCTTTCTTACCAGCCCCCTTTAATTATTGAAAAGCCACAATAAAGTCTCCCCAGAGCCTTCTCCTCTCCAGGCTGAACAACCCCAGCTCTCCCAGCCTGGCCTCGTACAGGAGCTGCTCCAGCCCTCGCATCATCTCCGTGGCCTCCTCTGGCCTCGCTCCAACAGCTCCAGGTCCTTCCTGTGCTCAGGACTCCAGACCTGGACCCAGGGCTCCAGGTGGGGTCTCCCCAGAGCGGAGCAGAGGGGCAGAATCCCCTCCCTCACCCTCTGCTCCCCCTGCTTTGGGTGCAGCCCAGGACACCGTTGGTTTCTGGGCTGTGAGCCCACATTGTCAGCTTGTGTCCAGCTTCCCATCCACCAGGATCCCCACATCCTTCGCTGCAGGGCTGCTCCCAATCTTCATTCCCCAGCCTGTATCGATACTGAGGGTTGCCCCGACACAGGTGCAAGACGTTGCACTTCACCTTGTTGAACCTCATGAGATTTTCACAAGCCCACTTTACCTTGTCGAGGTCGCTCTGGATTGCATCCCATCCCTCGGGGATGTCAGCCTCACCACTCAGCTTGGTGTCATCTGCAAACTTGTTGAGGGTGTGCTCTAATCCATCATCTATGTCATTGATGAAGATATTAAACAACACCAGTCCCAGAACAGACCCTTGAGGGTCACTGCTCGCCACTGATCTCCATCTGGACATCGTGCTGTTGACCATTACCCTCTGGTTGCAACCATCCAGCCTATGTCTTATCCACCAAATAGTCCATCTATCAAATCCATATTGCTCCTATTTAGAGAGAAGGATGTTGTGGGGGATTATGTCAAAGGCCTTAGAGAAGTAAAGATAGATGAAATCCATGGATCTTTGCTTGTCCGTTGATGTAGTCACTCTCTCATGGAAGGCCACTGGGTTGTTGAGGCAGGACTTGCCCTTCGAGGAGCCATGGCTGTCTTGAATCACATCCCTGTCCTCCATGTGCTTTAGCAAAGATTCTAGGAGGATCTATTCCATCATCTTCCCGGGCACGGAGCTGAGGCTGACAGGTTGGTGGTTCCCAGGGGCCTTTGTACCCTTTTTAAAAAGGGGTGAAATGTTTTCCATGACTTTTGAAATATCCTGGAGAGTGGCTTGGCAACCACATCAGCCAATTCCCTCAGGACTCTGGGATGCATCTCATCAGGTCCCATGGATTTATATGTTCAGGTTCCTCGGGTGGTCATGAACCTGATCTCTTACAGCAGGAGAGACTTTGCTCTCCCAGTCCACATCTTGCAGCCCATCCCCTCAGGAGATGTGGGAGGTTGCCAGTGAAGACTGAGGCAAAAAAGCTGTAGAGTACTTCAGCCTTCTCCTCCTCTCTTGTCACCAGCTTGGCAGTCTCACTCATCAGGGCAGTTACATTCTCTTTGACTGTTCTTTTCAGCTTGGCAGACCTGTAGAAGCCCTTGTTATTCTTCGCATCCCTCACCAAGTCCAGCTCCAGCTGTGCCTTGGCCTTCCTGGCTCCATCCCTACACAACTGGGCATTGTCCCTGTGCTCTTCCTAAGATACCTGACCCTGCTTCCCCTGCCTGGGCATCTTCTTCTTGCCCTTTAGTTTGAGCCACAGGACACGCCTCAGCCAGTGTCTTGCCTTTCCTGCTGAACTTCTTGCCGGAGAGCTCTCGCACTGTGTGGAAACCATCCTTGAAGATTTGCCGGCTCTGCTCTGCTCCCTTGTCCCTGAGGGCAGTTTCCCATGGGGTCGTATCAACTAACTCCCTGAAGAGCTTGAGGTTTGCTTTCCTGAAATTCAGGGTCTTGATTACTCTTCACTTGACCCAAATCCCTCAGGACCGAAAATTCTACCAGTGCACGATTGCTCCATCCCTGGTAGCCCCCAGCCTCAATGTCCTTGATTGGACTTGCATTGTTGATCACCAGGTCAAGTATTGCATCTCCCTTGGTAAGGGTATCTATTACCTGGCTTTAAAAGTTGTCTTCAATGCATTCCAGGGGTCTCTTGCCTACAGCTTGCTGTGCCACTCTTCCAGCAGATGTCCAGGTGGTTGAAGACCCCAGCAGGACAAGAGCCTGTGAGCGTGAAGCCTCCTGAAGTAAGAAGGCTTCATCAATCACCTCCTCTTAATCAGGTGGCCTGTAGTAGCCTCCAACCGCAAGGTTCCCTTTGTTACCTCTGTCTCTGACTTTTAGAGCTGTGGAGTTTACTCCAGTTGGCAGCCGCTCACAAGCAGTGTCTCCGGGGATCCATGTTGGAGCCAGTTCTGTTCTATGTCTCTATCCGTGAGCTAGACGAGGGAGCAAAGGAGGTGGAAGAGAGACTTCATTGCTCTCTGCAGCTCCCGGACAGGAGGCTGGAGCCAGGCGGGGGTTGGGCTCTGCTCCCAAGTGACAGGCAACAGGACGAGAGGAAATGGCCTCAAGCTGCACCAGGAGAGGTTCAGATCGGATATTGGGAAAACCTCCTTCCATAGAAAGGGTTACCAAGCCCTGGAAGAGGCTGCCCAGGGCAGTGGTGGAGTCTCCATCCCTGGAGGCATTTAAAAGCCATGTGGATGTGGCACTTAAGACATGGTTTGGTGCTCAAGCTGGCAGTGTGAGGTTTACGGTTGGGCTAAATCTTAAAGGTCTTTTCCAACCTCAACAATTCTGTGATCCCCAAGCGAACTTCTGCAGCCCCTGCAGTGAGCTGTGCTGCTCTGGCTCAGGACATTGCTTGCACCTCTTTCCAGCAGCACAAATTCCACTGCTCCAGTTTGGGCGTGCAGTTTTCCTCCCTGAATCCCTGTCTCTTCTTCTGCCAAGGTATTTCTTCCCACGCCAGCTCCTGATCCGCTACTTCTGGACCCCCAGCCAGCAGGTTGAGTTCCTGGAGGCCTACGACGCCATCCGGAGGGACTCTTATCCATATGTGGTGGAGAGTTTAGCCCTGGCCGCATGTTCCCTGCCTGAGCCGCAGCTCCGGAGCCGCCTACAGGAGATCTGTGTCGAGGTGCGTCAGTGCTGCAGCTGGTAATTCCCATCCCTACTGCTACCTCTGCCCTTCCCAGGGAAGTGGAGGCCCAGAAGGTGTGGGCAGTGTGCACCATGGCTCTTACAGGTGCAGCGAGGTTCCCAGCCACGTGTGACCGATCTCTATGCTGTGAGAAGTTTGTTTTCGGGATCACCACTGGGTCTGAACAAGCTCCAGGTGTCTCATGTGGTAAGTGCGGCTTTTCTCCTGTTGGTAGCTCTGAGCTGGTGCCTAAGGAAGAGCCTGTCCTCTTGCTTCTGCCTTGAACAGGGGGTTGTGCCCTAAACCCAGTCCAGTTGTGGATGAAAAATGGGATGTGAGCTGGCAATATGAGCTTGCAGCCCAGAAAGCTGACCCTCGCGGGAGCTGCACATGAACTCCACCCTACTGGGAACCCTGGATCCCTGTGTCCAACTCCAGGGCCCTCAGCTCAGTAAAGACAAAGAACTGTTGTAGCGGGTGCCAGCGGGGGCCACGGAGATGATCCAAAGGCTGGGACAGCTCTGCACTATGGACGGGCTGGGAGAGTTGGGGTTGTTCAGCCTGGAGAAGAGAAGGCTCTGGGGAGACCTCAGAGCAGCTCCCAGTGCTGAAAGGGCTCCAGGAAAGCTGGGGAGGGGCTCTGGATCAGGGAGTGCAGGGACAGGATGAGGGGAACGGTTTTGAGCTGCAAGAGGGGAGATTGAGATGAGATCTGAGGAAGAAATGTTTTGCTGTGAGGGTGGGGAGACCCTGGCCCAGGTTGCCCAGAGCAGTGGTGGCTGCCCCATCCCTGGAGGTGTTGAAGGCCAGGTTGGATGGGGCTTGGAGCCCCCTGATCCATTGGGAAAGGTCCCTGCCCATGGCAGGGGGTGGCATTGAATGGGCTTTGAGGTCCTTTCCAGCCCAAACTCTTCTGTGATTCCGTGTAAGCAACCCCAGAACAAGATTGCTCTGGACCATTGGCTGCACCAGAGCCATCCTTCACACCTCAACTCACGCCAACCACATGCATCCAAGCCCAGGCACGGAGCGCGTTTTCTCTGGACGCCCACTCTCTGCCCACTCACCAGGCCAGGCAGCTGAGCCGGGTGTTCCGAGAACAGGGTTTTGGTGTGGGCAGGACAATTAGATGGTAATTAAAGTGCAACAGAATGAGTGGCACATTGGGAATGGGAGCGGTACAGTCCCGTTTATGTTGTGTCCAAAGGGGTGTGACAGCCGGTTCAGAGTGGCCACTGACCTTGCCTGTTCCTTCTCAGAAAGCCCTGAGCCAGGTCCTGTTCCTGACCACCCACTTGCCGGCCTTTTTCCTGAGGCATCGCCTGCGGAGCCACATCCTGGAGATCCGGCACCTGGACCGCGCCATGCTGCGCCTGGGCCTGGGCCAGCTTTCCGAGGAGGAGCTGCGAGCGGTGAGGATGCCTCGGCCAGCCCGTTTTCCCCCAGGATGGCCTCATCCCAGCCCTCCCCATGGTCAGCAGAGCTGTGTTGGGGCACAGCGTATTCCTCCCAGCCCACCATGAGCTGGATCGTGGCCACTCTCCTCTGGGAAGGCATCTTCTGAGCTCACTTTCCATGATGGGGCACCTCAGGGAACGGTTTACCTTGTTTCATGCCAACGAGCAGGATCCTCAGTGTTTCCTGTGACCCAGAGTGTCCATTCCTAAATGTGTCTGTATTTTTTAACTCTTCCTGGCTCTGCAGGCTTGTTACCTCCGTGGCCTCAACTCCACACACCTCAAGATGTCGGAGTGCAGAGCATGGCTGGAGCAGTGGCTGGGGCTCTCCTGCAAGCTGCAAGGTGAGGATGGGTGAGGGGCCGTTCCTGGGGCAGGGGGAACCTGGGCGTCTCCTGAGTTCCTCTGGGCGCACGGAGCAATGGCTCTGGGGATACATGGGCTCAGTGGTGGCTTTGTCTGGCGCTGAGCCCCTGGAGCCTCATTCCTGAGTGGAGCACTGGGCTGGCTCTCCAGGGCCACGTCCACATGGGATACCCATGGCCTGTACCCGCATCTCCCTGTCCCTCATAGACCTCGTGGCAGCAGATTCCAGCTCTGCGTCTGCACTGGGGGAGATAAAACGGGAGTGGGAGGAAAACTGAGGAGCAGGAGCAGAGCGAAAAGCTCTGGAGACAGGGGGCACCCTGCAGCCTCTGCTGCTGTGCCGGTAGCTCAGGTTGAGCCTGTTTGGAGTGGTTGGGCTGGAGCAGCTCCGCTCTGAACTCGTGCTCATGTTTTTCCAGCTTCCGACGCGTCCCTCCTGGCAAACAGCATGGTCCTGCTGTCCCTCAACTACGTCAGGGCCAAGGAGTGACAGCGGAGCTGCCAGCTACACATGCTGGCATCACACACTGGCTTGGCAATTCCTAGCCTGGTGCCGCAAAATCCCTGCCTTTCAGTGATGTGAAACCACAGCCCAGAGTCAGCGAGATAGGCTTGGATGCTGCCGCAGGGTGAAGATACGATTCCCTCCCTCCTCTGCCGGAGGTTTGTGCCAGTGCTGGCTCTTCTCTTCCTGTTTGTGCCGTCGGAACGGGCTGGCAGTGCCGTGGGGATAAGTCCTGGCTGTCCAGGGTGGGCAGCTTCGCTGTCCCAGCTCTTGAATTGCATCACTTGGATATGGAGCGGGAGAGCAAACGTCTCTGGGCATTTACTTTTGCATCCCTTAGCTCCATTCAGCTTGGGTTTTCCGTTTCTTGTTCTCCCCTGAGCAGCCTTGAATACAAAAGTCTCCCCATGGGGTAAAGAAAAGACCCCCAAATCCCACTGTGAGCTTCCCAGGGGCCTCCAGGGATCCTAGGATGTCCTTCACTCTGGCTGCGTCCTCCCAGAGTGTCACAGCCGCTTGCCTGGGGAGCTCTCTTGGCTGCTGGAGGGAGCTGGAAACGCCACAGTGGGACCGGCAGGGTTGAAAAGGCAGCACTGAGCCTCATCCATCGGGTTCTACCAGATTGGAGCTTGGAGTTTCTGTGGCTTCAGTGGCTTTGGCTCCCCGGCTGCCCTCAAGCAGCGTTCTGAGCGAATTTACCCTACCTTGATGTGTTTTATTAAAGAGGAAAACCAAGGGAGCGCCTTGAGCGTCTCCCTGCAGGTGCCCCCCTCTGCCTCCCGCACCACAAAAGGCTCCCTGTTTCCCCACTGGCCCCTCCACCTGCAGAAGTGGCGTGCTGACGCCTGGAAAATTCCCTTTTTTAAGCATTTTTTTGAGTAAAAGAGGGGTAGAAACTCCAAACGAGCATGCCAGACCAGCTCTGAGCACCTCCCCTCTGAGAGAAGAAACCCTTGCCACCAAGCCCTGCAATCCCAATTTTTGCAGGAATTTGAGGCCCCATCATAAGGAATTCCCAAGGATAAGTTTAATCCCCTTGGAGATGTGACTCCCTGTGCAAGTTTGAGCATTTCTTTTATTTTTACACTTAAATATTCTCTTTAAATACAGTGTTATCACCATGAAAAGAACAGAAAAGGCTGGGGGGGGGGATATTAGGAGGCCAAGCTTTGGATTCACACTGGGAAATTAAAAGTGGGAAGTCACCTCAGGCAGTGTGAGACGGGGAGGGTGCGGAGGCGCAGTTTAAATAGGACGCGGAGCTGGGGAACGCCGGGACAGCAGCACTGTGGTGGGGCCAGGGCTCCCAGTAGCACCAGAGGGGAGAGGGGCTGTTGGAATTCACACACAGCGCTGGATCCGAGCGGGAGCTGGTCAGGATGCTTCAACCAACCAAAATACCCATAAAGCTGGAAACGCTTCTGTTGCGCTGGGAACACACTGGGATCCTTGTGAAAATGGAATAAATCCAACCAGTTCTTTGCTTACCACGACAGCAGCCCTGAGCTGGCACCATGGGATCCATTCCGTCTGCTGATGGATCCTCCGGCCTCACTGAAGGAGCCGGAGCGGGTCCAGACCTGGCGGTGGCAGCCGAGGGCCAGGACCCGGTGCTGGGGAGAGAGCACAGAGCCAGCTGAAAATAAAGCCGGGGGGAGGGGGGGGGAACCCAAAGCCCAGGAGTTTTGCCCCATTCAAGTGTCACCATTCGCTCCAGTTTCTGAGCCTGGAGTTGCTCTGGTTTGTGCAGGAGCTAAAAACCCCTACGGCCAAACCAGTGCCAGACCAGTGGCAGCTCCTGCCAGGAAGGGACGCGGAGAAGCCACCGACAAGGGGTAAGGCTTCGTTCCTCCCTCATTGAGCCCTTGAACGTGGCCGAGGGCAGGGTGAGCCCTGGGCTGGAAAGCAGCCCCTGCCCCTCAGCTTTGCCCTGGGAGGAGCGTCCCCAGGGCTTGGTCCCAGGGGAAGGAGTCGCTTTGCCAGGCCAAAGGCTTGGCTGGAGCCGCTGGCCCAGGTTGCGAGAGCAGCACAGGGATTTAAATCCCTTCCAGCCCCTTCAGACAGCAGGAGCCACTGCCAGGAGCAGGAGAGGAGCCTTGAACTGACCAAATCCCCCCAACAATTCACGGAGTGCAGATTTTGTTCCAGTTCCGCTGCTCTCCAGCTGGGACGATTCCCATGGGAGCCGCATCCCCTGGGAGCAGCTCCGGGCTTGTGTTCTGAGAAGCGAGGGCAGCAGCTGCAGGGCTGTGGGATGGAACCCTCCATCAGAGGAAGCTCAGGGCATTGGGGGGCTCTTTACTCCCCTCTCCTCATGATCCTCTCCGTAAAGACTGGATTTGCTCATCCGCAGCGCTGTGAACGCTTCCCGTTGGCCAGGACAAGGGCAGAGGTTGAAGCTGCTGGGAGACGGAAGGGGAGCTTGAAGAGGTGCCCCCCGCCCTGTCCTGCCCCTCGGGATGCAGCGTAACAGGGGGCCCATCCCAGTGCTGGGGAGCCAGAAGCATGGAAATTGCTTTTCCCACCTGGCTGGAGGAAGCACAGCCGGTTGCGTTGAGCATTCTTCAAGGCCAGTGTGGAGCACAGGGACAGGCAGACGGACATGGTTCTCCACGGCCAAGCCATGGTTGCCAAGGGCTCCAACTCTTCCAATCCCGGTGGTTAAACCCCCCTGCCCCAATTCCAAGGAGAGTTTGTGGGCAGTGCTCCCGCCTCTCTTGTGCAAGGAGAGCCTCCCTGGTGGCTCTGGGTCCTTCCTGATCCATCCCAGCTGTAGTGGCTGTAGGGAAGGGACACTCAGAGACGCTGGGTTGTGACACAGCCTGGTAAACATTCCGTAAAGGAAAAGAAAAAGGAAAAATGGTCTTTTTCCCTTAAAAACCAAAAAATGGAGAGGACTCCCCGCAGCCAGGGGCTGCGCTGGGGGCAGCTCCGGGAATGGAGGACGGGAAGAAGCTGCCATGGGAAGCAGGAGGCTCCAGGTCCAGTGTGTGGCAACCAAACAGCCACCAGCATCAGCCAAGCCGGGAAAACCATCTGTGCCGAGCAAGTGGGAGGCTCCAGGCCCTGGGCAAGGGGGCAGCAGCCAAACTCCTCTGTACAAAGCAGCCCCCGCTCCCCCCATTAAATAACCCTGGTGTCCCCTGCCAGTCCGTAAAAGCCATTGGCAATAAATAATGGAGCACCGAGGGGCCGGGGCCACTCACACAGGCAGGACTGGCCCCTCGATGGAGGGTGGCTCCTGGTCCCCCTCTGGCACTGGCTCCGGTGGGACTGAGGAGCATGGGGAGCAGGGAGCAGCAGCTGCTCGGCAGCCCTCGGATGTTGGTGCGGTCTCCGGTGATGAAGGACTTTTGGATGCTTCCCCCTTGCTGGCGGCAGCGGCAGCTCGGCCACATGGCAACGCAGGGACAGGGAGGTTGCTATGATCCTTCTCGGCCGGCTGTGCCACGCTGCTCTCGCCCTTGGCGCTCGGCGCCGGCCGCGGCTCCACCTGGTAGTAGAGCACTGGGCCATCGTTCAAGTAGGGCTGGGCACCTGCCGAGGCCGTGGGCTCCGAGTCGTCGGCAAAGCAGAGGACGGACGAGCCTGGAGGTAACTGCGCTTGGATGAGGATGGGGGCGGCCAGACCCGGGCATAAACCCTCTGGCACAGCCAGGGGCTCTTCAAGGATGCAAACGCCCAAGCTCTCCACGCTGGAGCCATTGCTGGAGTCTTCCTCAGCCTTCAGCCTCTCCAGCTCCTCGGCCGTTTGCAGGTGCATCACGGCTGTCTCGTTCTCCGCCATGAACTCCTGGAAGTCCTGTGTTTCAGCCGGTGGTCCCAGCCAGTCACCAGCAGAGCCAGGAGCAGCAGCAGTGGCCACTGCCTCCTCCTCCGGTGCCCGCCCACCCTGACGCTTGTTCTCCAGCTCCAGCTTCATGATGGTGTGGAGGTAGTGAGTCCGCACGCGGATGGGATTGAATTCGATCCGACCAGCCATGTTACCACAACCATCCCGGGAGCAGCCGCAGGGGAAGGACATGCGATCCACCTGGCGGGGAGACAGACAAGTGGCAGCTCCAGCATTCCAGAGGATTCATCCCCAGAGCCCAATTCCATCTCAGGAGCTCCAGGATGCCAGAGGATCCCTCCCCAAAGCCTAAAACACATCCCAGCAGCTCCAGGATCCCGTTGGATCTTTGTCCCAGAACCTAAAATCCACCCTGGCAGCTCCGGGATCCCAGAGGATCCCTATCCAAAGCCTAAAAATCCAACTCAGCAGCTTCAGGATCCCACTGGATCCTTCCCCCAGAGCCTAAAATCCACCACGGTAGATCCAGGATCCCAGAGGATCCCTCCCCCAGAGCCTAAAATCTACCATGGCAGCTCGAAGATCCCACGGGATACATCCCCAGAGCCTAAAATCCATCTCATCAGTTCCAGAATACTGTTTGATTCCTCCCCCAGAACTTAAAACCCACCTCAGCAGCTCCAGGATCCCGTTGGATCCTTCCCTAAAATCCACCTGAGCACTGTCTGACCTTGAGAATTTGGTGCTGGGAGAACACTTTTCCCTGCAAGGTGTCCCCAAAGCAAGCTGGAGCTGCATCCCAGCAAAGCACCAAGATCATCGAATCCTGGAATAGTTTGGGTTGGAAGGGATCTTCAAGCCCATCCAGTCCCACCCCCTGCCATGGGCAGGGACCCCTCCCACTGGGTCAGGGGGCTCCAAGCCCCATCCAACCTGGCCTTGGGCACCTCCAGGGATGGGGCAGCCACCATTGCTCTGGGCACCCTGGGCCAGGGCCTCCCCACGCTCATCATGAAGTGTTTCTTCCTAATGTCTAATCAGGACGAGGCCTGACAACCTGGTTCCTCTGCTGACATCTCCTTTCCTGCCTCACCTGGCATTTGATCCCAGCCTGGCTGCAGGCGCAGGCCTCCGGGTCGCAGTAGAGGCGGCAGTCGCAGCCGCACTCCTCGCGGGACAGGCGGATGGCCCTCAGCTCCTGCTTCTCCTCAGCATCAATGCGGTGAACACCGGAGGCTCGCAGCAAAGCCCGGCGCCGTTTGGTGGGCAGTGGCTGCAGGAAGAAGTAGTCATCCACCTCTACATTCTCCACATCGATGTCGTCATCTGAGACGTCCTCCAGTGTCAGCCCATCCGCCTCCTCCGACTCCACCGTCCCGTTCTTGGTGAGCTGTGGGCAGCAGGGCAGGTTCAGCGCCCACATGGGGGATACTGAGCTCCGACGTGGTGGTACAGAGGATTCAGTCCCTCCATCCGGCCCCACCATCCCCACCACCCGCCTCAGTATCTCCCATGCTCCTCAGCACCCAGCAGAGCCCCACGGAGCCTCCTCGTGCACCCCAGGCTGAGCTCCCAGCTTTTTATGGGAGAAAGGTGGGAAATAAGAATTCCAAGCAGAGAATCCCTTTTCCACCTTCCCTCACCACAACCTCAAACAGTGAGAGAAAAGGAGGTCGGTGCTGCTTAAAATACTGGAGAGTAGTGGCAGCAGAGCCACAAAGAATCCCCTCCAGAGAAATGAGGTTTGGAAGCAAAAGGGCCGGATCCTGCAATGTGCCTGCACCTCCCAACCCGGTCCTTCCACCTCCCGCCCTCCCCAGACACTGGAGAACCCCAATTCCTGGCCCTGAGGATAAATGGGGTCCCCAGCTCCCAGAAAGCTGGCACAAGGGGACAGCAGCCAGAGAGGCCCATGGAAAGGACCAAGTTTAAAAAAACTTCCAATGGATAAAGAAACTGAAGGGGTGGAGGAGGCTGGATCCCTGTCCCTGTGCCCGTGGCGAGGCTGGATCCACACCCCTGATCTGCATCCCTGTACCCACAGCCAGGCTGGATCCACATCCTTGTGCCAGCAGTGGAGCCGGATCCGCATCCCTTTCATAGGATCACAGAGTCACTTGGTTGGAAAAGACCTTTGACATCGAGTCCAACCATACCTGTCTGCTACTGAACCATCCCTAAGCACCTCATCTGCCCGGCTTTTGAACCCCTCCAGGGATGGGGACCCAACCCCCTCCCTGGGCAGCTGTGCCAGTGCCTGACCACCCTTTCAGTGAAGAGATTTTTCCTGCTGTCCAATCTGAACCTTCCCTGGCACAACTTGAGGCCATTTCCTCTCGTCCTATCACTGTCACTTGGGAGAAGAGACCAGCACCCACCTCACTACAACCTCCTTTCAGGAAATTGTAGACAGTGATGAGGTCTCCCCTCAGCCTCCTCTTCTCCAGAACAACCCCAGCTCCCTCAGCCGCTCCTTGTAGGACTTGTTCTACAGCGTCCCCACCAGATCCATTCCTCTTCTCTGGACACACTACAGTCCTTCAATGTGTTTCTTGGAGTGAGGGGCCCAAAACTGAACCCAGGACTCGAGGTGTGGCCTCATCAGGGTCAGATCCAGAACCCTTTGCCCAGAGTAGGGCTGTATCCATGTACCTTTGCTCACAGGAGGCCGTGACAGCAGCGGGCTCCAGACCCCTGGGGAGCAAAGCCCAACCTTCAGGCAACGCCCAAAGGTGCAAACCTGGCACCCACAAACAGAGGATGGGTTGGAAAACAAGCAGAGCCAGACGAGATCCCAATCTTCCCCCAGTGCAGCCCGGCTGCCTCCTCCCAGACTGGAATTTCCACCAGCACAGACCTGGCAAGGTTTGGCCAACAGCTCTAAATGCAACACAGGCTGATGCTGCCCAGCCAGCCCTGCATGTGGGTACAGCGTCAACATGAAAAGAGGTGAAAGAAATCATAGAATCACGGAATGGGTTGGGTTGGAAGGGACATCAAAGCCCCTCCAGCATTGGCAGGGACCTCTCCCACTGGACCAGGGGGCTCCAAGCCCCATCCAACCTGGCCTGGAACACCTCCAGGGATGGGGCAGCCACCGCTGCTCTGGGCACCCTGGGCCAGGGCCTCCCCACCCTCACAGCAAAACATTTCTGCCCAAGATCTCATCTCAGTCTCCCCTCTTGCACCTCAAAACCGTTCCCCTCATCCTGTCCCTGCACTCCCTGATCCAGAGCCCCTCCCCAGCTTTCCTGGAGCCCTTTCAGCACTGGGAGCTGCTCTGAGGTCTTCCCAGAGCCTTCTCCTCTCCAGGCTGAACAACCCCAACTCTCCCAGCCTGGCCTCGTACAGGAGCTGCTCCAGCCCTCGCATCATCTCCGTGGCCTCCTCCGGACTCACTGCAACACATCCATGTCCTTCTTGTGCTGAGGACTCCAGTTTTAGTGGTTCTAAATCCATCCCAGTTGGGATGAACGAGCAGTCTGGATCTCTCCTCTCCACCCAGCTTACATTAGAGCTCCAGTGAAGCTCAGTGAAGTGTTCCCAGATGTGGCATCGCCCAGATTTCACCAGCAACACCCGCTTCCCCAACAGTACCTTCATCTTCTTGGCGTGCAGCTTCTCTTCCTTGAGGTGCTCCCGAAGGATCTCCCGGTGGTTCACCTCCTGCTCCTGGGCAAACTCACAGAGCGTGTAGCGGCGGACAGAGTTGTGGCGCGGGGCCATGCCCAGGGAGCTGCCCCCCTGGCTGGGGACACTGGTGAAGCCCTGGCGCCGGGCAAAGTAGTAGACGGTGACTTGGTCAAAGCGGACGTTCTTCCTGCGGAGCTGCTTCTGCCGCTTCAGGATGGAGGTGGCTGCGGGGGCAGAAGCCAGAGAGGGGTCGTCAGGAGCCTAACACCCCTCAGGGGTCCCCAGAAATCCTCCCACTCCTCTGGAACGCAGTTTCCAAAGATCTCCCACTCTAAGAGAACGTGGCTTCCAAAGATGTCCCTTTCCTCTAGAACGCAGCTTTCTAAAGATCTCTCACCCCTCTGGAACGTAGCTTCTCCCATCCCACTGGAACACAGCTTTTCTACTCCCAGGAGGTGGTCAACCTCAAGCTGATGGTCTGGAGCCACCTCTGGATGACAGCTGTGCCCACAGGAACCAGGCTCTTCCCTCCTTTGTCACCAAGACCCCAGTAATCACGGCTCCCTGCACCATCGGCACCCCCAGTGCCAGGAGGAAGGCAGAAAAGGTCTGGGATGGAGCTTGGTCACCAGTGTGGGGAGTCAGATCGGCAGTTCCCCAGGCTCTGGCACGATCCAGACTCACGGGACCAGCAAACTCATCCCCTCAGACGGGATATGAGGGATGGACAAAGGGAGAGCAGAGCCAGCCCCACATTCCGGGGGAAGGGCAGGGCCAGCCCCACGTCCCAGTGTCTGGTGCTCACGGCCAAGGCCTGTGGTGCTGGGAGCAGAGACAGAGACCGGGAGAGGCTCTGTCACCGCACACTCACGGATGAAGCCAGAGGAGCTGGAGGGGTTGACGCTGTCGCAGCTGTCGGCACTGTCACTGTTGGAGATCTCGTCATCCGAGTTGGAGCCGGCCGAGCCCACATCCGCATCCTCAAACTTCCTCTTGAGGCCAGCACTCGCGATTGCATCCATTTGGCCGCGCTTCGCATGGAGAGCAGGCAGGTGGGATGGGGCTTGGCCACCAGCTCCCTGCAGACAAGGCAAGAAGCTGTAACAGCATTTTGGAGAAGCCACCATTGCTCGTGATAACCAGGAAAGGTTTCCTTGGCTCTTCAGAGCAGCATCTCCCCATCCCTGCCCTCTCCACCTCAGATCAAGGCTCTGGTCCCCAGCTCCAATGGGATCCCACCCTCCAGTTGGGAGCTGTGCACCGGTATTTAATGATATGCCATACTTTGGGGCAGCTCTGGAGGAGCAGGCGACTGGGCAGGGCCAAACTCATCCCTTCTAAACCAATCCCTATTGGAATTCACCCAGCACCAGAGGAGACAGGGGTTTTATTGATGAGAGCTCGATCTGCCTGGCACAGCAACCACCTCTCCCATGACCCAACCTTTCCTGGCACTCTTGCCAGTTCCCAACAGCCTTGGGATACACCAGGGTTTATCCACTCATTGCTGACGTCAGATCCCATCCAAGCTGCAGTAGGGAATAAGCCTCTTGCCAGGAGATGCTCCAGCATTTTCCTGTCCCCTCACTGATGTCCACACGCTCCAGAAAAGGCCGCTTGGCTTGCCCATGGGAAGCTGGGAAACGCTCTGCTCCACCTTGGGCAAAGAATTCCTGGGAACTGACTTCCCGGTGGAAGAGCAGTGAGCAGCACTCTGTGTTCTCCCAGTGTTTCTGGGTCACCACAACACCAGTGGCTTCTGCTTCTGAACAGAGCCAAGGGTATCCCCATCCCCTGGGCTGGGCTGGAGCCAGAAACCTCCTGGACCCTCAGGACCCCAGCACCCACCCAGCTGCACCATCTCCTCTCCCCTCCACTTCATGATCCGTCTGCTCCAACCACCGTTCTCATGGCAACGGAACAACCAGCTTTGACAAAAAGCATGTCAGATCACGGCATCACAGAATCATGGAATTGTCTGGTTGGAAAAGATCTTTGAGATCATTGTGTCTAACCATCCCTGTCTGCTGCTGAACCCTCCCTGAGCACCTCACCCAGCCAGCTTTTGAACCCTCCAGGGATGGGGTCTCCCCCACTGCCCTGGGCAGCCCCTGCCAGGGCTTCACCACTCCGACAGGGAACACATTTTTCCCACTATCCAATCTAACCCTCCCTGGCACAACTTGAGGCCGTTTCCTCTCGTCCCATCCCTTGTCACTCAGGAGAAGAGCCCAGCACCCACCTCACCACAACCTCCTCTCCAGGAGCTGCAGAGAGCGATGAGGCCTCCCCTCAGCCTCCTCTTCTCCAGAACAAAGCCCTCCAGGTCCCTCAGCCGCTCCCAGAACTCCTGGGCTCCAGACCCTTCCCCAGCTCCATCCGCTTCTGCGGACGCACTCCAGCCCCTCAAGGTCTTTCTTGAAGTGAAGGGCCCAAAAGTGACCCCAGGATTCGAGGTGCAGTCTCCCCAGTGCCAAGTGCAGGGGGACGATCCCATCCCTGCTCCTCCTGCCACCCCACGGCTGAGCCAACCAGATGCTGGTGGCCTTCTTGGCCACCTGGTCCTTTTAGACCAGGCAGCTTTCCAGTCACTCCTCCCAAGCCTGGAGCTGCCTGGGGTTGTTGTAACCCAGGTGCAGGACCCGGCACTTGGCCTTGTTGAGCGCCTTCCCATTGGCCTTGGCCCATGGATCCAGCCTGTCCCGATCCCTCTGCAGAGCCTTCCTGCCCCCCAGCAGATCCACACTCCCACCCAACTCGGTGCCACCTGCAAACTGACTGAGGGCGCACTCCATCCCCTCATCCAGATCACAGATAAAGATGTTAAGCAAGATCAGCCTCAACCCAGAGCCCTGGGGTCACCACATGTGAGCGGCCATCAACAGGATTCAGTTCCGTTCCCCACCACTCTTTGGGCCTGGGCACCCAGACAGCAGCAGGAGGCACTGCCCGTGCCCAGGCTCCACATCCTCTCTGCCAGCTTGAAAGCCAAAAAGGGACCATGGCTGCCCTTCTCTCCCCAAAAGATGATCCAGTGCCAGAGCCACAGGGAAGCCCAGAGCAGCAATGGGACTTCCCAGTCCTCAAAACACCACATTTTGGGGTTAAATATGGCTTTTTGGGTATGGATTTGTCAGGAAATTCCTTAATCCTGTTGTATAGGGCGGGGGAGGAAAGCAGTGGCCGAACCAGTCAGCCTAAATCAGGAGCTAATTTAATGACACCGATGCCACACGTGATCCGAGGGGATAAGGGCAGGTGGAAAACACCAGCTGGAGCATCACTACCACGACATCCTGACCCTCTGTGTTCAACCCCTCCATCGCCCCAAAACCAGCTCTGTTCTCAGGGTCCCCATCTGCGCTCTGCGTGGAACTGCTCATGCCAGGGCTCAGCTGACACCTTCGGCTTCGTTCCAGGAAGGAAATCATTAATGAAGAGAACCTGCAGCTTTTTCTGATCCCAGCAAAGCCAGTTTTCAAAATGTTGCCTAAAACTCCTCTCCCTTGGGTGTTTCCAGGGAGGAAAATCAGTGACAGCATCCAGGTGGGCAACCCTACACGAAGCATCACACTCAGGGCAGGGATGGGGACCAGATCCAGCAGGAGACGGCTCGCGTTCATTGTGTTCCTGGAGGTGCCCAAGGCCAGGTTGGATGGGGCTTGGAGACCCCTGACCCAGTGGGAGGTGTCCCTGCCCATGGCAGGGGGGTGGCACTGGATGGGCTTTGAGGTCCCTTCCAACCCAACCATTCCAGGACTCCATGATTCTTACACCAGACCAACTCCCTGCACCAGAGGGGAAAACGCCCACCCCAGAGCCAGAGAGGTGGGTGCCCGGCTGGGGGTGCTGCCACCGCAGGGATGGGGAGCCAGGAGCGGCGAGGAGCCGGGGGAGAGGTGGCAGGAAAGGAAGCGTTCATCTCATTTCTTCACAGTAGAAGCTCCTTCATCTGTGCATCCTCCTCCTCCTGCAGGGAGCAACCTGGAGAGCCCCAGATACCCGGTGCATCCGTGTGGTTTCTTCCTCATCCACCTCCTGCAGGGAGAGCTTCAGAGACCCTGGCAATCAGCATCGTTCTATACTCATCATCATCCCCTTCCTCACTGTGTCATCATATTCCTCCTCCTCCTCCTGCAGGGAGCAGCCTGGAAAGCCCCACAGATCCCTGCCCATCAACACGGTTCTCTACTCATCATCATCTTCCTCAGACTCATCATCTTCCCCCTCCTCCTCCCCTTCCCCATCTTCCTCTTCCTCTTCCTCCCCCTCCTCCTCCCCTCCTCCTCTTCCTCCCCATCTTCTTCCTCCTCTTCCTCCTCCTCCCCCTCCTACTCCCCATCTTCCTCCTCCTCCTCCCCATCTTCCCCCTTCTCTTCCCCCTCCTCCCCATCTCCCTCCCCCCCTCCTTCCCCATCCTCCTCCCCCCCTCCCCATCTTCCTCCCCATCATTATCATCATCATCTTCTTCTTCCTCCTCATCCTCATCTTCCTCCTCCTCTTCCTTATCCTCCACATCCTCATCATATTCCTCCTTCTCCAGCAGAAGCTGCCTGGTTACCCACAGAGACCTCAGCCATGGGGGAATTAAATAATAGCAGTTGCAGGTTTTGTTTGGTTTTTCAACAGAAAAGATGCCCAAGGTGGGATTTGGGATGGGGAAAGAGCAACCTTGGCTCCAACACCGCGAGGAAGGGGCTGTGTAACCCCAAATTCCCTTCTTTCCGCTGTTAAACTACATTGAGAGGAATTCAACTAAAAATAGAATTTTTTTCAGTATGAGCCATCACTGGAATTGCCTTTCAGAGTGGGTAGGGGTTCACAGAATCCTGGGATGGGTTGGGTTGGAAAGGACCTCAAAGCCCATCCAGTCCCACCCCCTGCCATGGGCAGGGACCCCTCCCACTGGGTCAGGGGGCTCCAAGCCCCATCCAACCTGGCCTGGAACACCTCCAGGGATGGGGCAGCCACCGCTGCTCTGGGCACCCTGGGCCAGGGCCTCCCCACCCTCACAGCAAAACATTTCTCCCCAAGATCTCAGCTCAATCTCCCCTCTTGCAGCTCAAAACAATTCCCCCTCCTCCTGTCCCTGCACTCCCTGATCCAGAGCCCTTCCCCAGCTTTCCTGGAGCCCTTTCAGCACTGGGAGCTGCTCTGAGGTCTCCCCAGAGCCTTCTCCTCTCCAGGCTGAACAACCCCAGCTCTCCCAGCCTGGCCTCGTACAGGAGCTGCTCCAGCCCTCGCATCATCTCCGTGGCCTCCTCTGGCCTCGCTCCAACAGCTCCAGGTCCTTCCTGTGCTCAGGACTCCACACCTGGACCCAGGGCTCCAGGTGGGGTCTCCCCAGAGCGGAGCAGAGGGGCAGAATCCCCTCCCCTCCCCCTCTGCTCCCCCTGCTTTGGGTGCAGCCCAGGACACCGTTGGTTTCTGGGCTCTCAGTGCACTTTGGTGGCTCCTGGGGAGCTTCTCCTCCCCCAGCACCCCAAGTCCTTCTCCTCAGGGCTGCTCCAAATCCATTCTCCATCCAGTCTGGATCTGCGCATGGGATTGCCCCGACCCAGGAGCAGGACCTTGCACTTGGCCTGAGATAGAACTCCCGGACACAAAGAGCACCCTGAGACAGAGCAGCCAAGGGCCTCCAAGATCCAACAGGGAAAACCCACTGGCTTTAAGCTCAAACGTTGATAATGAGGCAGGATCATCCCAAGGAATTAACGCTGTCATGTTGCAGAACCACCCACACTCCTGGTTTGCCAGTTTCCTTTCATCTCTTGTGACTCCAGTATCACCTCTGATGATCCTCAATCCACATCAGATGCACTAAGGGGCTGCTCCTCTATCCCAGCTTGTCCAGGAGGAGACTAAAACAGTAATTCCAGAGTGAAGAGCCATTTCATACCCAGATATTCAGAGTAATTAGCACTTAGCAATTAGCAGGCAGGGACCCTTGGAGCATCCTGAGAATCCTATGGAGCATCCTATGATTTCTCTGATGGCTCCCAAACCCCTCACATGGATCAAGGGCTCCAGGATCCAGGATTTCCACCCTCACATTTATTCACTGCATCCCTGGAGCATCGGCTTCAGCAGAGGCCGGGTTAAATGAGTTTCCCATGAAAAGTCAAGAGCCAAAAGCAGATCCGTACAAATCCTCCCAGGGTTTCAAGGTATCGGAGTTGTCAAACATAGGGACATGGGATTATTTCAGGAGCCAGATAAGCAGAGGATGGGAATGAGATGCAAGAAGGAAGAAAAGAAGTGGATTTACACAGGGAGAGAGCTCCGCGCTAGGCAACCCCATGCAACAATCAGAGATGCATCCTGACCCCATCCCAGTGGATGACGGGTCACAAGACCGAATCACAGCACGCAGGACAAAGGCAAAAGAACATAAGCACGGGACGACTGAAGGAGCCCATTTTATTCCATTGCAGCAGCCGGCGTCTCCTGGGAAGGCAACGCTGGAGTGCAAAGACAGCACTGGTGTCTGGAGCAGCCAGGCTGTGGTTTCCTATCTCCCTCCTCTCGACAGCAACTTCTGTGGGGAAAGGGCTCCCTCTGAGCCAAAATCCACTCAAAACGGGGTTCCTTTCAGCAGCCACCCCTGGCTCCACTCCTTCCCTCCTTATGGCTGTGCAGCAGGATTGGCGCTGCTGGCTGACACGGCAGCACCACTGCAGAGCACCACGTTGCGCTGCAGAGCTGCCGGACCAAACCCATTCGGCCCACTCAACACGAGGAAAAGCAGCTCCTGCCATCGCCCTGAATCCCCCAGGCGCATGGCAAAGCCTCAGCCCCACCGAGGCTGGGAGATGGGAACCCACGGGGATCCCAGCCCCTCACTCTGTGTCTCCTGCAAAGGGGCAACGCCAGCTCAACTCTGCAGGGATGGATGGGGGGATGGGGGGCCCCAATTGCACCCCAGGAGGCAGAGGGATGGGGTTTAGGGTCAGTCCTGCTTGGGAAGGGTCTGGCACCACTTGGGCATGTGGCCAAACACCAAAACCCTGCTCCGAGGGGGGAAAATTAACCTCCCACTCAATAATCAATGCAGAATGAAACCAGGAGCCGGCAAAAAAAGTCGGATGCAGCAGCACCTCTACCTGCTCGCCACCCCGCGCAGCGCACGCCGCTCCCTGCCTGTAGTACTGGCAAATCCAGGCCTTATCCTGGGGTAGGAGCTTGTATTGATGTGCCCAGAAACAAGGTTAAATAATTCCCACCCCACCAGGACAGCAACTTGGCCACCACGAAGACTCCAGCAGTTCCACTCCCTTACACATCAGTCGCTGGAGGCTTTCCCAAAGGATTCGGCCATTGGCCTCCGCAGAAGAAAACCTGATGGACCTGCCAGGCTGATTCAGGGAGGCGGCGGCCAGTCAGCACCTGAGATCGGGTCAGTCCTTGACCACCAGCACTGGTGAGCAACCGGCTTTGGGCTTTCCCAACAACCAGCAGAAGGTATGGATTCTTCTGCTACGCTCCCGCTAATGAAGGCAGCTAACGAGCAAATCTAGGCTACAGCTCCCACGGCTCAGGGACCACTGGCGCCTGCGCTTATGCAACCAGCATCTCAATCAGCAGTGATGGGTCCGGGTTGTCCAAGAGCCTCCGTGTGCCGGCAGATCCATGCCGGATGATGCTTGGCATTCTGGGAAGGGTGGGGGGGACTGCGGGAAAGGCTGCTCCCAAAAATCCCTGCTCAGCCCCTCTGCCCCTCACCAGAACTGAGTCACAGAGGTGGGACCACCCCACAGCACACATGGAGGCTCCAGGAAAAAACAGGAGTCCAACACCCTGATGGCTGGGGAGACCCCAGAGGCCTGGGTGAGAGACCCCCAAAGGTGACCTCAGAGGTGAGGGCAGGGCACAGAGAACATGGCCACGGGTATCCTCCTGGTTCAGCTCCTCCAGGGGATGAGCAGGAGCTGCTGAGCAGAGCCCTGGCCCCTGGATGCCCTTCCTGCCCGCTCCAGGGCTCCCTCGGGCAGTGGCCAAGGACAGAAGGAACTGGTCCAGGCCACCACGCCATGGGGAGAACATGGAGCACCAAGCCGGGTGACTCCAGGCTGTGGGGTTGCCTCTGCTCCCACCTGGACCTCAGCTCTGACCGCAGAACCCCAGCCCCTGCAGTGGCAGAGGCCCCACTAAGCACCCGTGTTGAGGGGAACCATCCCAGAGCCCCCGCATGAGTGATGGGAGCAACCCCTCCCCCAGCCACTCCACGGCCCCACCTTCAGAGACACCAGACTGGACTCCCATGCTGCCCCCCCTCCAGACCCACCACCAGCCCCTCCCCAACACCTCTCAGGGACCCAGCCCTGTCCCTTCCCAAGTCCCTATATCAGCCATAGCCTGACCCATCCCTCCACCCCCCCCAAAGCTCTAAGCCCCCCCCAGGCATAGCAGAGGGCAGAGCATCAGCCACAATGGCCCCCACAGCCCCTATAGCCCCTCCAAATATGAGGGTGCCCCACACCTGTTACAGCCCCCCCAGGTAGAGGAGAAGGCAGAGCCTCCGCTCCAGAACCCCCCTCCACGGTCCTTCCCCTACAGACCCACAGCTGTAAGGGCCCCCCCATACCTTATAGCCCCCCTAGCTGTAAGGCTCTACCTTCCCCTATAGGCCCTCCCAGCGGTAGAGCCCCCCCATCCCCTATAGACCTCTACATCTCCTACAGTCTCCCCACCCTCTACAGCCTCCTCATCCCCTATAGGCTCCCTCAGCTTTAAAAGCCCCTTCCCATCCCTAATAGGCCCCCCCGATCTGTGAATTCCCCCCATAGCCCCCCAATCCCTAGACACACTCTCATGCTCTATAGGCCTTTGCATCCCCTACAGGCACAGCTCAGCTTTAAAATCCCCCTCTCACCCCCAATAAGCCCCTCATCTATGAGCCCCCCATCCCCTATAGGCCCCTGCATCCTACGGCTCCCCTCATCCCCTATAGGCACTCTCAACTGTAAAAGCCCCCTCCCATCCTCAACAGGCCCCAATCTCTGAAGTCCCCCCATCCCTGTAGGCCCCCCATCTTCTATTTGCCCCTGCATCCCCTATAGCCCACCACCACCACCCCCTACAGGCCCTTGCATCCCCTGCAGCCCCCTCATCCCCTATAGGCCCCTCCATCCCCTATCGACGCCTCCATCCCTATGCCCTCCCCATCCCCTAGAGACACACCTCAACCCTAAAATCCCCCCTCCCGTCCCCACTAAGGCCCCCATCTGTGAGACCCCCCATCCCCAGGGGCACCCCTCAGCTTTAAAAGCCTCATCCCATCCTCAATAGGCTCCCGCTCTGCAAGACCCCCCATCTCCTGAAGACCCCTATTCCCCTACAGGCCCCTCTATAGGCACCCCCATCCCTTTAGCACCTTCCAATCCCTGCAGCCCCCCATCCCTATGGGCCCCCGCAGCTCTACAGCCCCCCATCCCTATGGGCCCCCGCAGCTCTACAGCCCCCCATCCCTATTGGGCCCCTACAGCCCCCGCAGCCCTTCTAGGCACCCTCAGCTTTAAAAGCCCCCTCCCATGGCCCAACAGGCCCCCCATCTGCGAGCCCCCCCGCCCCCCGCCGCAGCCGCCCCTCACCGTGTCCCGCGGGCGGGGCGGCTCCCGGGGGCGCTGGGCGCTGGGCTCCGCGCGGACCCGCCCCGCCGCCGCTCCCCGACAACAATGGGGCCGCGGCGCCTGCCCCGCCCCTTATATACCGCGCGTCACATGACCTCCACGCCCCCGCGCGCCGCCACTGTCTCCGCCCGCGCCGCGCAGGGCGCGCTGGGAAAACGAGTCCGGGCGGGGCTGCGGGGCACGGCGGGAAACGGGGGCGGGAGGCGAGAGCGGGGCAGTGAGCGCCCGGAACCCGGCCCGGGGAGGGCCCGAAGGGGATGGGGGAGGGCCCGGAACCCGGCCCGGGGAGGGCCCGAAGGGGATGGGGGAGCGCCCGGAACCCGGCCCGGGGAGGGCCCGAAGGGGATGGGGGAGCGCCCGGAACCCGGCCCGGGGAGGGCCCGAAAGGGATGGGGGAGCGCCCGGAACCCGGCCCGGGGAGGGCCTGAAGGGGATGGGGGAGCGCCCCGGCCCGGGGAGGGCCCGAAGGGGATGGGGGCGCACCCTTGCAGGCCCCGCTGCACAACAGGGAGGCCCTAGGGCTGCTCTGCCCCGGGGCCCAGTGGCTCGGGGTCCCCTTCCCCCACATCCAGCAGTGACCCAGGTCCAGCCCCACAGGGTCCCCTTCCCCTCCACCCCACACTCACCTCGGCAGCCCCTCCGTCCCACTCCTCCTGCTCCAGAGCTCGGCTGTAGCTGCGGCGCTTCCCCCCCGGATTATGGATTAGCTGCATTATTAACTAACGAGCAGGGCAGGTTATAGGATTACAAACCCCTCTCCATTCCTCCCACCCTCACCCCTCTGTCTTCCCCCTTGTTTCCAGCTGGGTCTGCAGGAAGGGCTGGTGTGTTGTGAACCGCCCCATCTGGGGGCTCGCGCTCTCAAACCACGCTGCTGGTATTTTCCTCACTCAATGGATTAAAATCCATTTCAAGGCCAGGTTGGATGGGGCTTCAAGCCCCCTGATGCAGTGGGAGGGGTCCCTGCCCATGGCAGGGGGTGAAATTGGATGGGTTTTGAGGTCCCTTCCAACCCAAACCATTCCAGGACTCTATGGATTCTTTGATCCTACAGCTTTCCACAACCCCAGCCACCTCTCCTGTGGAGCACGCAGGGCTGCGCCAATGCCAGGGCAGCTCCGAAGGCCAAGCAGAAGTTGAGGCAGCCAGCAGACCTCGCTCATAGCTTTCAGCAGAGATTGCCAATGCTTTTTTTCTCCCCAAAACACACAGTAAAGAATCCCACAGACCAGGCCAGCCAGCTATTTCTTTATCCAGCTCCACTTCACTCTGTGTTTTGCTCCAGCTTTACACACGTGAATTTGCATATAAAGCTCCCTTTGACCTTACACCAGCAAGGGAAGGACGGTGCCACAAACACAGCTGACACCATTTTCCAGTGGGTGGAAAGGAGAAAAAACAAAGTCTCCACCTTTGTCTAAGAGACACATTGTAATACTAAATGAAAGCTTCACAAAATCTTTTAAGAAACCCCTCCCAGCCCCAGCCACCACTCTCCCAGCTCAGCACAGCACCTGGCTGAGCCCTGCTCAGCTCACCATCCGCTGGAGGGCTCAGCTGGCCTTGCTGGGCCACTGGAATTCGTGTTTGCCAGTCCGCGAGCACCACGGGAGCTGATGCCTCTCAGAGAGGCAGAGCACGCCAGCCATGGAAAAAGCCCTCACGCAGGTCGTAGGTCCCAAAGGCAAATTTGTCCCCAGAGCTGCATGAGAGCATGGCCTGGTCTCTCCAAGCCGCAGAGCTCCAGCAATTCCACAGCACGTTGCCATCAGCGGCGACCAGACGCCGCCAGAGCAAGGAAGATCCCTGCAAGAGACTTCCGAGCAACCAGCAGCTCAGGATCTTTCTACAGGGTGCCCAGGAGCTTCCAGAGCTCTGCTCGTGTCCTTGTGCTGAAAGAAAGGGTCTGCGTGGGCACCAAGAGGCTTGCGGGTGCTCCTCCACCTCCCCTCCTATTTTAGGATGATGTGGTAGCTGTCATTGGTTTCAGCTGCAAAAGAAGCAAAGCTCACAAGGCACCTGCGACAGCAAAGGAATCCGCTGGGATGAGCGGATCTGACATCAGAGGTCCCCGAGAAGCACGGAAGGGAAATACAAGATGGAGCCTGGGCTTTCACGCACCTTTCATGGTGTCCAGAACGAAACAGGATTCGTCTTGGAAGTTCTGTATCATCTGAAAGAAACCAGGAAAGCCAGCTTAGCCTGAGGCCGGACCCAAGCACAGCGGATGCTTCACAGCCCCGAGAGCGCTTTGTGTGTCACAACCCAGCCATGAGGACTTTGTGTGCCACAATCCAGCCACAGGCACAGAGTGGGAGTGTGAAAAGGGCTGGAAGCTGCTCACGCAGGAGCTCAGCACTCTGGGAGGCAGGAAAGGCACCAGCCAGAAATATTGATTCCTTCCTCCAGCTCTCCAGAATTGCAGGTCCGAACCAGCAAGCCAAGAGAGAAACCATCAGATTCTGGGACACGAGTCTGGAAGCACAGTACTCTCACAGCAATTCCCCTCCCTGTTTTCACAGCAGAGCTGGAAGGAATCTAAGCATGAGTGCACACAGGCAGCCTGGACTGGCTCCGGGAGAGCTGTCCCTGCCCGAGAAACCTCACAGCTTTAAGGGAGGTGCCCCTTGCAGCAGAGCAGCATCCCTAGATGTTAATGGTTAACTCCTGATCCTTTGGAAACTGCAGGCAATGGAGCAGGAGAGCAGTTCCCACCACCTCTACAAAGCTCAGAGCGCAACACCCACAAAACAGGGGAAGCAACCCAGTGCGAGAGGCCGATAATTAGCAGCTCACTGAGGCCGTTACCTCGTCACTGATGAGCACATGTATCCCTGTTGGCCCCTGCTTGTAAATCTGGCTGATCTGTTGGGAAGAGATGCTGAAGAGCTGGGCCAGCTTCTCCGTCAGCTCCAATGCCGTCAGCTCCTCCAGGTAGATCGCGTGGTACACTGCAATGAGACAGACATCACAGCCCGATGCCATGCGCAGCATCAGTGTCTACACTAGGGGTGCCGAGATGCGTCAGCCAGTGCCACAGGCACACCCAGGGTACGTATACTGAAAGGAGCGCACGACCAGGCTGTGCTCTGCCAAGGTGCCCGTGACCCTGCTGGGGAGGGACACAGCCCAGCCACCCAGGTTAAACAACCACTCCGCTGCAGCCGAATCACCCAGCTCTCACCTTCCCAAGCAACAAGCGATGGGACAAGAGGAAATGGTCTCAAGGTGTGCCAGGGGAGGTTTAGATTTGATATTGGCAAATATTACTTCCCTGAAAAGTTTGTCAAGCACTGGCACAGGCTGCCCAGGGAAGAGGTGGAGCCACCATCCCTGGAAGGGTTCAAAAAACATGTGGCTGTGAAACTTGAGGACTGGGTTTGGTCAGCACAGTGGTGTTGGGCTGAGGTTGGACTGTATGATCCTACAGATCTTTGTCAACCCTAATGGTTCTATGATTCTAAATCCACACACAACCACAGCGTGGCTGCTCTCGCTACAGAGCTGTAGCAGGCCCTGAGCTCCACAGACCCCGAGCTCCATGAGCATCATCAGCTCCACGGTAACTTGGTTGCTGTCAACGCTCTGCAACACTCTGTATTTACGCAGTCCTTGCTCCCAAAAGCTTCTCTTTCTGCCAGCAGCAGCCAAGCAGCGTTTTGTACCGTTTCTGGCAGTTTTCAATCCCAGGATGGAAGCTCTGCCCTAACACCTCCCCAGAGCCCCCAGTCCCAGAGGCACGTCCTGAGGGGAAGCGAGAGGATCCAAATTGGAGCAGGGCAAGGAAAGGACAAGCTGGTTGCTTCTGTGCATGCTGCTCCAGTCACAGAGATGGATAAGCCGGCGCCCGGCTGCTCCACAAATGTAGGTCATTCATTGTTTTCTGGGCAATGCTGGATTCTCACAGGAGTGATCATTTGTCAGCTCCAAGCAGGCAACGCTCCGACAGTCAGAGCCTGCAGCCACTGATTTGGTGAGCAAGGAGGAAATCAGCTGGGCAAGAGCTGGCCGGGCTCTTCTGTCACCCTTACGGCAGGACAGCCCACAAGACCCCTTGGTTCATGTCCAGAGCCTGCATTAGGGCGCAGGTGAGCTCACGTGGGAGCTCACTGCCTCCTCGCAGTGAGGTGACAACACAGCCAACATGGCACAACAGCAGAAAGCCAAACCCACTGACATCTGCAAGTCATTGCTCAGGGGGGGCTCCAGCATTATCCACAGCCCTGGCTACAACAGTGGCTTTTTAGCCCAATGATGATTGCCGGGAGCCCAAACCTGCAGGGCAAGGGATGGAGGCAATGGGTGCTGAGCACCCACGGCAACAGCCCTTGCACCTGTGTTCACTGAACCCCTCAGTTGTGACCTTGTCCACCTGGACTCAGCGCAAGAGAGGCCGCACCTGAAATCCTGGGTTCAGTTTTGGAATCCTTGCTCCAAGAAAGACAAGGGGCTGGAGCTCGTCCGGAGAAGGGGATGGAGCTGGGGAAGGGGCTGGAGCCCACGGGTTCTGGGAGCGGCTGAGGGACCTGAGGGGGTTTAGTCTGGAGAAGAGGAGGCTGAAGGGAGCCCTCATTGCTCTCTGCAGCTCCTGGAGAGGAGGCTGTGGTGAGGTGGGTGCTGGGCTCCTCTCCCAAGTGACTAGGGATGGGGTGAAACAGCCTCAAGTTGCACCAGGGCAGGGTTAGACTGGATATTGGAGAAGAAGTCTTTACTGACAGAGTGGTGAAGCCCTGGCAGAGGCTGCCTAGGGCAGTGGGGGAGACCCCATCCCTGGAGGGGTTCAAAACACATGGCTGTGGCACCTGGGGACAGCGTTCAGTTGGCAAGGTGGGGTTGAGCTGATGGTTGCACTGGATGAGTTTAGAGGTGTTTTCCAGCCTTCGTGATTCCCTGATTCCATGATTCCCTCTGCCCCGTTGGCAGCAGCCTGGGCCCACTGTCCCTAGGCAGGTGTCAGAGCTCTTACCGAAAAACGTGCTGGTTCCCGTGTCCCCGTCCTCATGTTTCTGCTGGAGGTCCTGCAGCTGCTGGGACTCCTGGCAGACGTAGATGGTCAGTCTGGGCCGGACCATCCTGCGGCAGAGCAGTGAGTAAACGCCATCATATTTGCTCAAGGACACCTCGAGCTGCCAACACTTTGCCAGTGCTCTTCCTTCCTCAGAATCCTCAGAAGGAAAAGAGGAGATCAATGACCTCATCCCGAAGCAAAAAATATTTTTGCTGTTCCCACCTTGCTGAGGCAACAAAGGTTTTTGCAAGGAAGGGACAAAGCTGGCGTGTGGACATGGTGCCCGCTGGCTCAGAGCAGACGGTTGGCTCCCAAGGACCGAAGTGCCGCAGCTCAGGCCGGACCCTGCTGGTATCGCATGCACTCCCTCTCCTTCAGAGTCTCGTTTTGCACAGCAAAAGCCAGCAGCGTCTCCCATCCTTCGTGCCCTTCTCCCCAGCCCAGTACGCCCACGTTTCCCCGCTATCTCCCAAGCCATCGGAGACGCTCCATTAACCCTCTGGAATGCCTCCCATCCACACAGCTCTTGCTGCCTCAAGCCAGACCCCTGCGCCCATGCCTCTCCCGACCTTCGCTCTGGGATACAGCTCAGCCACTAGGGCATGGAAATACCAGTCCCTGCTTCCACAGGGAAAGGTGCAAAGGAATATTCCTTTTCCAGGAAGGGAATTCTACCAAGAGGTGGTTCAAAGAACTGTATGGGCAGGGTTTCTGGCTGTGGCTTGGTTCTCTGACACTCAAAGAGTAAGATCATTTCTAATGCTTCCCTCCCACATGGATCTTGTTGCTCAAATTGTCTCTGAAGCAGCTGCCCTTCTGGCTATGTTATCAGATTTGACTGGAAGAGATTCAGGGAGGTGAAGGAAACTCTATTCTCTTGATAGAGAGAGCCAAACAGGCTGAACCAAATACAATCTACCCACCACTCATGATCAGCTTTAGAGCGAACAACGTACCGGCCTTTCAGCGCGTTGAAGAGCCGGATGCCATCCGCAGGGCCACAGATCTGGATCACATCTTCCCTGGTCAGCTTCAGCAGGTCTGCACCTAAAGGTTTAACAATCCAAAGTCACACAATTGAGGCCAAAGAGGCTAGACAGGGGTCCCTGGGCTCCACAGGCGTGCCAGATCCCCCTCCTCTCACCCCATTCCCAAATTCCTCCTGCCTCCTGCAAACAAGCTCCCCCTGCTCCAAGCAGAAGGAATCTCCGAAGGTTTTATTCCAGACTGGGTTTGCAGTGTGTGTTTCAGCACAGCCCTGTGTCCTGTATTATCATTGACAGCCAGCAATCCGGCGCCTCAGTGACCCTGGATAACAGAGGCTGTATGACTGAGAAAGGAGAGGACAATAAATGCAAAGCATTGCTTCACACCCAGTGCTCTCCATGGATCAGCATTCCTCAGCTCGTTTTACGGTCAGAGGACGCTGCGAGACACCACACCAGTCCCTGCGACTTTCCCAGTTGTGAGCAAGGTGAGAAACAAAGAGTGGTTCAGGGAGCCACATTTCATTGTGTTACAGAAGAGATGGGATTTTTAAACATGTATGTAGCAGAACATGGTGTTGAGAGCAAGAAGAGGCTGAGCACTCAGCACAGAGCAGGGCAGACCCAGAGGGACTGTCGGAACCTACCTGAAAAGTTTCTGAAAAGCCGAGAAAAGGTGGAGAAGCGGTTCCGATGCAGCCACTGCTGGGCCTCCTGGGGTGTGCTGGTGGGCAGGAGGTTCTGCAAGACAGAAGGGTCTCATGCTCAGTGGTGCCATGGGAGCCTTTCCAGGTCAGGTCCATAAATGTTGATAATCACAGCCTTAATCCAAGATCCCAGTGAACCAGGCTCGCAACACACAGCCTGAACATGCTTCAATTTGAAAGGCTTTGGAAGGAGAAAGAGGAAGAAACCAAAGGGAATGCACAGCCAAGACCACGGCAGCAAGTACAGGTCACAGCAAGCTACAAAACGCTTGCTCAGAGCTCCGCAGTGCTGTACTGAACATTTTTCGCCCTGTCACCTTTTTTCCCCCAAAACAGGAGAAAAAAGAAGTCAGAACACCCTAAAGATGCTGAACTGGAGCAGCCTCTTCCTCAGCAAAATGCAGCCCCCACCAAGCCACCCCATTCCATCCCAATCCCATCTGCTGATCCGTGCACTGTCCTTATCACAAGCACAAGCTCTGGGGTGTGACTTACGTCTGCAATTGGAGCAGGCGTCTCAGGCTGGTGGTTTGGAGAGCCATTGCTGGGGGGAAAGGGCAGAATACCAAGTTAGCACCACTGCGCCCTCCTGACACAGGATTCTGGCAGGCAGCAGCCTCCAGCCTCTCAGACACAGGACCACCGGAACACAGGGACAGCAACGTTTCACAGCTCCGAGGGCTTTAGTTTGACTTTTTGTACTTAAAGAGGTCTAAAGGAAAGCTAGGGTGGGGCTCTTGATCAGGGAGTGCAGGGACAGGACGAGGGGGAACAGTTTTGAGCTGAAAGAAGGGAGATTGAGATGAGATCTTGGGCAGAAATGTTTTGCTGTGAGGGTGGGGAGGCCCTGGCCCAGGGTGCCCAGAGCAGCGGAGGCTGCCCCATCCCTGGAGGTGTTCCAGGCCAGGTTGGATGGGGCTTGGAGCCCCCTGGTCCAGTGGGAGGGGTCCCTGCCCATTGCAGGGGGTGGCACTGGATGGGCTTTGAGGTCCCTTCTAACTCAAACCATTCCATAATTCCATGATTTTCCCCTCTGACAGGGCTGCTTCCACCCCGATGTGCACCGTGGAGCCATTGGTCAATGGTGGCTCAGACACAACCACCTCTCACGCAAGGTGGAAATTGATAGCCAGACAGCCTCTTCTCCAGACTCACCCTTCGCCAATGGAAAAACTGCTGTGGGAACTGTTGAAGCCAGGGGAGGGGGCGTTGTTGACATACGTTATCTCCGGCCAGGGAGAACACTGGAAAGGAAAACCCAGAAGTCACAGGATTGCTCTGAATAAGCAACTCTGGTCAGCACAGGTGAACAGGGATTTGCTGATCGACAACCGACCCTGAATCCAAATTAAAGAGTAAAGCAGGTATTTGGAGGAAGCTGTGGCCAGGTGCTGCAGGTAGGCACAGCACTCGTGGTTCTGCATCGGAAAAGTGCTTGGTGCCCCCTGATCCAGTGTGAGGTGTTCCTGCCCATGGCAGGGGCTTGGAACTGGATGGGCTTTGAGATCCCTTCCAACCCAAACCATTCCAGGATAAATGTCACAACATGCAAACAGAGTGAGATCTGGAGTCTAACCCAGCGCTGACACATGAGACCCTCCAGCCTGGGCACATCTGTATGGAAAGCCAGGAAGGTGATGAAGCCTCAGCCAGGCACTGCCGGGCATCCCCAAGCTCCACTGGGGCAGGATGAGGGCTCCCTCCCAAGCTGTTCAGCACTGACTCAGCTGACGATGTTTTAATAGACCCACACTCCCCCCCCAGGAAACAACAGCATTTTCTGCCAGCTCGCAGCCTCAGGGCCAGTGAGGTGAAACAGGGCTTGCAGGGAGAGGTAAAAATCTTTTATCAGATGCTCCAATCAGTGGGGAAAACTCCATCACATTTCCAGGCACCAGAACCGTTTCCCGCTCCAGCAGGAGTGTATCCAGGTGGGTTTGGATATCTCTGGAGAAGGACACTCCGCACCTTCCCTGAGCAGCTGGTTCCCGTGCTCTGTCACCCTCAGGTTTCACAGCAGTACAGCTGGTCCCTCGCCAGCCGCGAGCAAAGCAAGCTGGGCTTTGTTAAACCAACAAACAGGGCACATCACCTCGGTCAGGATCGTTGTCTCATAGGACGGCTGGTATTTCTCTTTCTCATGAGGTGTTCGCTTCTCCATCTTTTCCCTGTCTGTCTTCTGCTTCCGATCAGCTCCTTTAGGCTGGAAAGGAGATGTTCCTGTTAGAACAGCAGTGAGGAAGGGCAGGTGGACAGATGTGCAAGAACCAGAGGAGGGGACTGATCCTTCCACTCACCACCCTGGTGCTTTACAGAGAGAAAAGGAAGAGGGCTGTGACTGTGCACAGAGAATTAGTGATGGCAACAGCATCCCTTTGGTAACAACCCCAACATCCCAATCCACCCTAACATGGGGCCCAGGACATCTCAACAAGGAGCCGAAACATCTTCTGGCTGAAACTTCCCCCAAGAGCGCACACTGGCTCTGTGGGGCCCAGTGCCAGTTCCTGGCATCCCACTTCTGCGCTGCGCCTTCCGCACCTTTGCCAGCCTCTGGGAGAGGCAGCATTTCTGTGGCAGAAACTGCACTGCACACAAGTGCACTCAGCTATGGCCTTGCCTTTGCCACCACCTTGCAAAACCACGTCTCCCAAATGAAGGTTAAGATGATTTTACTCGCTGTCTTTATGAAAGCTCTGGGTAAAGCAATGGGTGAGAGCACACCAGGGCCACTCCCAAAGCTCCCCTAATGCTCTTCTAGGCAGAGCCCAAGAGAAATCCCTGTAGAACTTGGCTGTGGATGGCATCCGTCTGCACTCGCAAGCAGAAGCTATTTGGCCTCAGTAGACCGACCCAGCTGCCTGCCAACACGCAGATGCCTCCCAAGCGGATATGTGTATCCATGACACCACTGGGAAGTTTTAGGACTACAAACACAGGTGGGTACCACAGCCCTTCTACTCCTCCAAGCTCCAAATCTCTTCTCCTGTGGACAGCAAAATCAGGACCTGAACAAGCTACCAGTCCCACTCCAAGCCGGGCGAGGAGCTGCTGCTCCACTGTGGCACCACCAGCCGGTACCTGCCATGAAAATCTACGCATTGCTTTTATCCTTCTATGGTCAACACTGCTGTTTCTGGCAGCTAGGAAGGATCTGTGCTCGAGGCATCAAGAAGCCAGGGTACGGCACCATCAGCAGCTCTTGTGAAAGCACTGGAATGCTCCCAGCTTTGAGGGGCAGAAAGGGAAGAACAAGATAGGAGCCTGAATCGTGTTAACCCACCAAGGACGCTCTGTGGCAAACGGATCTCATGCAGACACAGGGAAATATGTGCACAGTGTTGAGTCTACAGCCCAAACAGTGGCCCTGATCCCAGGGGAGCAGCTGAGTCAAAGCAAGAGATAAAGCCATGACCATCGGAGACCACCATGCCCTTCATTCACTTGGCTTTTGCCTGGCCCAAGGTCAGAGCCAAATCCCCACCTCATCCCCTGGCACAAGGAGCCGGAGCTCCATAGGAACACAGCACCAGGTCCTTGCAACCGTGCTGTCCTCCCGGGTACTTCTCTGCGACCAGCTTTACCCCTGAATTCCCAGCTCCGCAGCCATCTGCTTCAGCTGTTTGCATGGAGGCACCAGCCAGAGCTCAAACAAGCCCTAACAAATAGTGCTCCTGCCTTCAAAACGTTATCACACCAAAGGCAAAGGAGAGGGGAGAGAAGGAGGGAGATGCCAAGCCAGCAGCAGTGAGGCCCAATATTGTGCAGGATCTTCCCAGGAAAAGCAGCACAGGCCAGACCACCGGCCCCGCTGCATAACAAGGGCCCCTAGAGGGAGACAAGGAGAGGAGCCACAGACAAAGTTTTGAGGTGTAACAGGGAGGACAGGCTAATGGAGACAACCTCAGCGTCCCAAGACAGCATCTGCTTACTGATAGAAATTTGGAATGGTTTGGGTTGGAAGGGACCTCAAAGCCCATCCAGATCCAATTCCATGGGCAGGGACCCCTCCCACTGGGTCAGGGGGCTCCAAGCCCCATCCTACCTGGCCTTGAACACCTCCAGGGAGTGGGCATCCATGACTTCCCTGGGCAACCTGTGCCAGTTCCGTCCCCTGTGGAGCCACCCCTCGCTCAGCCCCAAGGCACTGCTGCGTGGAGGACCCTGCTCAGCCATCCCCGCATCCTGCTTCCAGGTTTCTGCTAACAATTCCCAACAGGAATCAGATGCTTATGCTGCTGGAGAGGCCAGAGGCAGATGGACTGTTGGATGCAAACAGACCATCAGATGCAGATGGACCGTCAGATGCAGGTTCTACATGAGGAGGTCAGACGGACACCACAGCTCCCAAGCTGATCAACTCAAGACCAAACACGGGAGGTTTCAAACAGCAGCCACCCAACCCGTGCTACCCCTGTCAGTTGTTCTCGGCTCATGGCTTTTGTAGCCTCAACTGCACCCAGACTTGATTGACAGAGAGGAACCAGGGAGCACGCAACAACACAAGGACTGACAGTCCTTCTGCAGGCAAGTTCAGCCACTGCCCAGCACCCACAACATTCCCTGGCGTTCCCTGGGGCTGTCGCGTGGATTGGGATGGACTCCCAGTGTGCTTCCTAGTGGGAAAAGGCTACAAGAAGGCTGAGGTACCTTGAAGACCTTGATCTGGCAGCTGGCAGAGTGCAGATGCTCTGTGTACTCCCCATTCTCATTCTCTTTGAAGGTGTCTATCTGGACCCGGAAAGGCACCCCTTTCTCTCCTCCGTGCTTCCGCATGGTGAACTCCGTGCTGATGCAGTGAACCTGGGGAAGTAAGACATCCCATTGTTAGGAATTCCAGCAGCCTGTCGAGAAGGGTGAAACACAGAGCTGGGGTGGGACCACAATAGGTCCCCTGGCACTGCAGAGTGAAGGGAAAGCCATGGCACAGCCAGAGCCACATTCTCCCAAAAAGTTTTTTCAACTTCTTAATGTTATGAGCAAGCCCCGACCAGCAATCATGGAATCATGGAATGCTTTGCGCTGGAAGGGACCTCCAAGCCATCCAGTTCCACCCCCTGCCACTGGCAGGGACCCCTCCCACTGGATCAGGGGGCTCCAAGCCCCATCCAACCTGGCCTTCAGCACCTCCAGGGATGGGGCAGCCACCACTGCTCTGGGCAACCTGGGCCAGGGCCTCCTCACCCTCACAGCAAAACATTTCTCCCCAAGAGCTCATCTCAGTCTCCCCTCTTGCAGCTCAAAACCGTTCCCCCTCATCCTATCCCTGCGCTCCCTGATCCAGAGCCCCTCCCCAGCTTTCCTGGAGGCCCTTTCAGTCCTGGGAGGCTGCTCTAAGGTCTCCCCGGAGCCTTCTCCAGGCTGAACGACTCAAACTCCCCCAGCCTGTCCTCAGATGGGAGATTCTCCAGCCAATATCCTTCTACCATTGCAGCATCCGACTGCTATTTCAGAACTCCCAATCAAGAACGCATCTCTTTCACCCTTGGAAAGCTTTCATGTTTCCCCCCAGGCCCTCACACAACAACGGTTTCCCTCTTGGCCTCTCTCACCTGGATGAATACGGACGTTCTCTTTGAAGGATCCCATAGGAACTCCACTGTGTTCAGCTGTGTTGGGTTTGCTCTGGGGTCTATGATGCCCACGGACATCGGGATATCTGTAGCAGCACAGAGAACGGGCTGTGGTTTGCAAGAAGAGATTCACAGGGAACACATGGAAGAATGAACCACATCTCTCAAAGCATGGAACGACAGCACTCTGACCCTTGAAATCCTGGGACTGGGAGTAGGCACCGGCTCTCCTCCCACCCATCTGAGCTGCTCATGTGGGGACTCACCTATATCCAGAATCCTGTCCCCAGGCCGGTTCCACCGCCAGCCCTCCAGCTGCTGGTGCTCCGTGTACTGCAGCCGCCGGTCATGGAATACCACCCGGAATATGCTCTAGAGGAGAGGAACAGTCAGTGCTGGAGCTGCCCCAGGAAACCTAGAAGTCTTCACAGTGCAAGATGTTTCCCAGTGTGAGGACAGGGGCCAGGAGGGGAGCACAGGAGCCTGAAGACTTTGGGAAGAGCTAAAGGATAAAAGGAAGACCACCAGATGGACCCTCGGGACAGAAGCAAGGAGGCTGCAGCTCATCTTTCCCAAACACTAAGCCTTCGGGCGGGGCTGGTGGTTTCAACCCAGCAGGAGAATGGAAAGGGAAAACGATCCTCTCCAACCAAACCAGACCCACTGCATGCACATCATCATTGAGATGCCACAGGGATGCAGGATGAGACCCGGCTCACGGCTCCCAAGGCAGCGCACAGCCTTGGCTGGACGCACATCCCCCTGCTCTCTGCTTACCTTTACCAATTTCCCATTGATCTCTGGCAGCTCCCCGATTTTTCTGTTGTCCAGCATCCGGATTTCATAGGACTGGCCTAAGGGACAGGAGACAAGGGCATCTTGCATTCAGTCAGGTCAGACCTCCACTGCTCCCCTCCCTGGGCACTGACAGCTCCTTCTGCCGCAGCAGCTGTGTGGCTCAGCTTCATGCCATATTTTAGTGTGGATCACAGAATCCTGGAATAGTTTAGATCGGAAGGGACCTCAAAGCCCATCCAGTCCCACTCCCTCCCATGGGCAGGGACACCTCCCACTGGATCAGGGGGCTCCAAACCCCATCCAACCTGGCCTGGAACACCTCCAGGGATGGGGCAGCCACCACTGCTCTGGGCAACTTGGGCCAGGGCCTCCCTAGCCTCGGAGCAAAACATTTCTCCCCAAGATCTCATCTCAATCTCCCCACTTTCAGCTCAGAATTGTTCCCACTCGTCCTATCCCTGCACTCCCCGAAAAAGAGCCGTTACCATCGAGGTGCTTCCCATTTCCAAGTGAAACTTCCCAAAGGCAGGATTTGATTTGTCAAGCTGTTATAAAGGAGCAGACAGCCGAGAGCGCATAAGACCACCCACCTTGGTTGAGATACGTGAGGGTCTCATCGTGGAGCTTGACTGCAGGGGAAGTGGCAGCACAGAGCACGTACTGGAACGGCAGGATTTTGTTCTCATTTTCTGGAGGTAAACTCGACTCTTCCTGCTTGAAGATGGGCAAGGCAAGAACATCGCTGCAAAGAGATTTTTCAGACAGGTTCATTTCAGCTCAGCCTCCACAGACACGATGTGTTTGGCACCCAGTCCCTCCTCCCGGGAAGAGTTCTGAATTTTTCTTAGTTACAATCCCACAAACCCTTCAGAACTGCAAAGGGCATCAGAGCAGAGTGAAAGCCTGAGCAGATGATCCTGCTCTTATCATGGAATGGCTTGGGTTGGAAAGGACCTCAAAGTCCATCCAGTTCCACCCAGTGCCACCCCCTGCCATGGGCAGGGACCCTTCCCACTGGATCAGGGGGCTCCAAGCCCCATCCAACCTGGCCTTCAACACCTCCAGAGATGGGGCAGCCACCACTGCTCTGGGCACCCTGGGCCAGGGCCTCCCCACCCTCACAGCAAAACATTTCTCCCCAAGATCTCATCTCAATCTCCCCTCTTGCAGCTCAAAATCATTCCTGCTCCTCCTGTCCCTGCGCTCCCTGACCCAGAGCCCCTCCCCAGCTTTCCTGGAGCCCCTTTCAGCACTGGAAGCTGCTCTGAGGTCTCCCCACAGCCTTCTCCAGGCTGAACAACCCCAGCTCTCCCAGCCTGTCCCCTTGCTAAAACATTTTTCAAGTGAGCCTCCCCACCCGCCCAGATCACATCTATTTCTTTCTTCGAATCCGAGCCCGTGTTTCTGTCTGAAGCCCAGCTCCTGCAGTACTGTGGCTCCTGCACCACTTGGGCACCAGTGCAAAGATGCACACACATGGCAGCCATGTGGCACCAATGAACGCTCCTCCTCAAGGTACCGGCTGCTCACCACCACCAGCAGCCCAGCCCCAGCCTCTGGCCCCTGCTCCATGCAGAGCAGTTGGAGCGTGCTTCCCTCTAGAGACGCCTGGCAGGAACAAGAAGTCTTGCTCAGGTCAAGGTCGCCCATGCTTTCCCCATCACCTCCTCTGTGTGTACGACAGCCCCTGAGGTGTCAAGGACAGAGCACCACACCTTTCCTCCTGCAGCACAACACACAAACCTCTTAACAGAGCAAATCCTGCAGGCTCCAACATCAATCAAGCCCTCCCAGTGTGGAGGCAGCAGGAGGGGGACCCCCAGCTTTCTCCAAACCTCTCTACTCAGACTCAAGAGCCCTTTTGCTCTTGCTGGGAGCATGGCATGCCAAAGGCCAGTGGATGTGGCACAGCCCACGCCATGGGACAAGCTGGATCCAGGTTTCTGAGACACCTGCAGGCTCTTCTGTAGCTCCCAGGGCTGCCTTCTGCCAACAGCCAGTGAGACTCCTGCCCAGCTTCAAGACAGGAGGAATGGCCCTGGGGAGCTGTCGGAATGGCTTCACCACAAACCAGGACCTGCCTGAGCCTCAGCCCATTCCTGGGATCTGGTGACAGAAGCAGAGTTACAAGGAAGCTCCATACGGTGCTGCTCTGGCCGGCACAACCTCAGGTTCATCTTCAGGATGCTGTCACGCTGCTCTTAGCACTGGCTGGGAAAAGTGAGGGGGTTCCAGCCCCACGCTACCAATGTTTCCTGGGAGAAGGATGTCTCTGGGTCATTGCAGCTACTCAAAATCCTCAGTGTGTCCATTTTCCTGCAAACTTGAACATTTATCTATACTTGAATGGCCACGTGGCAACAAGAACTTGCTCTATAATGTTAGTTTACAACCCATCAGAGATACCCGGAGTACAAGGACACAGCCTGAACAGGTGCTGCTCTGGAAGCTGCTTCTCTGTGGTTGTTCTGAGCCATAACAACGGCCAACAGCAATCACTTTGTGGTACATAAACCAGAGCACCTTCCCATCCATCTGCAGGAGCAGAGCCCAGAGCAGAGCTCAGGATCAGCTGCAGGGGCTGGAGCTGTGCAGGCACCTCCGAAGGGCAGAGGGGAGCGCTTGAGCCCAGAGCAGAGCAGAGCTGAGCTGCAGGTTCCCGGCCTCACAGAGGTACGAGGAATGAGGGGTTAAATCAGCTGCTTTTTCTTTAGTTGAACATTCAAAACCTTTCCCAAGGAAAAACTGGATTTACCTGGCCAAATACCAACTCCCACCCTAGCAGGAATTTAACCCTTTGCTCTCAGGAGAGCAAACCTCCACCTTCCTTTGCAGCCAGCACTGCCACCCACCCTGCAGGAGAGCCCCAACCCCAGCTGCTCGGACATGGCAAGGAGCTGTGCCAATGCCCCAATCTTGGCATCAAGGCACGTGTACACTATGAGGCAAATCCCACAACCAGAGGACAAACTTCCAACCTGGCCTTCAACACCTCCAGGGATGGGGCAGCCACCGCTGCTCTGGGCACCCTGGGCCAGGGCCTCCCCACCCTCAGCGTGAGGAATTTGTCCCCAAGACAATTTCCCCTCTTCCAGCTCAAAACCATTCCCCCTCCTCCTGTCCCTGCACTCCCTGATCCAGAGCCCCTCCCCAGCTTTCCTGGAGCCCTTTCAGCACTGGGAGCTGCTCTGAGGTCTCCCCAGAGCCTTCTCCTCTCCAGGCTGAACAACCACAGCTCTCCCAGCCTGGCCTCGTACAGGAGCTGCTCCAGCCCTCGCATCATCTCCGTGGCCTCCTCTGGCCTCACTCCAACAGCTCCAGGTCCTTCCTGTGCTCAGGACACCACACCTGGACCCAGGGCTCCAGGTGGGGTCTCCCCAGAGCGGAGCAGAGGGGCAGAATCCCCTCCCTCACCCTCTGCTCCCCCTGCTTTGGGTGCAGCCCAGGACACCGTTGGTTTCTGGGCTCTCAGTGCACTTTGGCGGCTCCTGAGGAGCTTCTCCTCCCCCAGCACCCCAAGTCTTCCTCAGGGCTGCTCCCAATCCATTCTCCACTCAGCCTGACTTTGTGCTTGGGATTGCCCTGACCCATGGTAGGACCTCACTCTTGGCCTTGTTGAACTCCGAGGTTCACACAGCCCCTTCTCTCCAGCCTGTCCAGGTCTCTCTGGATCCACCCCCTTCCCTCCAATGTGTCAACCGCACCACAACACACAGCTTGGTGCCATTGGCAAACTTGCTGAGGGTGTCCTGAATCCCACTGTCCCTGTCAGCAACTAAGATTTTAAACACTGGCACCAACACCATTCCCTGTGGAAGGCCACCCATCACCCGTCGCTCCTTCTCCTCGTAGGCCTCGCCACGCCAATGCCTCAGTCCCACTCCTGTGACCTCCAGACACCCTGGGCTCTGCTTTGCCTCACACAAAACCAATCTGGGTGAGGAGCTCTGAGCTCCCTGCATGGAGAGCGGGCACATCCCTGGCCTCATCCCAGTGTTCCCTCACTCCTCCCACGCATGTGGAGCTCTCGGGTGATGCAGGAGCTGCGCAGCACGTGCTCTGTTGCAGCATCACAGGTCACTCTGCAGGGCTCCGGAAGCTCCGCACGGGCACCAAGTCCACTCAGACCTCTGCCAAGAAGAACAGCAGAGCCACCCCTCCAAAACCTCCTCTAATCCAGGAGGATGCATGAAGCTTCCATGGAGCCATGGCCCAAACACCCGCTTCATTCTGAGCTGCAAAGGGGGAAAGCACACCAGGCAGCTGCACCCTTGGATTTCTGGAACAAGAGTCCAATGCAATTAATCACAAATAATCACCACTCAACCAACGTTTGCTTTGGCAAGGAGGTGTCAAGGAGGAGTCAAGGAGGAGGACCTGCAGCTCCACAGGCACGGAGAGGCTGGCAGAGCATCGTGGGCAGCTTTGGGGGGAGCGATCCTTTGCTGGGACCGCCGGTCGCTCAGACACCGGGACCTTTCTGGCCCGCAGGGCCCAGGTTCTGGGTTGTCTTTGAACGATCACAAGTTAAATCCTGATAGAGACGGCGTGGTGATAAACCAGCAGCTCCTGGTGTGTCATCTCCACAGCAGATCCAGGGGACGGACGCCCTCAGCCACCGGCATGAAATGGAACCAGGACAACTGGCAACAGGATTCCCAGCAGCACAGAAGGTGCTGGGTTATTCCACCTGCCCATCTCCCACCCCATCACCATCTTCAGGAGAAGCCATTTTCCAGGCAGTCTGGTGACAGCTGGGCAGCTGGGAATCCCTCAGGTCCTGCTGTCCCAGGAGCAGCACCCTGCAATGTCCCCGCAATGCCCAGCCTGGCCAAACTGAGCTGGCTGTTCTTTGGACAACCCACTTCGTGGTCCTGCCTGCTCCAAAGGCACCTGGAGAAGCTCCTGGAATGCCGGGGTCACGCCTCCCTTTAAAAACAAGGACATTTTCACTGTGCATAAGAGACTTTGAGGAAAGACACTTGGCCCAAGGGCTCTGGTTCTGGGCTGGGACAGAATCTCCTGGAAAAGAAGGAAAAAAATGATTCCAGAAAGACTCTGAGGATGGAAGCAGACGGTCAATGCCCAGTTATCACCTCCAATCTCCGAAAATCCTAATTCTTGGGAACGAGAGTAACATCAAGAATTCTGGTGTGTTAACACCCACAGCACAATCCCAGCAGGCAGCTCTGAGGAGTAGCAGCCTCCAGTGACCCTCATCACCCACCACCACCTACCAGCGCATGCTCCTGAGGGAGTAACATGCCTCTTCCATAGGAAGCTGGGAAGGAAGCAGGGAACCCCTGCGGGGCAAGCACGGAAAAGCCCCAAACACGCTCCAAGCCCAAGGCGCCTGTCAAGACCTTTCCCCCTTCCTTCAGCATAGGGAAAATGTCAGCTGGGCAGGAGAAGGTCGGCGCACTCGCCTTCGGCATGCGCTCTATTTACGGGAGGGCAAGGCAGGAGAAGGCTCCCAAAGAGAGTCAGGTTTCAGAGGCCGAGCGAGCCCCAGACACACAGCTCGGCAGCAGGACGGGCACAGCCACCATGGAGCCCACATGGAGCTTGGAGCCCTTTCGCAGTGGGAATACTGGCATGGAAAATGTTTGTGCGGAGCCCTGACCTCAGGAAAGCTCTTCCCAAAGCTCCAGCGCTGGAACCAGCACCCAGCTGGCTCGGATACAGGATGGGAACACGCTGAAGCAGGAAGCTACCCAGAGAATTCCTCATGCCAAGGAACTCTGACACAACCGATGGGTTTGATAAAACCATGGAGGTTGGAAAAGCCCTCTCCGCTCATCCAGTCCAACCCTCAGCCCAACCCCACCGTGACCAGTGAACCCTGGCCCCAGGTGCCACAGCCACGTGGTTTGTAAACCTCTCCAGGGATGGGGTCTCCCCCACTGCCCTGGGCAGCCCCTGCCAGGGCTTCCCCGCTCTGTCAGGGAAGAAATTTTCCCCGCTATCCAATCTAACCCTCCCTGGCACAACTTGAGGCCGTTTCCTCTCATCCCATCCCTTGTCACTCAGGAGAAGAGCCCAGCACCCACCTCACCACAACCTCCTCCAGGAGCTGCAGAGAGCGATGAGGTCTCCCCTCAGCCTCCTCTTCTCCAGAACAAAGCCCTCCAGGTCCCTCAGCCGCTCCCAGAACCCCTGGGCTCCAGACCCTTCCCCAGCTCCGTTCCCTTCTCCGGATGCGCTCCAGCCCCTCAAGGTCTTTCTTGGAGTGAGGGGCCCAAACCTGAACCCAGGATTTGAGGTTCAGTCTCCCCAGTGCCAAGTGCAGGGGGACGATCCCTGCCCTGCTCCTGCTGCCACCCCATGGCTGAGCCAAGCCAGGTGATGGTGGCCTTCTTGGCCACCTGGGCCACTGCTGGCTCGTGTTCAGCCGCTGTCAACCAACACTCCCAGGGCCTCTTTCATCGCTTTCCAACTGCTCCTCCCCAAGCCTGGAGCTGCCTGGGGTTGTTGTAACCCAGGTGCAGGACCCGGCACTTGGCCTTGTTGAGCGCCTTCCCATTGGCCTTGGCCCATGGATCCAGCCTGTCCCGATCCCTCTGCAGAGCCTTCCTGCCCCCCAGCAGATCCACACTCCCACCCAACTCAGTGTCACCTGCAAACTGACTGAGGGCGCACTCCATCCCCTCATCCAGATCATGGATAAAGATGTCAAACAGAACTGGCCCCAACCCTGATCTCTGGGGACACCAGCGCCACCAACGCGACTCAGCTCCGTTCACCACAATGGCTTGGCCACCCATCCAGTGTTTTACCCAGCGAGCGTGCCCAGGCTGCAGACGCTCAATGCAGTTTCCAGGTGCCCCTATGGACACCATGGAGCTGCTGTGGAGGCTGTGGACTCGCAGGAGGAACGGACAAGGGCTTCACTGTCACTATTTAACAACTCTCCTGTGTTAACGCCATGGAGACTTACTGTTGGGGAAGGTGGTGTCCTCTCACATCACCCCTGATGCCACAAATTATACCAGGGCAGGGCTCTTGCAGGTGGCAATGGATCCATGCTGGCCCAGGACGGAGACAATTATTAAAGGATCACAGAATCATAGAATTGCCTGGTTGGAAAAGACCTTTGAGATAATAAAGTCCACCTGTACCTGTTCAGTACTAAACCAGATCCCCGAGTGCTTCATCTACTTTTCTTCTGAATGCCTCTAGGGATGGGGACCCAACCACCTCCCTGGGCAGCTCTGCCAGTGTCTGACGACCCTTTCGGTGAAATGTTTCCAATCTAAACCTCCTCTGGCACAACTTGAGGCCATTTCCTCTTGTCCTATCACTGTCACTTGGGAGAACAGACCAGCAACCACCTCACTACAACCTCCTTTCAGGAAATTGTAGACAGTAATGAGGTCTCCCCTCAGCCTCCTCTTCTCCAGAACAACCCCCCTAAGATCCCTCAGCTGCTCCTCATAAGACTTGTGCTCCAGACCCTTCTCCAGCTCCATTCCCTTCTCCGGACGTGCTCCAGCCCCTCAAGGTCTTTCTTGGAGTGAAGGGCCCAAAACTGAACCCAGGGTTCGAGGTGCAGCCTCATCAGTGCCGAGTGCAGGGCGACCATTCCTGCCCTGCTCCTGCTGCCACCCCATGGCCGAGCCAACCAGGTATTGGTGGCCTTCTTGGCCACCTGGGCCACTGCTGGCTCACGTTGAGCCACTGTCAACCAATACCCCAGGGCCTTCTCTGCCAGGTAGCTCTGCAGCCACTCTTCCTCAGCCCTGTAACATTATTGTTGTCCCAGGTGCAGGACCCAGCACTTGGCCTTGTTGAACCTCATCCTGTTGGTCTCAGCCCACGGATCCTGCCTGTTCAGGTCCCTCTAACAGAGCCTCTCTGCCCTCAAGCAGATCCACACTTCCAGCCAGCTTCAGTGCCATCTGCACACTTACTAAGGGAGCACTCAATGCCTTCATCCAGACCATCAACAAAGATATTGAACAGGACTGGAGTCAACACCGAGCCCTGGGGACACCACCTGTGACCAACTGCATTTAACTCCCTTTACCCCCAATCTTTGGATGGAGCTGGGGAACATGTGGCCACCCACAGACCAACTAGGTGCCTCCCCACTCCAGCCCAACACCTCATCCCTGGGCTGGGAGTGCCCATACCAACTCACACAGCCAGAACCAAGGCGTTCCTGGGGCTGGAATGGTGAGCAGGACACACGGCTTTGGCCTCACCGCTGCGAGGATGGGGAGGACAGAGCAGCGAGGCTGGGACCCAGCTCTGGAGCAGGGGACACATACTTGTGTGATATGGTTTGTGCATCCGGTGCTCCAAGGTCCTGATGCCAATTTTTGCACTCATGGATGGGGTGTTTGACCCCATGGGGGATGGACTTCTATCTCCGCTCCTGGTTTAGCTCAGATTCAAGAGTTCAGAGCTGGTCTGACCCAAAAAACCACCTGCAAGTTCCTCTACGAGGGAGATTAATTAGGGCAAAGTCTGCTCCTGGGGCAATTACTGCACGCTGAACAAAGCCCAAATTACCAGCCCTGGGCTCTTTAACCAGCGGTGGAGGCGACACCTGGGACTGAGTTTGAGGACACAGGGAAGCCAAGGACCAGGAGCAGCGCAGGGGCTGCCCAGCCACACACCCTCAAGCGTGTTCCCCCTGCGAACCAGCTGCCCACCAGCCCCAGGGTCTTGAGACACCAGTGGGCTTTTGGCAACCACAGCTCCAGCCCAACATCAAAAGGCCACCACCATATCCTTGGGCCGGTGTCAGAGCCAAGCACCCAGCTCTCTCCTGAAACAAGCCCAGTGTGACACCACAGCCACCCAACACACTGGCGAGCTGCCTGGTCCCCATCTCCAGGGGCTTTTCATAGAATCCTGGAATGGTTTGGGTTGGAAGGGACCGCAAAGCCCACCCAGTGCCACCCCCTGCCATGGGCAGGGACCCCTCCCACTGGGTCAGGGGGCTCCAAGCCCCATCCAATCTGGTCTTCAACACCTCCAGGGATGGGGCAGCCACCGCTGCTCTGGGCACCCTGGGCCAGGGCCTCCCCACCCTCACAGCAAAACATTTCTGCCCAAGATCTCATCTCAATCTCCCCTCTTGCAGCTCAAAACCGTTCCCCTCATCCTGTCCCTGCACTCCCTGATCCAGAGCCCCTCCCCAGCTTTCCTGGAGCCCTTTCAGCACTGGGAGCTGCTCTAAGGTCTCCCCAGAGCCTTCTCCTCTCCAGGCTGAACAACCCCAGCTCTCCCAGCCTGGCCTCGTACAGGAGCTGCTCCAGCCCTCGCATCATCTCCGTGGCCTCCTCTGGCCTCGCTCCAACAGCTCCAGGTCTTTCCTGTGCTCAGCACTCCACACCTGGACCCAGGGCTCCAGGTGGGGTCTCCCCAGAGCGGAGCAGAGGGGCAGAATCCCCTCCCTCACCCTGCTCCTCATTCTGGGTCTCCTCAGCCCAGCTTGAGCCCCCTGGGGTGCTCAGCCCCAATCCCAGGCGCAGGATGGTCCCGTTGGGATGTTTGGTGTGACCGAAGCTGCTCACCTACCTCATGCTGTAGGCCCCGGCACCCAGCTCCTGCCCGATGCCCGAGAGGCTGGCGTCGAAGTCCTGCACCAGCCCGGACTCGATCACCTCGTCTGCCAGCGGCAGCTTCAGCGCCCAGGCCATGCCGACCCACAGCGTGGGGTGCCAGGGGGTCCTGCTTGGAGCGTCGCGCACCCCCCCGTCAGGGCAGAGCCCGGCTGAGGCTCGAGCTCAGCCCACTGCCTGCTTCGCCTTGGGGCGCTGAGCTCCCACCCCTTGGGCTACTCAAGGGGGCAAACCTAGGGACTCCAGCCCCACTACCAACCCCTCAACACATCCAGGCCCCCAAGGGGCTTCACCCTCCGGGGACCTCTAAGCCCCGCAGACCCCTCCCAATGGACTGCGCCTCCAGGCACCCTGGACTGCACTGACCACCCCAGCGGCTGCACCCCCAAAACTCTGAACCCCTCCGGGGCTGCACGCCGAGGGACCCTCAAAGCCCTCGCCCCCCAGGACCCTGCTGCCCCCCGCCCCCAAAAGGCTGCACCCTCCCGGGACCCCCAAACCTTGCACCTCTCTGGGGCTGCACCCCCAAAGCCCCTCACCGACTCCCCCCGGGTCTTCAATCCCCGGGAACCCCCAAAGCTCCTCACTCCGCAGGGGAGCCCTGGGCTGCACTGATCCCCTCAGGGGCCCCCAAACCCCGCATCCCCTTCCTGGGGCTGCACCCTAGGGACCCCCAAAGGCCCCCACGGCCCGGGGGTGCACCCTCAAATCCTCGCAAGCCCCAGAGCACCCCCAGCCCCGAAAGCCAACCCCTCTGGACGCCAACCCCGCACAGCCCAAACCACCCCCCAACCCCACCGCTCCCGGCCCGCGGCCCCGCAAAATGGAGGCGGCGGCGCCCCGGATCCCCCGCCCCCGCCCGAGAAGCCCCGCCTCCAGGGCACGCTCAGCCAATAGAACCGCGCGTCTAGAGTGACGCACGGGGGCGGAAGCCAATGAGAAGCCTCGTACTGATCCCGCCGCGCGGGGATTGGGCAGGGGGCGGGGCGCGAGCGGCGCGGCGTGAGGCACTCGGGACCGCGTGTGGGATCCGGGTTCCAGTCCCGGGCCCGGCTCGTGCGTGCGATGGCGGGAGGGGTGGGGGAGCCTCGGCGGGGGTAAAAGGCGGGCTCAGAGGGCAGGGAGGGGGCAATGGCGCCTCGTGGGGGCGGCTCAGCCCCATCCAGGAGCCGCTTCCCTAAAATCCCGGCGGGCGTAGCACGGGGAGGCACGGCAGGGTGGGGCCCCCGGCCCCGGGAGGGACGGGGGTAGCAGGGACCCCCCCCGCCCCCTCCAGCTCCAGAAAAAAGGGGGAAGGAAAAGAAAAAAGAAAAATACTGTTTATTTCACACCACTACATCAAGTGCATCGGTCTGCCGGGTCCGCGGCCGGGCCACCCCACGGCCCCCCAACCTCCCCTTCCAGTCTTCACCCCTCCCCATCGCTCCCTGGAGGAGGGGGGGGTGCAGGGTTGAAACCCTCAGCCCCCCGGCCCCCCACTCGGGTTGGGTGATGCGGGGAGGGGGTGCTGCCTCTGCTGTGGGGTTCACCCCCAAGCCCCACTCGGGGCAGTTGGGGACACCGGTGACATCCCCATGATGGGGCGAGTCGCACCGAGAAGTCCCTCGCACCGGCAAGCACGAGGTGGGAGGTTGCCAAAATCAAAGAGGGGGGGAATTAAATGGGGGTTCACCCCCAGCGAGCTGTGACGGCACCTTGGAAACACGGGAAAACGGCCAAAAAATGAAAATCACTCATTTTGGGGGTGAGGGGAGAACAGGGGGACGCGGTGCAGGCAGGGGCCCATCCCCACGCACAGGACAGGCCGGCGTGGAACACGCTTGGGTCATGTGTGACCGGGAAGAAGGGAGACAGACGGACACACGGACACACCTACGGAGGAGGGGATCCCCCCCCAGCCCCCAATGATGGGGTGGGGGGGCCAAAAGTCATTGGCGAAAGTGCTGATGGCGAGCGGTGGGGGGCAGCGGGAGGACCCCCAGCTCAGGGGATCTGAAAGACGTTGAGTTTGCTGGTGTTCTTGAGCGTCTGCCGGCGGTTGCAGAACCAGACGCGCACGACTTCGCGGTCGTAGTTGAGCTCCTTGGCGATCTCGGTGATCTCCTGGCCCGTGGGCAGCGCGTTCTTCTCAAAGTAGGCGTTGAGCGCCTCAATGGCCTGCGGGGTGAAGGACGTGCGGCGCTTGCGCTTCTTGGAGGGTTCCCCACCAACGAACTCCATGAGGTTCTGCTGGCCCTCCTGGTTCCGCAGCTCCGCTTCGCTCAGCCACTTCTCCAGCACCGGCTTCAGCTTCTGGGCGCTCTTGGGGGTGATGTCCAGCTTCTCAAACCTGCGGTGGCAGTGGGAGCCTCAGGGACGGTCTCAGGTGGGAAAGGGAGGACATGGGGGGAGGGGGGGGTGGAACACCGGGGGTGGCACTGGGGGGGCTGGAGTACCAGGGCGGACACTGGAGGATCTGGGACACTGGGGTGGGCATTGGGAGGGCTGGGGCACAAGGGCCAACACTGGGATGTTGGGAGGGGACACTGGAGAGGCTGGGATACTGGAGTGGGGGACACTATCCCCAAGGAGACATGAGTGGGGAGGTGGGACACCAGGGGGGAAATGGGGGGGAGCCACCCACCCTCCTGTTCTCCGTCTTCCTCCCTTTCCCTAATTCTTTTCTCCAGTTTCCCTTCTTCTTTTCTCTTTTCTTTTTTCTTTTCTTTTCTTTTCTTTTCTTTTCTTTTCTTTTCTTTTCTTTTCTTTTCTTTTCTTTTCTTTTCTTTTCTTTTCTTTTCTTTTCTTTTCTTTTCTTTTCTTTTCTTTTCTTTTCTTTTTCTTTTTCTTTTCTTTTCTTTTTTCCTCCCTTTCTCCCATTTCTCCCTCCTTTTCTCCATATTTCCTCCCTTTCTCTAATTTTCCTATTTTTCTCCAGTTTCCCTCCTTTCTCCCATTTCTCCCCCGCCAGTTCCCTGTTTCCCCACTGTTCTCCAGTGTCCCCCTTGTTCCCCATTTTCCCCATTTCCCCCATTCCCCAATGTCTCTCCATTCCCCATTTCCTTCCTGTTCCCTGATGTCCCCTCGTTCCCTCTTCCCTCATCATTCCCCATTTCTGCCCTGTTCCCAGTGTTCACCCCTGTTCTGTTTCCCCTCCTGTTTCCCATTTCCCTACCCCCATTCCCCATTTCCTGTTTCCCCCATTCCCCGATGTCCCCCCCGTTCCCCAGTGTCCCCCCATTCCCCGATGTCCCCCCGTTCCCTGCACCTGCAGATTGCCGACTGGCTGTAGGCTGGACCCTCGGTGGCTGTCAGGGCTTGGCCCACCTGCGTCTGCGTCAGCCCCAGGGATAGACGCCGGATCTTGAAGTTCTTGGCGAATTCCCGGATCTCCTCCAGGTTGATCCCATCCTCTTCCGTGCTGCTGTTGGGAGCCGCGGGCTCTGCCAGAGGAGGGACACAGGGGCTGCTGTGAAACGGCCATTGAACCGCTTCTTCCCCATAATGAGCATCCCCTTCGTTAGGCTCCCTAATGCAGTCAACCCCCACACAGCATCCTCCCACCCCACCCCATCCCATCCCATCCCATCCCATCCCATCCCATCCCATCCCATCCCATCCCATCCCATCCCATCCCATCCCAGGGATCCCAGACCCTGGCATACATCCCAGCATCTCCAGTATCCTCTTCCTCATCCCAGGAGATTCCAGGCTCCAGTATCCCCTCCTCATCCCAGGAGATTCCAGACCCCTGTATCCCTCATCCCAGGGGATTCAAGACCGCAGCATCCTCAGCATCCTCTCCCCAATCCCAGTGGATCCCAGACCCGGCAGCCCCCGTTCCCTGGACTCACTGCAGACCAGTTGGCTGACGGTGGGGGTCTCCGAGCAGGTGATGGGGACCGGAGCGGCTGAAGCCTTTGCCACTGGGGCAGGGGTTGCCATCACCACGGTCGGCTGGGAGAGAGCCGGGGCCGGCTGGATGGGCTGCACCTGGGCCAGAGGGGAGGGTGATCACCCACAGAGCCATGGCCGGGCTGCTCCAGCCCACCTGCTCCATCCATGCGGCTGCAGGAGCACGGCCACCAACGTTGCTTATGCTGACAGTGGAGATGGGACAGAGAAGTGACACTAGAAAGCACCCAGCTCCTTGGTGGGAATGGGGATGTAACAATTCCCTACTGGGTTTGGGTTGTCCCACCATGTAGCTTTAGAGACAACCAGCACCTCTGCAGATACCAAGGTGAGGCTTGGTCCTGCCCATCCCAGCTGGGAAATCCAGTGGGCACGGAGACCACAATGGCCCACAGGGCTGGAAGGGTCATAGCCCAGAGATGCTCATGGGCTCCCAAAGCAACACAGTTGGGTCCCACAATTGCTCTTGTGCTTCCAGAGCAACGTGACCGGGTCCCAGAAATGCTTATGTCCCTCATAAAGCAACACGGCCAGGTCCCAAAGTTGCTCAGATGCTTCCAGAGCAACGTGGCCACATCCCAAAGCAACGTGGTCAGGTCCCAAAGCCACACAACCAGGTCCCAAAGGTGGTCAGGCTCCAAAAGCAACGTGGCCAGGTCCCATAGCAACATGTCTGCATCCCAGAGATGCTCACATGCTCCTGAAGCCACGTGTCTGAGTACCAGGCCAAAGTAACCACATCCCAAAGGTGTTCATGTGCTTCCAAGGCAACAGAGCCAGGTCCCAAAGATGTTCATGTACTTCCACAGCAACACGGCCAGGTCCCAAAGCAACCTGGCCACATCCCAAAGGTGCTCATGGGCTCCCAATGCAACGTGACCACATCCCAAAGCAACCTGGCCAGGTCCCAGAGGTGTTCATGTGCTCCAAAAGCAATGTAGCTTGGTTTCAAAGCAACCTGAGTCCCGAAGATGCTCGCATGCTCCAAAAGCAATGTGGCCAGGTCCCATAGCAACGTGGCTGCATCCTGAAGGTGCTCTCATGCTCCCAAAGCAATGACAACAGGTTGCAAAGCAACACAGCTGGGTCCCAAAGCCACACAGCCAGGTCCCAGAGGTGCTCATGTGCTCCAAAAGCAATGTGGCTGCATCCCAAAGCTGCTCATGGGCTCCCAAAGCCATGTGACCAGGTCCTAAAGCAACGCGGCTACACCCCAAAGATGCGCGTGTGCTCCCACAGCCACAAGGCCAGATCCCAGAGGAGCTCTCATGATCTAAAGGCAACGTGGCCACATCTCAAAGCTACTTGGCCAGGTCCCAAAGGTGCTCATGTGCTCCAAACGCAACGTGGTTGGGTCCCAAAGGGACGTGGCCACATCCCAAATGTATTCATGGGCTCCCAAAGCAATGGGTGCCAAAGCCACATGGCCATATCCCAGATGTGCTCACGTGTCCCAAAAGCAACGTGGCTGGGTCCCAAAGCAACGTGGCTGCATACTGAAGGTGCTCACATCCTTTCAAGGTCACCAGTGGGGACACTGTTGGCCCTCTGGCCCCCAGCCATCAGCCCCATGCCTGTCACTCACCTCGTTCTTGGCAGAGGGCTCAGGGTTGCCAGTTTTCTTGATGGTGGCTGCTGGGATGGCACTGCCAGCCAGTGTGGCGATGACCTGGCCCTGGGCATTGAGCAGCAGCTGGGGTGTCACCGTCTGCACCTGCAGGTTCTGGGCCGGCAAAGCAGCCGGAGCAGGGCTGGGATTCACCACCCACGGCAGCGTCCCGATCACCTGGGCAGGGGGAGGAGAGCCGGGGCTGAGGGGCCACATCCTGCAAACCCCCTTCCCAGGGTGTGGGGACACCAGGACCCTCCTCAGCAGTACCTGGCCCTGGGTGTTGGTCAGGATCTGGCCAGGGATGCCTTGCACACTGGAGATGGTGTTGGTGATCACAGGAGTGGTTGCCAAGGAGCCCAGGAGCTGGGTTTGGCCCCCAAGGGAAGCAGCACTGATCTGTGGAGAACCGAAAGCCAGGGCTCAGGAGTGTGGGATGCATCCCAGGCCACCGTGTACCCCTGTGCGTGGCCAGCCACCCCCTTCCCAACGGCAGGGTGACTCGGATGGGATACCGTCCCAATGAGGGATGCTGTCCCAAGGGGTGCCATCCCCATGGCATGCAGTCCCGATGGGATGCCAACCGGATGGGATGCTGTTCCGATGGGATGCTGCCCCAATGGGATGTCATCCCAACGGGATGTCGTCCCACTAGGATGCTGTCCCAACAGGATGCTGTCCCCATGGGATGATGTCCCAACAAGATGTTGTCCCAATGGGATGCTGTCCCAAAAGGAAGCCGCCCTGATGGGATGCCACCCCACAACATCCTCCAATCCATCCTTTCCATTTCGCTTAAAGCAAAACTGCCTGCGCATTCGCTTGTCGTTCATCAGGATGGGGAAACTGATCTTGCTGATCCCTTCGAGGATGATGAACCAGAGTGTTTCGTCCTCGGGGAAGCATGAATTCTCATGGCTCTTCCCAGCCCCACCAGGCACCGGATAATGGGAGCGGGTGCCAAACTCGCCCGGTCCCATGCCGCAGGCTGCCAGGCTCCTTACTATGCCAGGGTTAAAGGCAAATCCAGCCGGCTGGACAGTGATGTGGGCCTGAGTCTCCAAGGGCTTGGGCGTGGGTGCTGCAGGCTGTGGCAGGATGGGGGCCTGGCTGGGCGCCGCGGGGAAGGCACCAGGGGGCTGGAGAGGCGGCCGGGGCTGCAGTGCTGGTGGCAGCGGCTGGGCAGGCGGCACCGGCGCGGCAATGGCCGTGTTCAGCACGGCAGCGGCTGCGGAGCAAAGAGAAGGAGAGAGCATGAGCCAGAGCAGACAGGAATGTTGGGAGCCCCTGAGCTTGGTGTCCCCCCTGCTCATTGTCCCTTCCCAAAGGGAGCCCAATCTCCAAGTGATTCTGATGACTTTAAACCGGAAGGGGAAGATTGAGATGAGTCATTAGCAAGAAATTCTTCACGCTGAGGGTGGGGAGGCCCTGGCCCAGGGTGCCCAGAGCAGTGGTGGCTGCCCCATCCCTGCAGGTGCCCAAGGCCAGGTTGGATGGGGCTTGGAGCCCCCTGACCCAGTGGGAGGGGTCCCTGCCCATGGCAGGGGGTGGAACTGGATGGGCTTTGAGATCCTTTCCAACCCAAACCACTCCATGATTCAGCTCCATTTTAGCAGCGAAAGGTCTCCCCGGTTCCCCGGGCACGGGCAGAGCTGAGCCCTTCTGCTACACCGGGACTCATCCTGCCTGGCCACGGTGCTGGGTCCAACCCAGACCAGGTGCTGCTGAAGCACGCAGGGTGAGGGCACCGCTGGGGTCCCATCACCTCCCCTGATCCCTCCTGAGACAGGCTCCTTTCCTCCAGAAGGGACAATGCGCCATGGGCACAACTCTCCACGGGACAGCTCCCTGTGGGACAGCTCTCCATGAGACAACTCTCTGCAGGACAACTCTCCATGGGGAAAAGTGTCCATGGGGACAACTGTCCACAGGACAACTCTCAATGGGACAACTCTCCAGGACAACTCTCTGCAGGACAACTCTAAACGGGACAACTCCCCATGGGACAGCTCTCCAGGAGACAACTCTCCAGGAGGACAACTGTCCACAGGACAACTCTCAATGGGACAACTGTCCATGGGTACAAATGTCCATAGGATAACTCTCCACAAGAAAAGTCTCCATGGGACAAGTCTTCACAGGACAACTCTCTGCGGGACAACTCTCTGCAAGGAGACATTAGTTAGGATGAAGGTTAGGCTTAGGGTTAGAGGTGTCCCATGTAGATTTGTCCCCATGTAGAGTAGTCCTAGACCCCCTTCCCTTGCAGGAGCTCAAGAGGAGACCATTCCTTCTCAGGTCTCCCCCCTCGCAGAACCCACCCGCTGCGGTGCCACAGCACCCAGCACCCCAAACCCTCCCATTCCATCCCTGTCCCCATCCCCATCCTCACCCTTGCCCCCACCTTCTCCCACACTCCTGGCACCTTTGGTACTTTAGGAGCTGCAACCAAGGCTCCCACAGGCAAAGCTGTTCCTGTCCCCTCCTGGAGGGGCCGGCCAGGATTCGGCCCAGGGAGGACGAGTTAAGGAGGCTGCGAAGCAGAAGGAGCCCCGGTTACCTTGCAGATTGGCTATAGGCGGTTTGAAAATTCCCCCTGTAGGAGAAGCAGCCGTCAATCCGGGGAGGGCAGCGACCGTTGCTGTAGGAAATGTCCACACAGCCAGCCCCTGCTGACCTGCCACTTGACCTGCAATACTGATGGGGATAAGAAGAGGTTGAGTAACTGTCCCTGCTGGAACCATTACTCCTGTCACAACTGTTGCTAAGTTTTCCTGAGTCAAGACCTGCAAAAGTAAACAAGATTTAAAAAAGAACAGAAATCAACGCCACTGCAGACAGCATCAGTGGAGCAAAAGTCTTTGCCCAAAGGGGCGCGCGGCGGCCGGGTTGGCCGGGAGTTCCCTCCCTCCAATCTTGCAGCTGGGTTCCCAGCTCAGTGGAGCCCCCCCTCCATAGGGAGATGGGGGGATCCTCCCTTCGCGAACCACCCACCGCGGCTCTGGCAGCTCCTCGGCGCTTGGGCGAGGGCGCGGCGGGAGACAAACCGCTTTGGTTCGGGGTGTAGCGCCTACACCCCGCGCCACCAGCGGCCACCTCTGCCCGCAGGGGTTGCTTACAGTGAGTGGATGCTTCCCCGGGAGTTCCCTCTGTGTGTCCCCCCCAAACCCAGCCCCACCCCATTCTCCCAGCCCATCCCGCTCCGCGGCCACGGGGTAGTTACCTGCGGGGTGGCTTGCACGGCCAGCGGGGCCACCGGCTGCGGCTGCTGGCTCGTGGTGGTGCTGAAGGTGCCAACGGAGGGGACGATGCTGGGGGACGCTCCGGCTGCCAGTTTGGCTTTGCCTGAGGAAGGGGAGAGGACGTGGTTGGAGAAACGCTGAGGGTGGGCAATGGCAGCCCCTCTGTGCAAAAGGTGAGGGTGGGGGCAGTCCAAACTACACAGCTGCCCTCCAATGGGTGTCCCAGGGGAACCACAGCCCAACAGAGCCGGGGAGCGGCACTGGGCAGGTTACGGGATGCAGGGGAGGCGATTTGGGGGGCTTCTTATGAGATGTCTTCATAGAATCACAGAATGACCCGAGTTGGAGGGGACCCAAAGGATCATTGTGTCCAACTCGTGTCCCTACATAGGACACCCCCAACACTCGCACCGTGTGACTGAGGACATTGGCCAAATGCTTCTTGAATGCTGGCAGACCCAGTGCCGTGACTGCTTCCCTGGGAGCTGTTCCAGGGCTCCACCACCCGCTGGGTGAAGAACCTCTTCCCAATGTCCAACCTAACCCTCCCCTGGCATCTCCTGCCCTTCCCTCAGGTCCTGTCATTGGTGCCAGAGAGATCAGCACCTGTTTCACCTCCTTCTCTTGTGAGAAGGCAGCAGACAGCTCTGCGATCCCCCCAGTCTCCTCTTCTCCAGGCTGAACAGACCAAGTGACTTTGGCCTCTCCTCATACAACCTCCCCTCCAGACCCTTCCCCAGCTTTGTGCCCTCCTCTGGACACTCTCCAGTAGTTTCATGTCCCTTTTATTCTGTGGTGCCCAAAACTGCCCCCAGTGCTCGAGGTGGGGCCTCACCAGAGCAGAGCGGGACAATCCCCTCCCTTGCCCGGCTGGCGATGCCGTGCTGGACACGGCTGCCCTCTTGGCTGCCAGGGCTCACTGTTGGCTCATGGCCAACTTGCTGTCAACCAGAACCCCCAGGTCCCTTCGGGCAGGGCTGCTCTCCAGCCTCGCGCTCCCCAGGCTGTGTGGACACCCAGGGCTGCTGCGTCCCAGGGGCAGAACGTGGCACTTGCCCTTGTTAAATTTCATCCAGTTGGTGGTTGCCCAGCTCTCCAATCTGCCCAGATCCCTCTGCAGGGCCTCTTTGCCCCCAAGAGTGTTGACGAGTGTCTTGGAGGAGGGAGGGACAGGAGGGAGACTTTGGAGGGATCTGAGGAGGAACAGGAGTGTGAAACAGGGGGGCTGAGCAGCAGGGTGCTGGCCAGAAGGCAGGGAGGAATAAAGCAGGAACTTCCCAGAGGTTTACTGCCGTTCCCATGTGAGAGAGGATGCAGCGGCAGCGAGCTCGGCACTTGCGGCGAGGGGGAAACTCAAGCCCCTGCTCTACATGGCTGGAGGAAAACCGAGCTCCCCAGCAAAACTCCTCCTCAAGAAACGTCTATAAAAAGGAGTAGCTGTGTGGTTTCCTGGGTTGTGCACACCTCTCCTGGGCTGTGGAGATATTTCTCTCCCTCCAAAATGAGCAGCAACTGAAGCTGTGTCAGTCCCCAAACCGCTCACCATGGAAGGGGGAGCCAGGAAGGGAAGAGATGGAGCTCGCCTGGCTGCCCCGTGGACTGTGCTTTTCAACTCTCCACCCAAATTCACAGAATATTTCATGTCTCTTCGTTATCCTGAACATCGAAGCAAGAGGAAACCTCGCTCTTAATCTGTATTTATTCCTTGCAAAAGATCCACCTGTTTTTTGAGCAACAACTTGTTTTTATTCTGCTCAACTTCTAATAACGACAACTTAAACCCCGCATCTTCTGCAAAAACAAAACCCCACCCTTCTGCCTTTTCCTTTGGCAGGAAAGTTTTACCAAATCAATCCTTTTCTCAGCTCCAAGCTGGATGCTTCTCAGCTTCGGTTCCTCGCCCAGACACAACTTCAGCTCCACAAGACTTAAAAATGCCTTTTTTATGTTCTTAAAATTCCCGAAGCCAAGCCCAGGGAAGGCCTGGCTCTCCCCAAGCAGCCAAGCCCGCACTACGGGGTGGTGATGCTGCTGGGTCTCATGTGTTGTGTCCACTGCCGAGCTTTTCCCCCTTGCCAGCCTGCGGCAGCGAAACTGGAGCATCCCGTGGCGCGTAGGGATGCTCGCCTCCTCCTCCAGCCTCAAACAAGGGCCTTGCTACAACCCTGCACAGTTTTTTTCAGGGGAAAAAAGTGCAATTCCAGGATCTGGCTGCGCTCTGGACATAGAGCGGAGGTGGCAACCAGAGATTAGTCCTATAAAGCACTGGAGTGGCTGAGAGGGACAGGACAGTGGTGCTTGCGGGTGGCTGAGCTGCGCAAGCACTGAGATGCTGGCCAGAAAGCAGCAAGGAATAAAGCAGGGTCTCCCTGAAGGGTTATTCCCAGAGCTGCATTCCGGAGCGAGAAGGGATGGAGCAGCAGTGAGCTCAGCACCTGGGGCTCAGGAGACCGGAAACCCAAGCCCCTGCTCTACATGGCTGCAAGAAAACGGAGCCCCCCAGCAAACCCCTCCTCGACAAACGTCCCGGTGGGTGCCCAAGGGCTGTCCATGAGCCAGGACATTTTTCCCTATCCTATCCCAGAGGAGGAATTGGTTTTGCTGACTCCTAACCCACAGGGATGCTCCAGAGCAGGGTGCCAGTCACCCTGCACCGAGAGGCGCAGCCTGTGCTCCCAGCTCGGAGCCAGCACCCCAGAGCCCAACTTTGCTTGCAGGGAAGGCTGGACCAGGGTGCCCAGGGAATGAGCCCTGGGGAAGTGAGGTCTCTTACCGGCCACCTCTGCGCCACTGGAGCTCTGCGCGCTGGCTGGGATGTCCTCCCGGCCGCTCTCTCCTGGGGAGCTTTGTGCTACCTCCCCTGGCGGCATCTCCAGGGCTTTTGCATCCTCCTCAGCCGGGAGCGGGGTGTCCACGTCCACCTCCAGCACTCGGATGGTTTCATGGCTGGACATGACAATAACCTGCAAACGTGGCCCCAGGTGTCCGTCAGCTCCAGCGCCGACCCCACAGCCACAACCACGCACCCCCGGCGCACAGGGAACACAGGGAACCCCCCACCCCATGGGACACAGCATCCCTAAAACCAACCAAGCAGAGCCAACCCTGTCCCCTTCATGAGGGAAGGACGGGGGGATTGCAGCCCCTCCAGGATCTCCCAGCTTTAGTTAACCAGCAGCTCCTGGGCTCTGATAACGCCAGCTCCACGTTGGCAGACAACATCCCCAAGAGCCAAAACATGGCTAGTGCCCACTGCACCCCTGGCAGAGCCAGTAGCATCGTATCTGCAACATGAAAGCATGCGCTGATCTACAGCCTCACAGCTCTGAGCAGGGGTCAGGCAAGCTCTTTGAATCAAAACATTCCCATGTGACATTGCCTGAGGACACACGGAGTGTGAGGAGCAGAGATCATGGAATCCTGGAATGGTCTGAGGTGGAAGGAACCTCAAAGCCCATCCAGTCCCACCCCCTGCCATGGGCAGGGACCCCTCCCACTGGGTCAGGGGGCTCCAAGCCCCATCCAACCTGGCCTGGAACACCTCCAGGGATGGGGCAGCCACCGCTGCTCTGGGCACCCTGGGCCAGGGCCTCCCCACCCTCACAGCAAAACATTTCTCCCCAAGATCTCATCTCAATCTCCCCTCTTGCAGCTCAAAACCCTTCCCCCTCCTCCTGTCCCTGCACCCCCAGATCTAGAGCCCCTCCCCAGCTTTCCTGGAGCCCTTTCAGCACTGGGAGCTGCTCTGAGGTCTCCCCAGAGCCTTCTCCTCTCCAGGCTGAACAACCCCAACTCTCCCAGCCTGGCCTCGTACAGGAGCTGCTCCAGCCCTCGCATCATCTCCGTGGCCTCCTCTGGCCTCGCTCCAACAGCTCCAGGTCCTTCCTATGCTGAGGAGATACCTGCTCCTCTAGTTTTCCCTCAGCCAGACTCCACAGCAAAGCCCTCTTGCAAACAAATCCTGCAGCCTGGGGAGCCTCCAGGCTGCCAGGACAACATGGGGCAGCCAGGCTCCAAAAGACAGAGCCGAACCTCTGTGTGCCCAAGTGTGGGGCAAACAGACTGGCTGTGAGTGCAGGGCAGGCACACCAGGGTTTTTCACCCCTCGCAGCGAGGCTATGGCTGTTGCTGAAGCCCAGCTCCCCTCCTGGTTGTGGGTGGGGAGGAGATGAAGCTGTGATGCCCATACCTGCTCATTGACCATCAGCGACGCCTCCTGGGGCTGCACGGCTTCCGTGTCCATTGTGTCCCGGCAAAGGTGGGAGAGAGCTCAGACCTTCACATGCTGCAAGCAGGGGACACAGGGCAGTGAGTGGCTTGGAGGTCAAGTGCTGGCTCATCTGGGGTACAGAGCAAACCTGGACCTCGCAGCCCCTCTCTGGCTCCACCACCCACGCACTCGGGATTCGGGGCAGCGCAGAGCTCATGAGTGCTCTCCTGCCCTGCGCTGTGGGGACACACGCTCCTCCTCAGGGGAGGCTTTGGCATCTTGGGGACCTCCCACCACCTTTCACCCTCCTGGCAAAGAGGTGATGGATGTGAGGCAGTGTAATTTCTTGGGTGAGCATCAAATATACGCTCTCAGAATCACTGAGGTTGGAAAAGCCCTCTCCGCTCATCCAGTCCAACCCTCAGCCCAGCCCCACCGTGCCCACTGAACCCTGTCCCCAGGTGCCACAGCCACGTGGTTTGTGAACCTCTCCAGGGATGGGGTCTCCCCCACTGCCCTGGGCAGCCTCTGCCAGGGCTTCCCCGCTCTGTCAGGGAAGGAATTTTCCCCACTATCCAATCTAACCCTCCCTGGCACAACTTGAGGCCGTTTCACCCCATCCCTTGTTCCTTGGGAGAAGAGCCCAGCACCCACCTCACCACAACCTCCTCCAGGAGCTGCAGAGAGCGATGAGGTCTCCCCTCAGCCTCCTCTTCTCCAGAACAACCCCCCAGGCCCCTCAGCCGCTCCCAGAACCCCTGGGCTCCAGACCCATCCCCAGCTCCATCCCCTTCTCTGGATGCGCTCCAGCCCCTCAAGGTCTTTCTTGGAGTGAGGGGCCCAAAAGTGACCCCAGGATTTGAGGTGCAGCCTCATCAGTGCCGAGTGCAGGGGGACGATCCCATCCCTGCTCCTGCTGCCACCCCATGACTGAGCCAAGCCAGGTGATGGTGGCCTTCTTGGCCACCTGGGCCACAGCAGCAGGGCAAGGGAAGGGTTATTCCAAGGGCCAAGCTTTCTGCCCTCTCTTCTTCTTTTGGGAGATGAGCATGAAATTCCTACAACCTGCTTTGAAAACCCTACAGATACAGGCACAGCCCATGGGAAGCTGCCCGTGCTCCCTGTCTGAAGCCCAGAGCAGGGTCCCAGAATCTCCCCAGGGCACTTCCCTGCTCTCCCCAGTCTCTGCTGCTGCCTGCAAGAAGCAGGACAAGCAATTTGCTCTTTCCTGAGGGGTCCTGAAGGATGGGGACACTTCCTGAAGCTGCCGAAATGCGTTTTTCATGGAGGGAAGGGGCTCATCCCACCTGTAGGAAGGCAACTCTTCCTCTTCCAACACCCTTCATTACCTCATTTGGTCACATCTTGTCCCCTCGCTGCCTCACAGGAACATAATTGCCTGTGTAAGAGCCTTATGAATGTTTCATTAGGAGCGTCTCGGGGATGCGGTTGCCCAGCCAGCCCAGATGACATTCAAAACCCCTCCATGCAGGTGCGAAGGTGTCCTTGTTTGTGTAACCACTTGGCAGCCCGAGGACACGGCAACAGTGGAGGGACAGCCTGATCCCAGCTCTCCCTGTCTGAGCCGTCCCAGAGCACTGGGCAGCATCTGCTCCCTCCAGCCTGGAGCCCCCACCTCTGTCCTGGGCCTGATCCTGCTCTGCCTCATGGTGATGCCACCATCGCATGGACCAGCCTGAGCCAAGCTCAGCAAACCAAGCATCTTAGAGGCAGAGCTCAAGCAGAGCCTCTGAACTGATCCAAAAGTGAATTTCTGCCCCAAACTAGTGTCAGTGCATCTCACCCGTCAGTTTTCACTTCTTCCAGGGAATCTGGTGCCGCATGGGCACCCCCAGTCGCTCTGCTTTGCTGCGATACATCAGCACATCAGGCCAGCCCAGGAGGCACTTCCAGGACCCAGGAATCCTGGGATGGTTTGGGCTGGAAGGGACCTCAAAGCCCATCCAGAGCCACCCCTGCCATGGGCAGGGACACCTCCCACTGGGTCAGGGGGCTCCAAGCCCCATCCAACCTGGCCTTGGGCATCTCCAGGGATGGGGCAGCCACCACTGCTCTGGGCACCCTGGACCAGGGCCTCCCCACCCTCACAGCAAAACATTTCTCCCCAAGATCTCATCTCAGTCTCCCCTCTTGCAGCTCAAAACCGTTTCCCCTCGTCCTCTCCCTGCACTCCCTGATCCAGAGCCCCTCCCCAGCTTTCCTGGAGCCCCTTTCCTGTAGGGAACAGCCCCTGATGCTGTTTCCATAGAATAGTGGATCAGGGATGGGGTTTGTGAACCTCTCCAGGGATGGGGTCTCCCCCACTGCCCTGGGCAGCCTCTGCCAGGGCTTCACCACTCTGACAGGGAAGAAATTTTTTTCCCCACTATCCAGTCTAACCCTCCCTGGCACAACTTGAGGCTGTCTCCTCTTGTCCCATCACTTGTTCCTTGGGAGAAGAGCCCAGCACCCACCTCACCACAACCTCCTCTCCAGGAGCTGCAGAGAGCGATGAGGTCTCCCCTCAGCCTCCTCCTCTCCAGCCCAACCCCCCAGGCCCCTCAGCCGCTCCCAGAACCCCTGGGCTCCAGACCCTTCCCCAGCTCCATCCCCTTCTCCGGACGCGCTCCAGCCCTTCAAGGTCTTTCTTGTCCTGAGGGGCCCAAAACTGAACCCAGGATTTGAGGTGCGGCCACACCAGGGGGTCGATCCCTTCCCTGCTCCTGCTGCCACCCATGGCTGAGCCAACCAGGTGCTGGTGGCCTCCTTGGCCACGTGGGCCACTGCTGGCTCGTGTTGAGCCGCTGTCAACCAGCACCCCCAGGGCCTTTTCCACTTTTCTTTTTTAGAGGCCCTTTACCCTTTCTCTGCATCGCAGAAGCCACCAGACTCCTGCTGAGACCACCAAGCGTATCCTGAGCCAGAGGCAGCACTGGGATGCGATCAGTAAACACAATTATTCAGATCCATTTGCTCTAAAGGGGCCTAAATTGAATTAAGAGCCAAATTCTCATTGGAAGCTCAACAGGGGCCGAGCATCCGACTCCCCCAGGCCGGTTCGGTACACACCGCTCGCTATTTATGATCCGCAGTGAAGTGATGCCAGGGTCCAGCAGGGATGGGGCTGTTTCTTCCACCAGCCCCTCATCCCAGCTCTCCCCTTCCTTGGCTCATCCCAGAAATCCACGCAGAACCAGCTTCACTGCCAGATCCAGCCGGGACTCTGAGAGCAGCCAGCGATTGATCTCCGATAGCTGCTGTGGATTTTTAAACGTGGCCTCAGCTTCGGAGCAGACAAACACCTTGGGATGCCGGGGCACAGTTTAATTAACAATTTATTCTAGTGCAACAGAGAACAGAGCGAGGGATGAGTGAGCGGCTCACACAGGCAGCTGGCATTATTAAAAGTTAATGAGCTCTCCAGCAGCCGCAGCCCAGCCCACGGCGAGGAAGCCTGAGCCACGGATACCTTGGGCTGCCTGCAAGGGGCAACAAAGCAGCAAAGCAAAGCGTCCCGCTGCAGGGAGAGCAGGAAGGGGAAGGAAAAGCCTCCAGAGGGGCTTTCTGAACGTCTCTGGAGGGCAGCTGGGGAGGGCTGTTGGGGGCATGGGGGGCTCTGACCCCATTCCTGCTGAATTCACCCCACAGGTGCAATCCACTGGCTCCCTGTAGTTGCCAGACATCACTTGATCTTCCCTCTGCAGCCACGAACCACGCTGGCCCAGGAGGATCCTGGCACAAGCAGAGAGCCCTTGCTAATGAGGCTTTGCTAATGAGCAGCATCTCCCCAGCAGTTTTTTCCTACACCCAAGCCTGGAAGAGGTGGGAAAGCGTCTCACGCTTGTCCCTGCCACTGCTGCTGCAGGGATCCCTCCCCGGCTCCCCCACGCAGTGGGCAGCTGAGTCCAAGCCGGGATCCCAAGCCGGCAGTGAGGGTGCGGTGCCGGCAGCTGGAGGGGAAGGGATGGCCAAGAGGCTGGGAGATCTGCAGAGAGACCCCTCCTGCACCGCTGGGGCCCATCAAACCCAATCCCACCCACCTAAGCCACCAGAGAGCAGAGCCCGGTGCGGATGGGGAGCGTCGGAATGCCGCGTGGGGAGCGCGCAGCCAAAATCCCGTGGGATGGTGGAAGCTGCAGCGATGTCCAGGGCGGTGTGGGGAGAGGCGGCAGCACTCACTGTTTGCTCAGGGTGAAGGGATGCTCCCGGCAGGAGACGGGCCTGGCTGTTGTGTCCGGCTCTTTGGGCTCCGGGCTTGGGCTGCAAGGAAAGAAACACCAGAGCTGCCTCAGTGCCCAGCTCTGCCCACTGCCCCCATCTCAGAGGGTGTCGAGGAGTGAGCGGATCCCACAGCCGGGCTCCCGGCAAGAGGGGACGACTCGAAAGCATCCCCATCCTCACAACTCCCTTATCGCGCCTCAAAGGGCAGAGGAGCTTCGGGAACTTGAACCAAACCCGCGGGCTGCCCGCTCCACAACGGCACCGCACGCGTCGGCTTCCCTCAACCAGAACCCGCTGCAAGCCCAGGCTGGCAGCACCCAGCCCCGTCCGTGCCAGCCTCTGCCAAACGCCAGAACCAGCGCGCGGTCGGAGCCGCACAAGGAGGAATGGGGCACAAAATCCCTGCTCTGAGCACCGGGCTTATCCCAGCGCGAGCAGCGGATCTGCTCCTGCTGCCCCTCCTGCTCCTGCTGCCCCTCCTGCTCCTGCTGCCCCGCGGGGGCAGAATCCGAGCGCAGAGGGGAGAAAAAAGGAAGAAAATTACAAAGAGGGAAGGGGAAGAGGGAAGGGGGGGAAGGAGGAAGGGGGGGAAGAAGGGAGGGGAAGAAGAAGGGAGGGGAAGGAGGGAGGGGAGGAAAGGAGGGGAAGAAGGGAGAAGGGAAAGAAGGAAGGAGAAGAAGGGAGGGGGGGAAGAAGGGAGGGGAAAAAAGGGGGGAGGAAGGGAGGGGAAGAAGAAGGGAGGGGAAGAAGGGAGGGGAAGAAGGGAGGGGAAGAAGGGAGGGGAAGAAGGGAGGGGAAGAAGGGAGGGGAAGAAGGGAGGGGAAGAAGAAGGCAGGGGGGAAAGAAGGAAGGAGAAGAAGGGAGGGGGGAAGAAGGGAGGGGGGAAGAAGGGAGGGGGGAAGAAGGGAGGGGGGAAGAAGGGAGGGGAAGAAGAAGGGAGGGGAAGAAGAAGGGAGGGGAAGAAGAAGGGAGGGGAAGAAGAAGGGAGGGGAAGAAGAAGGGAGGGGGGAAAGAAGGAAGGAGAAGAAGGGAGGGGGGAAGAAGGAAGGGGGGAAGAAGGAAGGGCGGGGAAGAAGGGGAAGAAGAAGGGGAAGAAGAAGGGGAAGAAGAAGGGGAAGAAGAAGGGGAAGAAGAAGGGGAAGAAGAAGGGGAAGAAGAAGGGGAAGAAGAAGGGGAAGAAGAAGGGGAAGAAGAAGGGGAAGAAGAAGGGGAAGAAGAAGGGGAAGGGAGATTTTTTTTCCTCGCTGCCATGCAAAGAGATCAATTAGCGCGTGAGCCGATTAAGCAGACATTTCGGAATGTCAGGCTCACCGCAGTTTGGCAGTGGGAGCACTTCGGGTTTCGGAGTAGGCGCTTCTCCACCCGGAGACGTGCGGCCGGCAGCACCATTTCATTGGGTTTCTTCACACTTTATTTTAATTTTTTTAATTAATGGGACCAATCCTGCGTCCAGATGGCGGCACGGGGCGCACGCAGCCAGGCGGCAGCCATCGCACAACAGATGGCAGCAAGGAAGCGAAATGCACAAAATAATAATAATAATAATAATAATAATATTAAAAACAAGAAGAAGAGGAGGGGGAAAAAAGGGCAGGATAATTTAAGATGCTCCACGTCTCACTGTGAATATAATTGCTGTGTTAATTACAAGCGTTGATGAGTCAGAGACGGAGCCACTTGGATCCCAAGTGGGTGGAAATCTAAGTTTGAACAAACTTGCCAAAGGTGAGAAACCTGAAGAGGTGAATTAAAGCTACTCTGTGCAGGACACAGCTTGGATACGGCTGCAGCTCGCTAATTACTCGCTGTCATTATCATGGAATCCTGGAATGGGTTGGGTTGGAAGGGACCTCCAAGCTCATCCAGTTTCACCTTCCTGCTATGGGCAGGGACCCCTCCCACTGGATCAGGGGGCTCCAAGCCCCATCCAACCTGGCCTTCAACACCTCCAGGGATGGGGCAGCCACCACTGCTCTGGGCACCCTGGGCCAGGGCCTCCCCACCCTCAGCGTGAGGAATTTGTCCCCAAGATCTCACCTCAGTCTCCCCTCTTGCAGCTCAAAACCGTTCCCCTCATCCTGTCCCTGCACTCCCTGATCCAGAGCCCCTCCCCAGCTTTCCTGGAGCCCTTTCAGCACTGGGAGCTGCTCTGAGGTCTGCCCAGAGCCTTCTCCTCTCCAGGCTGAACAACCCCAGCTCTCCCAGCCTGGCCTCGTACAGGAGCTGCTCCAGCCCTCGCATCATCTCCGTGGCCTCCTCTGGCCTCGCTCCAACAGCTCCAGGTCCTTCCTGTGCTCAGGACTCCACACCTGGACCCAGGGCTCCAGGTGGGGTCTCCCCAGAGCGGAGCAGAGGGGCAGAATCCCCTCCCTCACCCTCTGCTCCCCCTTCTTTGGCTGCAGCCCAGGACACCGTTGGTTTCTGGGCTCTCAGTGCACTTTGGTGGCTCCTGGGGAGCTTCTCCTCCCCCAGCACCCCAAGTCTTCCTCAGGGTTGCTCCCAATCCGTTCTCCACTCAGCCTGGCTTTGTGCTTGGGATTGCCCTGACCCATGGTAGGACCTCGCCCTTGGCCTTGTTGAACTCCATGAGGTTCACACAGCCAGTCGTCTCCAGCCTGTCCAGGTCCCTCTGGATCCCTCCCCTCCCTCCAGCGTGTCGACCATTTATGCTGTGTTGATTCCTTTGGACAGACGCTCCAATCCCGCGCCGAGAAGTTTCCATGTTCCATAAGCTGACACCAACTTCATGCAGACAAGCCTGGAAAGCCGCCGCTAAGGCACCAGTTCCAGCCCCCAGGGGTTTGGATACAGAGGAAGTGACACCCTGGCATCTCCATCAAAGCCGGCATCAACGCAAACAGGACCAGCCAAGGTCATGATCCTGCTTCCTGGACACGGAGCATGACGGTACCACTGCAGCACCAAGTGTCCCTCACCCCCTTCCCGCCAGCTCACATGGGATTTTTCACCACAGTTGGAGCAGGAAAATCCAGGCTGGAAACCATGTCATCAGCAGGGATTGTTTTCCAAGCGTATTCCCAGGTGTCCCAGACGGAGATCTGGGACCTTGAGGTTTGCAAGGGATTTTTCCCTCTTCACAAATCAGCTTCCCTCCTAAACTGCCTTGTAGCCCCTCTGAACTGCATCGCTCGCAAGACTTGGTTTACAGATGGGGAAACTGAGGCAGGGGAGGAGACGCGAAACCTCAGCCCCTCCCCTTGCCAAGACCCACATCCCAGGGTTGCCCGGCAAGCATCCCTGCATCTGAGCTTGCCCACCATGAGCCAGGAGGGAAAAGAATCGCAGGTATTTTTTCCTGGTGGGACAGGAGCCGCACCAGCCAGCACCAAGCTCCAAATTAAAACCTTCCCGCTACGCAGCAGAGCGACAAAAATCCCATTTCTACCCCATTTCTCCCCATTCCTTTGGCCCTGCCCCATCCGTGGCTCGGGCACAGGGTGGCAGCAGCCGGAGCGCAGCCTGGCTGGGCAGTTCCTGAAGATCAGGGCTGGAAGGGAAAGCTGGTGGCACCTGTACCAGCGGGCGGTGAAATCTTTTGTAACACGGAGGTTTTTTCTGCTGTGAGGTTTCTGGCAGCTCCCCAGTGTTCCCAACCCACGGTGCTGAGTCAACGCGGCGCCTGGAAATCCCCGCGCCAGGGCTGGGGCAGCCGAATCCCAAAGGAGAGTCCGGGAAAAACTATAGAATCATGGAATCCTGGAATGGTTTGGGTTGGAAAGGACCTCAAAGCCCACCCAGTGCCACCCCCTGCCATGGGCAGGGACCCCTCCCACTGGGTCAGGGGGCTCCAAGCCCCATCCAACCTGGCCTTGGGCACCTCCGGGGATGGGGCAGCCACCGCTGCTCTGGGCACCCTGGGCCAGGGCCTCCCCACCCTCACAGCAAAACATTTCTGCCCAAGGTCTCAGCTCAATCTCCCCTCTTGCAGCTCAAAACCGTTCCCCTCATCCCATCCCTGCACTCCCTGATCCAGAGCCCCTCCCCAGCTTTCCTGGAGCCCTTTCAGCACTGGGAGCTGCTCTGAGGTCTCCCCAGAGCCTTCTCCTCTCCAGGCTGAACAACCCCAGCTCTCCCAGCCTGGCCTCGTACAGGAGCTGCTCCAGCCCTCGCATCATCTCCGTGGCCTCCTCTGGCCTCGCTCCAACAGCTCCAGGTCCTTCCTGTGCTCAGGACTCCACACCTGGACCCAGGGCTCCAGGTGGGGTCTCCCCAGAGCGGAGCAGAGGGGCAGAACCCCCTCCCTCCCCCTCTGCTCTCCCTGCTTTGGGTGCAGCCCAGGACACCGTTGGTTTCTGGGCTCTCAGTGCACTTTGGTGGCTCCTGGGGAGCTTCTCCTCCCCCAGCACCCCAAGTCCTCCTCAGGGCTGCTCCAAATCCATTCTCCAAATCCAGTATCATCTTTGGTCTAAACATCTTCCACTGCCAGTAAACAGGCGCAGCTGGGGCCACTCTGGGGTGCTCAGATGTTTCATGGAGCAAACCAAGGAGCTGCACTGCACCTGGACACGTGGCCACAGGGAGCCTGCTCAGGAATTTGCATCAGTGGAGGAGACGGAGCTGCTGCCCTGAATGCAGGCTGGGAAGTGCCTGCTCATCTCCCTCGAGAGATGCAAACGGGATGGCAGCAGGGCCTGGAGAGGTTGGCTGGCATCGATTTGGCCCCAGCCTGCACAGAGCTGCCAGGGTCAACCCCCAGTGGAAGCACAGCTCACTGCCTGCCCAATCCTGAGCAAAAATAGGGTTGATCCCCATCAAAGGATGGGGGAACACCTGGCAGAGGGCCCAAACCTGCTTGAAAAAAAAGGGAGGAAACCCAAACCCAGTTGTCCAGCCTTTCCTGCCGCTTTGGCGGTTGAACTCCGTTATTTCCACCTCTAACAAGACCTTCCTTCCAGCCATGGTGTTCCCTAACGAGCAGGAAGATGCTCAGAGACAGATGTGCTGCATCGCCCTCTGCTACTGCCCTGGTTGAACCTCTTCATCCTTGTTTTGCTCCTACTTTCCAGGGGCTGGGGAGCAAATTCTACTCCTGGATAAAACCTCCTGGCTCAGCTCTTCGCTGTCTGCTCACAGGGCAAGCTCGGCCGGCTCATCCCTCCCCACAAAGAGCAGCCGGATCAGTTCTGGGAACTTCCCAAGAATCCAGTCCTTTCTCCAGAGAGATAGGAAAACATTTTTATTCCCACTACACGTAGAGGTGATCCTGGAATTAAGTTCACAGAATCATAGAAGGTCTCACCAAAGGTAGGATGAGGGGTAACGGTTGTATTGGGCTTGGAGCCCCCTGATCCAGTGGGAGGGGTCCCTGCCCATGGCAGGGGGTGGCATTGGATGGGCTTGGAGGTCCCTTTCAACTCAAACCATTCCAAGACTCTATGCTGCCACCACCCCCTCAAGTGGTCGCTGGGATGGAGAAGCATCTCCTCACCTGCGTTAGCATCGTAAAACCACAGAATGCCCTGAGCTGGAAGGGACCCACACGGCTCATGGAGTCCAACTCCCGTGACAGCACAGGACACCCCAACACCCACCCGGTGTGTCTGAGGGCGTTGGCCAAAGGCTTCTGGAATATTGTCAGGCTGTGACTGCTTCCCTGGGAGCTGTTCCTGCTCCACCACCCTCTGGGGGAAGAAACTCTTCCCAATGTCCAACCTGACCCTCCCAAGGTCACACCAGGGGAGCGTGGCAAAACCAGGACAGGTTTTGGATCTCCTGAGCCGGTGCCCTCGGAGCTCCCATCTGTCTCCCCCAAAACAGCACCCAGAGCATCAACTCCTCTGTCCGGCAGGACTGGGAGCCACCTCGAGAGCCCAGGACACCACAGCTGGTTTGGGGGGGCACAGGACACCCCCTCGAGCTGCGCTGTTGGGGGGCAGGCTCTGCCCCCAGTGCGCCTTCTCATGTGGGGTCTCTTGGCTGAGGACTCCGAGATGCTGGTGTTGGGGCCGGGTCCAAGGTGGGGGACAGTCCCCCCTCCACTCCGGGGGGAAGAGGCGCACGCGAGCCCCCAGGGCATTTCTCCCTCCCTCCCGACAGTCGGGATCCACTGTACCCACACATCCCCCCCCCCCGGCCCCCCCATTCCCTGCGCTGCTGGAGCTCTCTCCCTGCCCCCACCCCAAACACAAACTGAGGGGCTCAGGGCAGCCGTGGGAGCTGCCCCTGGGGCAGTGACCCCCCTGCAGGGTGCACAGCCCCCCCCAAAGCCTCGCAGCACCCCATGCTCTGCCCCACAGTGTGTCAGAACACCCCAAAATGCCCCAGTACCCCCAGACCTACTCCCCATCGCCCCCGCCAGCTCTGCTCACCCCACTGGGCACTCTCTTGGCTCCCACCTCAGGGTCCCGCTGCCCCTGCCCCACCCTCCCCCTCCGGAACAGAACCCCAACACTGTCCCCCCATCCTCCCCCCAGCACTGTTTGTCCTCTCCTCCACCTCAACACCCATTTCCCACCGTTCCCAATTCCTCCTGCCTCCCCAGGGCAATCACCCCCCTTTCCCTGCCCCAGGGCTCACCAGCCCCCTCCTTCCCTGGACACCCCCAGCTACGGGGCACTCCCGGGGACCCCCACCTGGCCGTGGTCTCCCCTGGCATCCCCTAATCCTCCCCCCCTCAAATCCCGGTGCCGCCCATCCACATCCCCACTCTTGGTGCGTGCGTTCCCACTTCTCCCCAGTTCCACCCCCTCAATCCCAGTGCCCCCTCTCCAGATCCTGGTGCCCCCCAACCCCAACGAGGGCACCCAGATCCTGGTGCCCCCTATCCACATCTCCACTCTTGGTGCGTGTGTTCCCAGTTCTCCCCAGTTCCCCGCCCCCGCAATCCCAGTGTCCCCTCAACCCCACTGACCTGTCCCCTTCAAATCCCAGTTCGCTCCATCTGCATCCCAAATCTTGGTCCATATGTTCCCAGTTCTCCCCAAATCCACTCCCTCAATCCCAGTGCCCCCCATCTGCATCCCCACTCTTGCTGCCTGTGTTCCCAGTTCTCCCCAGTTCCAGTCTCCAGTCCCATTTCCTCAATACGCAGTCCCAGTTCCCTCCCTCTTCAAATCCCAGTGCCCTCCATCCCCATCCCCACTCTCACTGCCTGTGTTCCCAGTTTTCCCCAGTTCCTCCACTGAAATCCCAGTATCCACATCCTCATTCTTGGTGCCTGTGTTCCCAGTTCTCCCCAATTGCTGCCTCCAAACCCAGTTCCTCCCCAGTCCCACTTCCCCCTACCCTGCCTCACCCTCAATTTCAGCTACCCCTCCCCCAAATTCAAGTGCCCCCCATCTGCATCCCTGCTCTTGGTGTCTGCGTTCCCAGTTCCCCTCCCAATTCCAGTCCCATCCCTTCCCCCAAATCTCAGTGTCCTCCACCTGCACACCCACCCTTGGTTCATGTATTCCCAGTTCTCCCCAGTCCATCCTCACCCCCAATCCTGGTGCCCCCCCATCTGCACCCCAAATCTTAGTTTGGGTATTCACTGTTCTCCTCAGTTCCCCCCCCAATCCCAGTGCCCCCAGGATCCATCCTCACTCTTAGTGCACATATTCCCAATTGCACCCCCAATCTGACTCCTCCCCCCCAGCAAATCCCAGCGGTGCTCCCAGATGCATCCCCACTCTTGCTGCCTGCGTTCCCAGTTCTCCCCAGTTCCCCCTAGTTCCTCCCCCAATTCCAGTCCCTCCCCCAAATCCCGCTGCGCCCCATCCACATCCCAAATCTTGGTTCGTGCATCCCACTTCTCTCCAGTTCCTGCCCCCCAAGTCCCAGTTACCACCCCTCACCCACTCCCCAAATCCTGGTGTCCCTCATCCACTTCCCCATTCGTGGCTCTGGTATTCCCAGTTCTCTCCAGTTCCCCCTCTCCCATTCCCAGTTCCTCCATCCACATCCCCACTCTTAGCGCACTCATTCCCAGTCGTCCCCCCCTCCCAAATCCCGTTGCCCCCCATCCACATCCCAAATCTTGTTTCACGTATTCCCAGTTCTCCCCATTTCCTCCCCCCAAATCCCAGTTACCAACCCCTCCCCAAATCCTGGTGCCCCCCATCTACATCTGTGTTCTTGGCTCTGGTATTCCCAGTTCTCCCCAGTCCCCCTCCCCCCAATCCCTGTGCCCCCCATCTGCATCCCCACTCTTGGCTCTGGTATTCCCAGTTCTCCCCAGAGTTCCCCCCCCCCCCCCCCCAAATCCCGCTGCCCCCCATCCGCATCCCCGCTCTTGGCTCTGGTATTCCCAGTTCTTCCCAGTTCCTCCCCCCCCCAAATCCCTGTGCCCCCCCTCCGCATCCTCACTCTTGGCTCTGGTATTCCCAGTTCTTCCCAGTTTCCCCCCCCCCCAATCCCTGTGCCCCCCCTCCGCATCCCCACTCTTGGCTCTGGTATTCCCAGTTCTTCCCAGTTGCCCCCCCCAATCCCTGTGCCCCCCATCCGCATCCCCGCTCTTGGCTCTGGTATTCCCAGTTCTTCCCAGTTGCCCCCCCCAATCCCTGTGCCCCCCCTCCGCATCCCCGCTCTTGGCTCTGGTATTCCCAGTTCTTCCCAGTTTCCCCCCCCCCCCCCAATCCCTGTGCCCCCCCTCCGCATCCCCGCTCTTGGCTCTGGTGTTCCCAGTTCTCCCCAGTTCCCCCCCCCAATCCCAGCGCCCCCAGATCCGTGCCCCCTCCCAGCGCACGCATTCCCAGTCCCCCCCCCCAGTCCCAGTTGCCCTCATCCCTGCCCCCCCCGCCGTTTTCCGCTCTCTCCCCCAGCTCTTTATCATAAATATATAAATTATGCTAATTACCGCATTGCATATTCACCGCGCCCCCCCCGCCCCCCGCCCGGCCCCGCTCCGGCCGCGGCCCCGCACTCACCGGGGGGGGCTCGGGGGGGGCCCCCACTCCGCTCGGGGGGGTCCCCACTCCGCTCGGGGGTCCCCGCTTCGCTCCCGCCGCCGCTTCCTCGGCCGGGAATTAATTAACAATTCCTCTCACAGCGCCACAAAGGGGCGGGGGCGGCCCCGGGGCCCCCCGCGACGGGGCTCTTGGGGAGGGGGGGCAGCGGGGGGGGCGCGGCCCGGGCCGGGGGGGTTCGTGCCGCGGGGCTGAGTTGGGGGGGTTTTTTCCCTCCTCCCCGGGGATTTTTTCGCTGCTGCGTCATGAACATAATTTATGCGCAGGCCTTTGCGGCAGCGGGGGGGGGGGGGGCGGGGCGGGGGGGCGGGGGAGCGGGCACGGACCCCCACACCGGGCCCCCCCCGAACCAGGGACACCCCCTGCCCAGCCAGGGACACCCCAGAACCAGGGACCCCTAAAACAGGGACACCCCCCCCCCGCGCCAGAACCAGGGACCCCAAACACAGGGACCCCCCCAGAACCAGGGACCCCAAACACAGACACACACAACCCCAAATAGAGACACCCCCCCAGAACCAGGGACCCCTCAAACAGGGACCCCCCGCCAGAACCAGGGACCCCTCTCCCAGCTAGGGACCCCACACACAGACACCACCGCCCCCCCCCGAAATAGGGACACCCCACTCCCAACCAGGGACCCCCAAAACAGGGACCTCACACACAGAACCCCCTCAACTGGGGAACATCCCCTCCAAACAGGGACCCCCTAGAACCAGGGACCTCTAACAGGGACTTCCTGGAATCAGGGACCCCTCCAGAACAAGGGTTGGAGAGAACCAATGACCCCCCCAAACAGGGACCCTGCCAGAATCATGGACCCCCCAAACACGGACCTCAACCATGGCCCCCCCATAACCAGAGACCCCTCAACCATGGAACCCCCAACCAGGGAACATTCCCCCCAGCCAGGAAACCCCCCCAGACACCCCAAACAGATGCCCCCCCCCCAGAACCAGGGACCCCAAACACGGACTCCCCCAAACAGGGACACCTCCACAAAGCCCCCTGAAATCATGGACCCCCCTAGAACCTGAGTTGGAGGGAGCCATGGACCCCCCCAGACAGAGATTCCTCCCCCAGAATCAGGGACCCCAACCGTGGACCCCCTGGAACTAAGGACCCCCCAAACACGGACTTCCAACCAGGGACCCCCAACCAGGGACATCCCCCCCTCCCCAAAACAGGGACCCCTCAGAACCAGGGACCCCATCCCGCAGCCAGGGACCCCCTCAAACAGGATCCCCCCAGACAGGGACACCAACCAAACAGGGACCCACTGGAATCAGGGACACCCCTCAACCAGGGGTCCCCTTAGAACCAGGGACTCCCTCAGAACCAGGGACCCCAAAACCACAGGACGCACTCCCCAGCCCCCAAACCAGGCAGCAGCCCCCCAAAGCAGAGCCCCCTCCAACTCTAAGAGTCCCAACCCAGGGCCGCCTCCAGCCCTGAGAACCCCAAAGTCAGAGGTCCCGAGCTCAGGACTCCCCAAAACCAGCCCCCCTCAGCCCAGCTCAACATCTCCCCAAATCCCAAACTCCCCAGAACAAAAGCACCCCAAGCCTGGAGATCCCCCAGACTCATTTAAGCCCAGACCCCCCCCAAACTGGAGGCACCTCCAGCCTGGAGACCTTCCGACCCAGAGCATTCCTGAACCCAGAGTCCCCCCAAAATCAGGAGCACCCCCAAGCCTAGAAGTTCCCCAGACTCAGAGCCAAAATCCCAGGCATCCTTGATCCCATCCTGGACACCCAGAAACTCCCAAAAGCCCGAACTGTGGGTGTCTTCCAAGTGCCAGAGCCTCCAGATCCCAGACCCCCCCAAGACTCAGATCCCCCAATATCCAGATGCACCCAATCCCAGCCCTGCTAAACTGCAGACCTTGAAGTGCCAGGACCCCCCAAACTCTGCAGCCTCTCATCTCCACCTTGGACAGAACCCCTGACTCCACAAACACTGGCCCTGCTCAATGCCCGACTCCCCCAAACCCAGCGCCCCCCCTCTCCCCAGTTTTGGAACCCCTTCACCACCTCCAAACAGCCGGGTCCTGGTTTCGGGGCCAGAGGAACCCCTGACCCCCCAAACTCCACAGCTTTGGATCCCCAACTTCTAAAGAACCTCCGACTCCTCCAAACCCAGCCCTGTTCAATCTCTGACTCCCCAAAACCCTGGCCCTCTTCAATCCCAGACTCCCCTACATCCCCCAACCCTGCCCCCCCCCCCTCCCCCCCCCAGTTTTGGGTCCTCTTTGCAACCCCCAAACAGCCAGGTTCCTGGTTTCAGGTCCAGGGGAATCTCTGACCCTGCAAACCTCTTACATCCTTGGGTCCCCAGCTTCTACACAACCCCTGACTCCCTCAAACCCAGCCCTGCTCACTCCCTGACTCCCCAAAATGCCAGTCCTCTTCAATCCCAGACTCCCCCAAACCGCTCCACCCCCAGTTTTGGTTCCCCTTCACAACCCCCAAACAGCTGGATCCTGGTTTCGGGTCCAGTGGAACATCTGACCCCCCAAACCTCACAGCGTCCACCCCCAGCTCCTAAAGAACCCCAGACTCCCCCAAACCTCATCCCTCTTCAATCCCAGACTCCCCCAAACCCAGCCCACCCAGTCCCCTTCACGACCCTCAATCAGCTGGATTCTGGTTTCGGGTCCAGGGGAACCCCTGATTCCCCAAACCTCACAGCCTCCCCCGTCCCCAGCTCCTAAAGAGCCCCAGACTCCCCCAAACCCCAGCCCTCTTCAATCCCAGCCTCCTCAAACACAGCACCCCCCTCCCTCCTCAGTTTTGAGTCTCCTTTGCAACCCCCAAGCAGCCAGGTCCCAGTTTGGGGAGCCCCTGACTCTGCCCAACCCCACAAGATCCCACCCGGAGCAGCGCTCCTGCCCCCTGCTCGGCGCCGGCTCATCGAACCCCCAGTGTCATCATCATAAATTAATACATTCATCACCCACCCCATTAACGTGAGCCACCCCGGGGCCGCACGATGGGTTCCTGGGGTTCCCCTCCAGCCCCCGTTATCCCCTTTCCTCTGGGACCATGGCTCAGGGTGCAGCCCCGCTGCCAAAGCCGTTACTGCCAGGGCTCGGGGCTTGGCCAAAGCACCCCAAAACCCTTGCAGAGGCTTTGAGGTGGGAGCTGGAGGCAGGGGCTGGGCGGGAGCAGGGGAAGCCACACTAATAATTCAAGAGGCTCCATCTTTCCGGCACAGCATCAGCTCAGATCCTGCCTCCCGGCACAGCGTGCAGGAGGCTGAGCTCCGCGCCAGCTGGCATTGTGCTCCCCACACCGGGACACAGCAGGCTCACAGCCAGCCCACCGGGGCTCCACATCGAGGGGTGAGCACAGCTCCCCAGAGCCCCCCAAAACCAGGAGCCCCCCCAACCCTAGAACTTGGCCAAACTCAGAGACAAAATCCCAGGCATTCTTGATCCCATCCCGAACACCCGGAAACTCCCCAAAGCCAACTGACAGAGCCAAAACCGCTGGTCCCTTCCAAATGGTGGAGCCCCCGAATCCCAGACCCCTCTAACACTCAGCTCCTCCAAAACCCAGATGTGCCCAATCCCAGCCCTCCCTAAACCCCAGATTCCAAAATGCCACAACCCCCCAATCCCCACAGCCTCCCATCCCCAACTCCACCTCTCAGGGGCGAGCACAGCCGTGGGCTCCAAAGAGCGTGGGGGCTTCGGATCCCGCACAAAGAGTGACTCCGAGATGGGGCTGAAGAACAGCAGAGATCCTGGCTCCCTGAGTGGCACTGACAGGGCTTCAGCACACCTGGAGCCCCTCAAAACTGGGACCCCAGCCCTGCCCAGAACCTAGAACTTCCCCAAACTCAGAGCTGAAACTCCAGACATCCTCAGTCCCACCCTGAACACCAAGAAACTCCTCAAAGCCAACCGATGGAGCCCAAACTGCCGGCCCCTTCCAAATGCCAGAGCCCCCAAACCCCAGGCCCCTCTAAGAATCAGATCCCCCAAAACCCAGACAGCCCCAAGACTCAGATCCCCCAGAACCCAGATGTGCCCAATCTCAGACCCTACTACAACCCAGACCCTGACTTACCAGGACCCCCCCAAATTCCACAGCCTCCCATCCCCAACTCCAAATCCCAGGGGCTACCAGTTCACCAGACAAGGGTGCGATTTGCTTCCAGGTGTCTCTGAGGGGGAGCGCGCTACCGCAGGCTTTCTGAATCCTGCTGGCAATCTGAATTTCCAGGCGTGGAGGCGCAGTGTGGGATCACCGGTCCTGATCTGTCCCGGTGCCGGGACTCACCTGCCAGCACAAGGGGACTCATTTCGTGGGCTGGGGGAAGGAGGAGGGAAAGAAGCAGCACAAAGGGAGCTCAGGTGCAGCTTCAACCTTGTCACTGCATAATTAAAAGAAGGAAAAAGCTAATCTCTGTAATTGTGAAGCTCGTTAGAAGCGCAGGTGTGGTTCTGCAGCTTTTCAAGCCAACTTAGAGACCAATTTGGGCTGTTTGGGAATCATCAAAAAGAAAGGAAGTGGCACACGTTACCATCTCCCGTTCTGTGTCTTGCACAGCTTTAAAATCAGAGCTTCCTTCTTATCTCCTGGCAGGAAAAAGGAGGTAAAAAAGACAAAAACTCTGACCTAACGCTTCTGCTTCTGTTATCGGTGCCTCTGAGAAAAAAACATGGCTTGATAGTACGGAAAGGGGCTCCAGGGAAGCTGGGGAGGGGCTCTGGATCAGGGGGTGCAGGGACAGGATGAGGGGAGCGGTTTTGAGCTGCAAGAGGGGAGATTGAGATGAGATCTGAGGGAGAAATGTTTTGCTGTGAGGGTGGGGATGCCCTGGCCCAGGGTGCCCAGAGCAGTGGTGGCTGCCCCATCCCTGGAGGTGTTGAAGGCCAGGTAGGATGGGGCTTGGAGCCCCCTGACCCAGTGGGAGGGGTCCTTGCCCATGGCAGGGGGTGGCACTGGATGGGCTTTGAGGTCTCTTCCAACCCAAACCATTCCAGGATCCTATCAAGTCCAACACCAGCCCACCACCGCTGCAACAATCCCACTAGATGCATTGCTGCATCCTTGCCCGGGTGCAGCCGTTACTGGGGGCCGCAGCGCAGTTCTGCCGAGAGCCTGGTTTGCATCCGCCGTACTGTGATTATGAATATTTAAATCCTTCTATCGAGCTGAATTTCAGACTCATTTACATACATTGGCTGGTTAATATAATGCAGATGGGGAAAAGGGTGCATGGTGCATTTTTAATTCCTCTTGAATTGATTTTGTGAGTGCTAAAAAGCTCTTTTTTTCCAGGGAAAATCGCGTGTTTGGAAGGGGAGGGGGGGTTTAATTAACGATTTGACAGGAATAGTGCGCAGAACTAACCCGCTGACTCCAGGAATGTGCCCTTTGTTCCAGAGCTCGCTCCGGCGACGGGATCTCTGCGTAGGTGACCACAGGAAGATCGCAGCTTTCTCATTGGCGCTTCTCTTGCTGCCTTGGCCACTCCGATCCCACACAGCAGCGGCTCCAACAAGGCTTTGCACCTGACCCTGCAGTTCCTAATGTGCTACTGAGAGGTTTCCACGCCGGCAAGGAACAGACACGCCACAAACCAGCTTATTCCATCTGTGCCAAGAACTTAAATGGTTGAAAGTGCAGGAAAAGGAAGCCAGCACGTTATTTTTGCTCCCATGCTGCAAAGCAACTCTGGTTGCTCACAAACTTCCCCAACCCTGGTGCTTTCAAAGAACTGCTCAGGGCTTAATACAGGTTCCTTGGTGCTACAACAGATCCAGGCTCTGCCTCATTTTTCCCTGTAAAGCTGGAAACGGGCTCTAAATTTCCACGGGATTCTTCAGGCCACTTTGGGGTGTTGGGTGAAATCAAGTCCTGGCAAAGCTGAGGATCAAACCCCCTTGATCCCAGTGGTGGGAGAAGGAAGGGCAACATTTTTCCTAGGTGGGAGAGGTCATCCAGGTCTTCACAATTGCTTAGACATTGTTGTGGAGTCCTGAGCACAGGAAGGACCTGGAGCTGTTGGAGCGAGGCCAGAGGAGGCCACGGAGATGATGCGAGGGCTGGAGCAGCTCCTGTACGAGGCCAGGCTGGGAGAGCTGGGGTTGTTCAGCCTGGAGAGGAGAAGGCTCTGGGGAGACCTCAGAGCAGCTCCCAGTGCTGAAAGGGCTCCAGGAAAGCTGGGGAGGGGCTCTGGATCAGGGGGTGCAGGGACAGGAGGAGGGGGAAGGGTTTTGAGCTGCAAGAGGGGAGACTGAGATGAGATCTTGGGGAGAAATGTTTTGCTGTGAGGGTGGGGAGGCCCTGGCCCAGGGTGCCCAGAGCAGTGGTGGCTGCCCCATCCCTGGAGGTGTTCCAGGCCAGGTTGGATGGGGCTTGGAGCCCCCTGACCCAGTGGGAGGGGTCCCTGCCCGTCGGAGGAGGTGGAACTGGGTGGGCTTTGCAGTCCCTTCCATCCCAAACCATTCCAGGATCCCATGATTCTATTTTTACAGAATTAATTACAGCCCCACACCCACAGGGTGCTCTTGGCCTCGAAGAACCTCTCACTTGTGATTACTCACATGAGCAAAGGTTGTCCCTGCTCCACTGCGATCAGCTGAATTTTTACTGCTACTGCATTTTTCCTACTTGAAGTAGCAAACACGGGGCATTATCGCTGCCAGCGCTGCTTCCAATCCCAGCCCCGTGTTGGGTAAATAAGAACTTCCAGGAGGGCCCTTCATAGAATCATAAAATGGTTTTGGTTAGCAGGGTTGTTGGAGATCATCCAGTTGTAACAATCTCACTCCTCCAAAAATGCAGAATTATCCATGTGGACACTTTTATCTGGTTTGTGTGTTATCAGCACAGGATGACGTCACACCAGGCTCCTTTGCAGCCCATCCCCACTGCCTTCCAGAAGCACCTGAGAAGCAAAGTCCATGGCCACGGAGCCAGGAACAGTCTCGACTTCCCAAGGTTTGCATTTTGGGGCTGCACGGTACATGATGGCTCATGAGCTGATTTTTCAGAACCTTTGATGCTTACTAGAGGTTTTGTCCTCCCTTTTGAAGGCGTCTTGGGACTCCAAGAGGACAAAGACTCCAGGAGGTTATCAGCAATGAAAATACAAATAAAACCAATCCTAAGGGATCTGAAAGGAGGTTCCTTCTGAAGGGCCCAGCTCCACCAACAGGAATGCCAACAGGAGAGTGGAAAAAGGCAAAAACCAGAGGCTGAACCCAGGAGCTGCTGAACATGTTCAAGGAATGGATCCAGAGAGACCTGGAGGGGCTGTGTGACCTCGTGGGGTTCAACAAGGCCAAGGGCGAGGTCCTACCATGGGTCAGGGCAATCCCAAGCACAATTAAAGACTGGGCAGAGAGTGGATTGGAAGCAATCCTGAGGAGGACTTGGGGTGCTGGGGGAGGAGAAGCTCTCCAGGAGACACCAAAGTGCACTGAGAGCCCAGAAACCAACGGTGTCCTGGGCTGCACCCAAAGCAGGGGGAGCAGAGGGGGAGGGAGGGGATTCTGCCCCTCTGCTCCGCTCTGGGGAGACCCCACCTGGAGCCCTGGGTCCAGGTCTGGAGTCCTGAGCACAGGAAGGACCTGGAGCTGTTGGAGCGAGGCCAGAGGAGGCCACGGAGATGATGCGAGGGCTGGAGCAGCTCCTGTACGAGGCCAGGCTGGGAGAGCTGGGGTTGTTCAGCCTGGAGAGGAGAAGGCTCTGGGGAGACCTCAGAGCAGCTCCCAGTGCTGAAAGGGCTCCAGGAAAGCTGGGGAGGGGCTCTGGATCAGGGAGTGCAGGGACAGGATGAGGGGAACGGTTTTGAGCTGCAAGAGGGGAGATTGAGATGAGATCTTGGGGAGAAATGTTTTGCTGTGAGGGTGGGGAGGCCCTGGCCCAGGGTGCCCAGAGCAGTGGTGGCTGCCCCATCCCTGGAGGTGCCCAAGGCCAGGTTGGATGGGGCTTGGAGCCCCCTGACCCAGTGGGAGGTGTCCCTGCCCATGGCAGGGGTGGCACTGGATGGGCTTTGTGGTCCCTTCCAACCCAAACCATTCCAGGATTCTATTCTCTGAATCCCGAGCTGCTCTCACAAGCTCCAGGATCTGCAGGGTTGAGGCTGTGAAAACATTGGTGCTCTGCCCTTCCCACACAGAACCACAGCCCAGCTCACTCCCCATTCCCTGGGCAGCTTCCCACCCTTCTTCCCTCCTGCTTTAAAGGGTAAATATTTTTTTTCCATGATTCCTGCACAGTCACAAGGTGAGGAACATTTTCTGGGCATGAATTATTGATGATGCCCTCCCAGCACACCAGCACCGTGCATATTCATCAGGCAGCCGGTACATTATTCATGAGACATTCACTTCAAGAGGGAGGAGAACAATGATAGCGTTGATTGAGATGCCTGAAAACAAGCCTGGAAAAGACAGTTGTGCCCTCCAACTCTGGGCAAAATGCAGCTGGACAAGCGTAACAAAATCACAAAAAACAGGGGGAAGTTTTCATTTTAAGGCAGTATTTTTGCGGTGGTCCTTTCATTCCACCCGGAGATGTTATTTTTTTTTTAATCTGGAATAGCTGCATTGCCTCAGTCCTCCTCCCCACACAGCTCTGGGCCTCCAGCTGCACCTTCTGGATTCATCTTCAGCGGGTGACACCTGCAACCAATGTTTACCAAAGTGTTTAGGCCGCATAACTCATCCCAAGTTCATTAAAAGTTAACAGAGAAAGCTGCTCCTTCAACCTCAGGAGGTTTTTAAGCCAGAGTGCACACCAGAGCTTTGCTCGGTAGGGCTGATGTTAAGAGCAGGGCCCACCTGCACTTGCAAATGCAGCCCCAAACACAAGGCAAGAGAGGGCTTGAACCACAGAGGTGTTTGAAAGTCCTAAATCTCCTGAGGTCCCTCCTGTGGTGTTGCTGGAGGACGGGGAACAGGGAGGCAGAGCAAGCTGAGAAATGCCCATGCGTGACAGCATCAGCTGGGGAGGGGGCTCTGGATCAGGAAGTGCAGGGACAGGATGAGGGGGAATGTTTTGGAGCTGCAAGAGGGGAGACTGAGATGAGATCTTAGGGGGAAATGTTTTGCTGTGAGGGTGGGGAGGCCCTGGCCCAGGGTGCCCAGAGCAGCGGTGGCTGCCCCATCCCTGGAGGTGCCCAAGGCCAGGTTGGATGGGGCTTGGAGCCCCCTGACCCAGTGGGAGGTGTCCCTGCCCATGGCAGGGGGTGGGACTGGATGGGCTTTGAGGTCCTTTCCAACCCAAACCATTCCAGGATTCCATGACCTCTGCTTCTCACTCCCTGTTTGTCCCTAGGCAATATCAAGACACAGGAAATTAGGATTCAGAAACCTTGCCCAGCACCAGGTCAGAGCCGTGAGGCTGTAGATCAGCACTTGTGCTGCTGATATGGTGGTGCCAGCTCCGCCAGGGGTGTGGCTGGAACTGGATGGGCTTTTGAGGTCCTTTTCTACACAAACCATTCCATGATCTTCAGCTTCTTGGCAGAGTTTTGACTACACTTACGGCAAGGAGTCCATGTTCACTCCAGAAATGAGCCCGTTTACACACGGTTGTGGGAGACTGTGCTGAAGCCAGTGGGTCCTGTGTCCGGATGTCGCCCCCCAAAGGAGGGTCCCAAGGGGCTCCCTGCCCTGGGGAGGAAGAAAAGGGGGTCCTGGGTAGGACTCAGGGATTTTACCAACAGCCACAAGGACATGGTTTAGAAGAACCAACACGACCTGCAGCTCAGGCTGCCGTGGCCGACTGTTAGCACAGGCACTCTGCTAACGAGCGCTCTGCCTGCTGACGCTTCCCACAGGCCCTGAGGCTTAATTAGGCTTAAACACTACCTGGAGCTCACCCACCATTCCGTTCCCACTGATCTTTTATGCCTGATCCCAGAGGCTCTGCTGTGCTGGGTACGGCTCAGGACGAAGCAGGGAGACCCTCAGGGCCTCCCTCGCTCACCAGTTTCCCCAGTGCTGTCCCAGGCCCAGGAAGGGCTCCTGCAGCGAGGGCGCCAGGGCTGTGCTGGGCCCTACTGGGGACCCGGAGCCACCCCTAGACCCTGCCTGTGCTCCCCTCCCCTCACTGCCGGGGCCCCTCTGCCCAAGGCGCCCCCTCAGAGCAAGGCACAGCTCCACACTGTGCGCGGGACCCCCCCTGCCCTCCCCAGCCCCGTCTGGAGGCCCCCTCATCCCCTGGCCCTACCGGGCCCCCCTACGGCTGCACCCAACCCAGGACCCCTTCACCCCTGCTGCCCACCCAGAGGTCCCACCTGGGCTTTGCCAGGTGCCCTTCCCTCCGAGGGAGCCCCTCCCTCCATACTGGACCTTCCCTTCTCTTCCCCTTCCGCCCCTCCCCTCAGTCCCCTCCTCTTCTTTTCCTTTTCCTCTGTCCCCCTTCCCCTTCCCCTTGACCCTGATCCTCCCCGGGGAGGGGAGGGGGGCGGTTTTCACCTTTGCCCCCATCCCCTTTCCCCTTTAAGACCGCGGCCTCTTTAAGAGCGCGATGACGTCACGACGCGCGATGACGTCACGGCGCCCGCCCCGCCCCCTGCCCCCCGCCGCCCGCCCCCGCGGTGACACCGAGCAGGAAGCGCGCGGCGCGGGCAGAGCGGGAGCCGCCGACGCACCCAGCGCCGCCGCCGCCGCCATGAACGGCAAAGGCAAGGCCCGCGCCGCGCCCCGCGCTGTAACCGGACCCCGAGCACCCGCTCCGGCAGCGCCGCCCCGGGACGCGGCGCCTTTAAGGGTTGGGCGGCGCGCGGCCAATGGGAGCGGGGCTGGGGCGGCGGTGGGATCGGGGGAGGGGCGGGCAAGGGGAGGGGGGCGCGGGGCGCGGAGCCAATGGGAGCGGGGCCCGGGGGCGCGCGGAGTGCCGGGGGGCCAATGGGAGCGGGGCGGGGGGGCGCGCGAGCGGCCAATGGACGCGAGACGGGGGCGGGGTCAACCGGAGCGGGGGGCGCAGGAGGCGTGGCCAATGGGCGAGGGGCGCGCGGGCGGCCAATGGGAGCGGAAGGGGGCGTGGTCAGTTGGAGCAGTGGGGGTCAATGGGAGCGGGTAGGCACGGGGCGCGGCCAATGGGAGTGGGGCGGGGCCAATGGGAGGTGTGGGGGCGCGCGGGCGGCCAATGGGAGCGGGGCGGGGGGCGCCGGGCGGCCAATGGGACGGGGCGGGGGGCGCCGGGCGGCCAATGGAAGCGGGGGGGCGGAGTCAATGCGAGCAGGGCTGTTGGCAATGAGGAGGGCGCGGTGGCGCCGAGTACCCTTAACCCCCTGAGCGCCGACACCACCTTCTCCCCTCGTGCCGTCAGGGGCCCTAATTTTGTGGGGGGAGTGCAAGCTGCGGGTGGGGGAGACCCCCCCTCGCTGACCTGGGGGAACGCCGGGGGGGGTTTCGGCACGGGAGACCCCCGTGGGAGGGACGCGGCCCCACGCAGGCGGGGGCGGTGAGGTGGGGGAGACACACACGCTCCCCACCCCCCCCCGCTCACATAGGGACCCCTGGGTGATGCCAGAAGGGACCCCCTTTTCTGGCAGGGGGCGGGAGCAGGGGTACTACCCATGGGCACTGCCTCTGTGGCACCACCTGCGGGGGTGGGGGGGACCCCGGGGTGGGGGGGACCCCAGCATCCCGTCCCCATCCTGGAGGAAGGGGCCACATTCAGAGCCTGCTCCTCCCCCCAGCTCTGTCCGAGCGTCGCTGATTTCTGGCTGGGAGAGCGCCCCGGTGCCTCTGCATCTTCACCCCAGAGCCCGGGGGGGGCTGGGGGGGCCGGGATCGTGTCCGGTTTGCGGATCTGCAAGGCCGAGTGCTGGCTCTGCCCAGAACCAGGAGTTTATGGTCATTTTTCCTTGACCCCCCCATCGCTCCCGGCTCCAGCCTGGGGCGATCCCGTCACTCTCTGAGCGGATGCTCCTTTCTGCGCACTTGATGTCTGGGAAGCGGAGCTTTCGGAAATCCAACTCGCAGCATCCTGGCTGTGTCCCAGGCTGACGTCTCCTCTTCTCCCACAGGACCGTATCCTGCCCAGCCCTCCTACCCCATCCAGTCTCCTGCCAACCCAACCGTCTACCCCCCGACCGTGCCCCTGCCCCAGCCACCGCCCTACACGGACGCCCCTCCAACTTATTCCGAGGTAGGTGGGAGATGCCTCTCCGAAGGTTTTACACTCTACATCTCTCCAAAGGTTTTGCTTTCTTCTGGGCCCCCTCCCAAAGCGGGAAAATCAGTCACCCCGAGCGAGTTCACAGCTGCGGTTCATCCCCAGGTTCCTTTCCTGAGCTCTGAGTCATCGACTCAAAGGGCAAACGTTGTCCAAAGCTTCCCCGAGAGATGAGAATTACAGAATCATGGAATCATTAAGGTTGGAAAAGTCCTCTAAGCTCATAGAATACCAGAATGGGTTGGAAGGGACCTCAAAGCCCACCCAGTGCCACCCCCTGCCATGGGCAGGGACCCCTCCCACTGGATCAGGGGGCTCCGAGCCCCATCCAACCTGGCCTTCAACACCTCCGGAGATGAGACATTGTCAAGTCCCACTCCCACCTCCAGGTCTCCTGCCCTGCCCTGCACAGTTGGAGAGGGAAGGGTCTTTTGGGGTCTGCACAGCAAATTGGAGACGGACGGATTTCCCAGGATAAATTCAAACAGCGTTTATTTGGGGCACGGCCAAAATATCAGAATAGTATTTTTTAATTTGGGTACAGCCAAAAGATGAAATCTGATACTCAGGTGGTGTCCGAGTTGCAACGTCCCAAAATTTGCAAAACCAGATCCCAGTCTGTTCAGATCACACTCTGATACCCTCAGGGCAACACGACTCGGTTCTGACCCGATGCACGGTGGTGCCGTGGGAAAGAGAAGGAAAAGAGAGGGAGAGGAATAAGAGTAGTTCGGGGTGGGGGGAGGAGAGAAAAATAGTCCCCACTCTGTGGGGCTCTGGAAAACGTGGTCTTCAGGACTACATGGTCCTGTGGGTCTTCTGCAGGGTCTTCAGGTGGGTTCCATGGGGTGGTGGGCACATGTGCCCCTGCCTTCTTGGTGGGCTTCTATTCACAGAACAAGTCCATCTCCCCCCCACCCCATTAGCACGAGGGGAGGTCTGTCTGCGAAAGTTCTCCAATTGGCACAGAAGCTTCTTTGGGAAAGTTCTGGAATTGGGTGTGGGGGCTCCAGGGTCACGGGCAGTTCAACAGACCCTGCTAGAATCACCTCTGCCTGAGGTCAGGTGGGGGGGGCAGCACCTGCTGCTGTACCTCCTCCCCCCCCTCTGCAGCAGCACCCGCAGCCCAGCAGGAGTCACAGCCCAGAAGATGGTAAAGACAGCAATGCAAGTAAAGCAAGGTGATTTTTAAGACAATACAAGTAGAATCAGTCAAATTTTAAGTAGAGTCAGTCTTTACAGGCATTCACACTTCCCTGGGCTGGTGCCTCCCCACCCTCATCGCCTAAACGGGAAGAATTTCTTCCTAATGACCAATCTAAATCTTCCCTCTTCCAATTTAAAGCCGTTTCCCCCTCCTCCCATCACTCCATGGTCTTGTAAAAAGCCCCTCCCCAGCTTTCCTGGAGCCCTTTCAGCACTGGGAGCTGCTCTGAGGTCTCCCCAGAGCCTTCTCCTCTCCAGGCTGAACAACCCCAGCTCTCCCAGCCTGTGCTCATGGCAGAGGGGCTCCAGCTCATCCAGATGAGCCACCAGACCAACCCCACTGACACCACTAAATCGTGTCCTGGCCACATGGTTTGTGATCCCCACCAGGGATGGGGTCTCCCCCACTGCCCTGGGCAGCCTCTGCCAGGGCTTCCCCGCTCTGTCAGTAAAGACTTCTTCTCCACTATCCAATCTAACCCTCCCTGGCACAACTTGAGGCCGTTTCCTCTCACCCCATCCCTTGTCACTCAGGAGCAGAGCCCAGCCCCCACCTCACCACAACCTCCTCTCCAGGAGCTGCAGAGAGCGATGAGGTCTCCCCTCAGCCTCCTCTTCTCCAGAACAAACCCCCCCAGGTCCCTCAGCCGCTCCCAGAACCCCTGGGCTCCAGACCCTTCTCCAGCTCCATCCCCTTCTCCGGACGCGCTCCAGCCCCTCAAGGTCTTTCTTGTCCTGAGGGGCCCAAAACTGAACCCAGGATTCGAGGTGCAGCCTCATCAGTGCCGAGTGCAGGGGAACGATCCCTGCCCTGCTCCTGCTGCCACCCCATGGCTGAGCCATCCAGGTGCTGGTGGCCTTCTTGGCCACCTGGGCCACTGCTGGCTCGTGTTAAACCGACCAGTTATCTCAGCTGTTGCTGTAGAGCTCCCTTGCAGTGATCTCCACTGGTTGGATTCTCACAGGCAGGGAGGGAGCGCTCTCTCCGGTGGTGATCCATGTCCTCTCCATACCCCAAAGTGAATGCTTGGAGAATGCCAAGTCTCCAAACCTACTCACACGGCTCTTTTTTCCTCAGCTTTACCGTCCCAGCTTCGTGCCCCTGGGAGCTGCCACCGTCCCTACGATGTCCGCGGCGTATCCGGGCACCTCTGTCTTCCTGCCCATGGCGCAGTCTGTGGCCGTGGGTCCCATCGGCTCCTCGGTCCCCATGGCGTATTACCCCGTGGGACCCGTGTACCCGCCGGGCTCGACGGTCCTGGTTGAAGGCGGCTTTGATGCGGGAGCGCGGTTTGGGGCCGGTGCAACCGCCAGCATCCCCGTAAGTACCAACGTCTCCCCTAAACCAAGTGTGCTCCCACATTAGAGGGTCGCGTTGGGAGGAGAGGTCCTTTGTTTCCTGGGAAAATGGGATTCCTTACCCGATCCGTTCCTTGGGAGAGGAGCAGGCACCGTGCCGAGGGCTGGGCTCGCAGGCAGCGCTGGCCCCAGCAGAACATTGTGTGGGCACCAGACACGCCGTGGGGCTCGGTGGGATGCGCTGTGGGGCTGTGACAGGACACACTGTGGGGCCATCATGGGATGCTGTGGGGCAGCCTGCTCCGTCTTTCACAGAATCCTGGAATGGTTTGAGTCCGAAGGGACCTCCAAGCCCACCCAGTTCCAACTGCCTGCCATGGGCAGGGACACCTCCCACTGGATCAGGGGGCTCCAAGCCAAGCTTTGCTCAGTAGCAAAGGACAGGGACGGATGTGGCAGCTTTGGGTCCTTGTGGCCTGTGATGGCTTCATGCCAGCTCCCACCATGGTGCTGAGGGGAGACCTCATTGCTCAGGGAAGGGATTATCCCTCTGTGCTCAGTGCTGGTGAGACTGAACCTCAAATCCTGGGGTCACTTTTGGGCCCCTCACTCCAAGAAAGACCTTGAGGGGCTGGAGCTCGTCTGGAGAAGGGAACAGAGCTGGGGAAGGGTCTGGAGCCCAGGGGTTCTGGGAGCGGCTGAGGGACCTGGGGGGTTTGGGCTGGAGAAGAGGAGGCTGAGGGGAGACCTCATCGCTCTCTGCAGCACCTGGAGAGGAGGCTGTGGTGAGGTGGGTGCTGGGCTCTTCTCCCAAGGAACAAGGGATGGGGTGAAACGGCCTCAAGTTGTGCCAGGGAGGGTTAGACTGGATAGTGGGGAAAATATCTCTACTGACAGAGTGGTGAAGCCCTGGCAGAGGCTGCCCAGGGCAGTGGGGGAGACCCCATCCCTGGAGGGGTTCAAAAACAGTGGTTTAGTGATCATGGTGGGGTTGGGCTGACGATTGGGATGAGTCCATGATTCCATGACTCTATTATTCCAAGATTCCACTGACCACCCCCCCCCTCCTTTCCCTGTCTTCCAGCCCCCGCCTCCCAGCTGTCCCCCCAACACTGCCCAACTGGCTGTGATGCAAGGAGCCAACGTCCTGGTGACGCAGCGGAAGGGCAACTTCTTCCTGGGAGGCTCAGACGGCGGCTACACCATCTGGTGAAAGAGGAGGGGAAGGGGGGCAAGGGGGGGGCTACATGTGTGTAAGGAACGACATCCCATCCTGTCAGCACTGCTCACACCTAACTGCTTTAGTCCATATTAACCCGAAGTCGCAGAGCAGACACGCGGCGGTGCGGGCTCGTCCTGGTGCGGCGCCCGGCCCCGCAGGCACTTTATAGCGAATCAAAAAACTCCCTGGTCGTGATCACGGTGGCTCCGTTCATGTTGGGAGGGGGAAAATGATGCCCGACGTGAGCACGAGCGCAGCAGCTCTGCCTCTGCCTTTCGTTTCACCGCGGCGATGCCGTTAATCCGCTGCGTGTGCCGCTGGCTTTGGGGAGGGCGAGGGAGCGGATGCGGTGCCAGAGCCCCAGACTGTGTCTCCAGCCAAGGCGCTCGCTGGGTGGAAAAGCGATGGCAAACTTCCTTTCCCACCGGCGGGGAGGGCACCTCGGCGCTTCTTTCTTCCTGACCTCACTCCGGAATGCATCCTTCCCACTTCCGCCCATCGCTTGCCCCCAGGAAGGTTTGGCCACCAGCGCCCAGTGGAGGGGGGGGTTTGTACACTCCAAGTACTCTTGGATTTCTTTGCACATTTAGCTCTGATCGAAGCCGTGCTTTGGTGCCAGGAACCCAGCGCAGCTCCTCTTCGACGCTAACTAGGCTGTAGAACCGTGCTCCGTAAAGCAACCTCTCTTCTTTCCGACTCAACCCGGTGGCTCGCCACCAAACTTCGGAAGGTTCCGATGGCTCCAGGGTTCCTGAATGGTTTGCTGCCACGCCGTGAACTCCCTCCTCCCGGGGGGAAGGGGGGGTCTTTTGGGTTTGATTTAAAGGAGGAGCTACCCTGGAGGGATGCTGGGGCTGCTCCTCACCCCGTTCCTCTCCACCTACCGGGATCTCCCCAGGCGTGCGCAGCAACCATCAGCCAACAACAGCTCAGCTTGAGTAGTTGGGGGGGGGTTGATAAACGCGTGCTTTCCAAATGAGTGGGGTGTAATGAAGTTTTAGCGGGGTTAAGGAGAACATTTCAGGGATCCTCAATGTTTTGGGTTCGTTGGGTTTTTTTTGGTTTTGGTTTTTTTTTTTCTTTGTTTTCTGAAGAAAAAGATCAGATTCAAATATATTTTATCTTGAGGTTTCAGTTTGATCTAACTCCGTGTCCTGTCTGTGTTGTGTGTAACCATCCGACTGACTGTTATCGCGGCGCAGCGTTCCGTCTCTCTCTGTACACTGTGGTGCACTTAACTCGTGGATTTTTTTATACTAAAAAAAAAAAAAAAGTAGAATAAAGACTATTTTGAAAATTTGAATCAAGGAACACGTTTGCATTAGAGCTGCAGTCGAACCCCCAGCCCCTTCCCATCGTGAGCTTCTTCGCTTGGTTCCTCTTCGCTGCTGCTCTGTGAACTTCCTCCTCTGAGTGTTTTTCTTCCAGGTTGCATTTAAAGGAGGAGCTGCCCTCGAGAGGGAGTGGAGCCGGGGTGCTGGGCTACTCTGCACCCCATCCTTGTTGGCAAAAGCTGAGGAATGTGGTGTCTGTGCCTGCATTGGGCTCTGTGCCGGTGCTGGAGCTGGTGATGCAGACACAACCAACCTGTCCAGTTCTGTGCCAGAATCACAGCATCCTGGAATGGGTTGGGTTGGAAGGGACCTCAAAGTCCATCCAGTTCCACCCAGTGCCACCCCCTGCCATGGGCAGGGACCCCTCCCACTGGGTCAGGGGGCTCCAAGCCCCATCCAACCTGGCCTTGGGCACCTCCAGGGATGGGGCAGCCACCGCTGCTCTGGGCACCCTGGGCCAGGGCCTCCCCACCCTCACAGCAAAACATTTCTCCCCAAGATCTCATCTCAGTCTCCCCTCTTTCAGCTCAAAACCATTTCCCCTTGTCCTAAATCACCAGCAGAACTTCATTGTTTTGTGAGAGAAGGAAAAAAAAAATAGTGGTGACTGCACGAGGGTTTCTCCCTGGGCTGTGTTGGAAAGCACCAAAGGGCTGGTGCGGGCAGCTGTGCCTGCCCTCCTCCCCAGCCAGACAGGCAACACTTGGACGCCCACCTATTTATTTTTCCTTCCACAATTGGCTTAATAAATTAAGGAAAATAAAAAAGAAAAAAAAAAAAGAAAAAGCAGCTTGCAGATCCCCAGCTCGGGGGGATCCGGGCAATGTGGGCTGGAGCATCGGAGAGGTGTGTGCAGGAGCGGGCGCTTAGATGAAGTACTCCTCCTTGTCCTTGGATGGAGCATCCTCCATCTGCACCGACACGTCAGCCTCAGCTGCCGGCTGCTCGTAGGTGAGGTAGCTGCCTTTGTTTCTGTACAGGTAGACGATGATTACCACCAGGACCGTCAGCAGGGTGAGGAACACCAGGGTGATGACAACTGCAGGGAGAAGGCAGAGAGAAGAGCAGGGTTTAGATCCAAGCGATAGGTACGGAGCTGCTGCTCCAGGGTGAAAGAGGTGGAGCCAGCATGGAAATCCCCTACCTGCGATGACAGCGGTGTTGGCCTCCTCATGGAGAGATGGGGTGTGAGTCTTCTTCAGGAAGGGGGTTGTTGGATCTTCTTCATCAAACCAGGAGAGAGGGAGATCAGGAGGTGAGCAAAGCTGGTCCCAACCCTGCTCAGACCCAGGGGCACGCGGTGGCCAGGTCTCACCAAAGGTAGGATGAGGGGTAACAGTTGTATTGGGCTTGGAGCCCCCTGATCCAGTGGGAGGGGTCCCTGCCCATGGCAGGGGGTGGCATTGGATGGGCTTTGAGGTCCCTTTCAACTCAAACCATTCCAAGACTCTATGCTACCACCACCCCCTCAAGTGGTCACTGGGATGGAGAAGCATCTCCTCACCTGCGTTAGCATCGTAAAACCACAGAATGCCCTGAGCTGGAAGGGACCCACACGGCTCATGGAGTCCAACTCCCGTGCCAGCACAGGACACCCCAACATCCACCCGGTGTGTCTGAGGGCGTTGGCCAAAGGCTTCTGGAATATTGTCAGGCTGTGACTGCTTCCCTGGGAGCTGTTCCTGCTCCACCACCCTCTGGGGGAAGAAACTCTTCCCAATGTCCAACCTAACCCTGCCCTGGCATCTCCTGCCCTTCCCTCAGGTCCTGTCATTGGTCACCAGCGAGAAGAGCTCAGTGCCCACTCCTCCTCCTCCCCTTGTGAGGAAGCTGTAAACGGCTGTGAGGTCCCATCCCCCCCCACAACAGTCTCCTCTTCTCCAGGCTGAACAGACCAAGTGACTTTGGTCTCTCCTCATACGACCTCCCCTCAGACCCTTCCCCAGCTTTGTGCCCTCCTCTGGACACTCTCCAGTAGTTTCATGTCCCTTTTATTCTGTGGTGCCCAAAGCTGCCCCCAGTGCTCGAGGTGGGGCCTCACCAGAGCAGAGCGGGACAATCCCCTCCCTCGCCCGGCTGGCGATGCCGTGCTGGACACGGCTGCCCTCTTGGCTGCCAGGGCTCACTGTTGGCTCATGGCCAGAACCCCCAGGTTAGACCCCTCTCCTCGCTGGCTGGCACCCGAACTATTCCATGATTCTGTGACTCCACAATCCTCACAAGTGATCCCTGGGATGGAGAAGCATCTCTTCACATGCTTCAGGTCCCACTTCCATGATTCTACGATTCTATGGGATGGTGTGATTTGAGAGCAGCCCTGAGGAGGACTTGGGGTGCTGGGGGAGGAGAAGCTCCCCAGGAGCCACCAAAGTGCACTGAGAGCCCAGAAACCAACGGTGTCCTGGACTGCACCCAAAGCAGGGGGAGCAGAGGGGGAGGGAGGGGGTTCTGCCCCTCTGCTCCGCTCTGGGGAGACCCCACCTGGAGCCCTGGGTCCAGGTGTGGAGTCCTGAGCACAGGAAGGACCTGGAGCTGTTGGAGCGAGGCCAGAGGAGGCCACGGAGATGATGCGAGGGCTGGAGCAGCTCCTGTACGAGGCCAGGCTGGGAGAGCTGGGGTTGTTCAGCCTGGAGAGGAGAAGGCTCTGGGGAGACCTCAGAGCAGCTCCCAGGGCTGAAAGGGCTCCAGGAAAGCTGGGGAGGGGCTCTGGATCAGGGAGTGCAGGGACAGGATGAGGGGAACGGTTTTGAGCTGCAAGAGGGGAGATTGAGATGAGATCTTGGGGAGAAATGTTTTGCTGTGAGGGTGGGGAGGCCCTGGCCCAGGGTGCCCAGAGCAGCGGTGGCTGCCCCATCCCTGGAGGTGTTGAAGGCCAGGTTGGATGGGGCTTGGAGCCCCCTGACCCAGTGGGAGGTGTCCCTGCCCATGGCAGGGGGTGGCACTGGATGGGCTTTGAGGTCCCTTCCAACCCAAACCATTCCAGGATTCTGTGATTCCACGGCACGAACAGCCTGGCCAAACCATTCCGGGGAGCTCACCTGCGCTCATCAGGGGCTGCTCTCCCTCCATCACATCAGCTTCTCCCTGGCAAAGGTTGGGCTCCCTCAGAACTGCCGAAAGAAAGAGGCAAAGTGAGAAACCCTCCTGTGATGCCGCAAAGGGCCCAGCGAGGCAGCGCTCCTCGCAGCACAGGTTTTATTGGGGCTGGGAGAGAGGAGCGAGCTGGGGCACAGGAAGGCAGGGAAAAAACAGACCCCGACTCCCCAGTTCCCTCCCGACTCCCCAGTTCCCTCCCAGACTCTGAGAGCTCCCAGCGGCCCCTAAAACCCCGCAGATCCCCAGCGGGGACGTTTGGGCCACGAGCAGCCGGAGCAGCAGGCGCTAACCTGACCTCGGTGGCTGCGTGGGACGGAGGGGGAACCCTGGGGACCCCCGAAGGTGCCGGGTGCTGCCGGTGGCGCAGGTGACTCAGCGGCTCCGCGCGGTGCCGGGAGCAAAGAAAATGTCATTACTTAGCGTTTTTTAAAGAGAAAAATAAGAGGAAATGTAACCGCGGGAGCGTGGCCGCGGGCCAGGAGCCGTCACGACGCATCTCCGGAGAGCGGGGCAAGGCAAACGCTGCCAGAGACCACGCGGAGGTTGGGAGTGGGGATGGATTTCTCCACTCCAGCCCCGCGCTGGCTGTCGCTCGGAGCCCCTGGGACGCAGCGCTGGCGCCTGTTTGCAAAACACCCTCGACAGCAGCAGCTTGGGCTTCCGAGCGCTACCAGAGCGGCACGCGAGGGCTTACGGAGGCGCAGGAGTGGGGGAAAAGAGGTTTCCCCCTCCCAGCCATGTGCAGGGACGGGCTGGGAGCCCTCCCTCATCGCATGGGGTTCCAAGACCCCCAGTGTCCCCCAGCCCCCGAGCACAACAGCTCCCCTTGGGCTCACGCTCAGGCTGGCACGAGTCACCAACTCATCAAACTCAGGTTTGCATTAAAACCCAGCTTTGCTTTAAATCAGTTTTGCTTTAAACACAGCTTTGCTTTAGACCTGATTTTGCTTTAAACTTGGTTTTGCATTAAACTCGGTTTTGCATTAAACTCAGCTTTGCTTTAGACACAGCTTTGCTTTAAAGCCAGCTTTGCTTTAAACCCGGTTTTGCTTTAATCCTGGTTTTGCTTTAATCCTGGTTTTGCTTCAAACCCGGTTTTGCTTCAAACCCAGCTCTTTTTTAGATCCTATTTTGCTTTAAACCCAGCTTTGCTTTAGATCCGGCTTTGCTTCAAAGCCCACCTGACTCCTCCAGCCGCGATGTCAGGGTGTGGGGAAGGCACACAGATTTTCAGATTTTCCAAAGCCATCTTTCCCACCGAGCAGCAGCTGCTGCTGGGGTGGCTTTAGGGCAAAAAAGGTGTAAAATTTCCCCAGAAAACATAAGGTTGGGTTTTAAGGGAAAAGAGGAAAAGGTGCTGCTTGGTGGGAAGGGAGCTGGTGGGAGCTGGGTGCCACAGGGAGGGGTCTCCTTGGGAAGCGTTTGGTGCTGCCAGGGGGAAACACAACCTGGATTCACGACCACAGTGACTGCAAAATGGGGTCCTGGGTGCCACAAGTGGTGAACCCCAGCTTTATTGGTGAAGAAAAGTACTTTTGGAGCGAGGCCAGAGGAGGCCACGGAGATGATGCGAGGGCTGGAGCAGCTCCTGTACGAGGCCAGGCTGGGAGAGCTGGGGTTGTTCAGCCTGGAGAGGAGAAGGCTCTGGGGAGACCTCAGAGCAGCTCCCAGTGCTGAAAGGGCTCCAGGAAAGCTGGGGAGGGGCTTTTTCCAAGGGCTTGGAGAGATGGGAAGAGGGGAAGCGGCTTTGAATTGGAAGGGGAAGATTTAGATTGGACATTGGGAGGAAATTCTTCACGCTGAGGCAGTGGTGGCTGCCCCGTCCCTGGAGGTGTCCAAGGCCAGGCTGGATGGGGCTTGGAGCCCTCGATCACGGAATCATAGAATCATAAAATGCTTTGTGTTGGAAGGGACCTTAAAGATCATCCAGTTCCATCCAGTTGCCACGGAGAGGGACACCTGACCAGGCTGCTCAAGGCACCATCCAACCTGACCCTGAGGCCCCTGATCCAGTGGGAGGTGTCCTAATTCAGAGAGGGCGGAACTGGGTGGGCTTTGAGGTCCCTTCCAACCCAAACCACTCCAGGATTCCATGAACAGACCACCAGGAAAATGTCAGTGGTCAGGAAAGCAGAGTTCCCCACGTTGCATCCATGAGCAAGGATGCTACACCTGGATTCCACCCTCGCCTTTCCCATCCTAGGACCACAAGAAGGAACTCACCAAAACCAACCGGCAAGGAGCCCTGTGCTCCACGGCACAGAAAACCGTGGGATATCGGCCGGTGCTGGGGTGACCTCGCTGGGCCAGGATCCCGTATCGCCTTGTTGGAACCTCTGGGCGTCCGCAGGAGCCACGCGGGGTCTGACGGAGCGGGGGTGACTCACTTCCCCAGCGCGGGATCCCTACGGATCTCCACGTGGTTTTGAAAGCGACGCAGGGGTTGTAAGACAACCCATAATCTTCCTCATTCTTGCTGTCGTGCCAAGTTGCTCAAGAGCCATTCCCACAGCACAACCGTCCCTGCCCCACAGCTTTGCTCCCAACCAGCTCCACTGGGGATGCTCAGCGCCGCAGCCTGCCAATCCCATTCCCACTGGGTGGAGGTTGGGATGAGCCAACCGAACCCACAGCCAGCTCACCCCATCTTCTCTGTCACCCCAGGATGGGTTCTCCAAGAGCAATGGGTCGCCCTGCCCGGCTTTCCCACTGGTTTCCCTGCTTTTGGCTCTTGCCGCGGCAGGATAAGGCCTCTTCCCTTCCCACCTCCCTGAAATCCAGCTGGAGAACGTCCAGCTGAGAGCCGACATTTCGGCCCAGTACTTGGGCATCCCCCATGGCACGACTCCCTTGCCTCCTGGTACCAATCCCTGTGCCCAATGCAGCCAAACCCCTTCAAAAATCCCAGGGAGGCGGGAGATTTTGGGGGGTCTGCCAGGAGCCACTGACACCCCTCCAGCTCCTACCTGTGCCCCCTGTGCCGGGCGAGCGGCTGCCAGCACCATGTGAGGCTCCTGGTCTGCCCAGGCGAAGGCGTTGCCCTTTTCCTGCCTCACCTTTCCAGTTTGGCTGCAATGATGATAAAAATGCTGGCTCTGTTAACCCCTTGCTGGCTGGAGAGGCAGCTCAGCACCAGGCATTGGAGCCGCAACCATGGAATCCTGGGATGGGCTGGGATGGAAAGGACCTCAAAGCCCACCCAGTGCCACCCCCTGCAATGGGCAGGGACCCCTCCCACTGGATCAGGGGGCTCCAAGCCCCATCCAACCTGGCCTTGGGCACCTCCAGGGATGGGGCAGCCACCACTGCTCTGGGCACCCTGGGCCAGGGCCTCCCCACCCTCACAGCAAAACATTTCTCCCCAAGATCTCATCTCAATCTCCCCTTTTGCAGCTCAAAACCGTTCCCCTCATCCTGTCCCTGCACTCCCTGATCCAGAGCCCCTCCCCAGCTTTCCTGGAGCCCCTTTCCATACTGGAAGGATCTTCACCTGCCTCTCACCACCTTCTCTGCCCTCTGCCTTTATTTCGGACGGGGTGTGGGTGGGAAGCAGGTTAAGGTTACACAAAATGATCTGCCTGTGGCTCCATAAAATGCCCATTTCCCGCACTGGGCACTGAGCTCACAGGGCAGTGAGGGCGTCAGGGGGGTCCTGGGTGGGGGTTGCTGCTGTTGTAGGCTCCTGGCTTGCGTCCCGCCTCGTGTCCTGCTCCAGCATTCCAGGACAGCCTTGCTCCTGGGAGAGACACACAGGTGACACTGAGCTGGGTGGGATGGAGACCTCGTGCTTTGATTAAACTGGATCCAAGAAGGACCCAGTCTGGTTGGGTGAGTCACGTTGGCATCTCCTGCCCATGGTGTTGCTGCACCCACCTCAGCTCGGAGGCTGGAGGGGGCACCCCCGTTGCCAGTGCAGCCGCTTGTCTCCTCATCGAGCGCCAGATTGAGCCCCATCTGCCAGCAGAGGAACATCACACCAGGCTGGATTTGTCCTATGGACCCCCAACCCGGTGTCCCCACAGCCCCACCAGATGCCCCCCAGCATGGGTTGGGTCTCCAAGCAAGCCGAGCACTCCCTCAACAGGAGGCGTGGATGCAGCGCCATCACCATGTGTCCCTTCCTGGCACCTGACCTTCCTCACCTGAGTTTTGGCCACCTTGGGCTCAATGTCCACCACCTCCACACTCTCCTCGGAGTCGCTGTGCTCGCCCATGGCACCGCTGAGCCGGCACGGCTCCCGCCGGCTGCCCGGGCATGGACACGCTGGTGCCTCTGCTGCAGGACCAGGGGCACCACGGGGGCCGGCCAGGGCCGGGGCTGGGGGCTCCTGACCCTCACCACAGTCCGGCTGGTCGGGGTCCCCTGTGCTGGCCAGGGCTTGGCTCGCCTCCAACCCAGCCATGGCTTTTTCCGGCTCCAGAGGCGCAGCGCTGGTGGTCTGGGCCATCGCCTCCGATAAAATCAGTGATGCCAAGGAGATGGCGATGCCCTCAGCCCCCACTGGCTCTGGCCCAGGGAAGTTGGTTCCCGGCTCTGTGGCTGCCACCGGTGTCACGTGCTCGTAGGACAGGGCTTCGGAACTGGGCTCCAAGGCCTCCTCGCTGGAGACTGACACTGTCTCCGACGGGGACCCTCCGCTGGCGGGTGATGCTGGGGGGGGGCCGGGGATGGCAGTGCCCAGCTCCCCGTTGGAGATGGCATCTGTGGCCACACTGCCCGCCCCGGGGGACTCCACTGGCACTTCTGCTTCCACCACAGGCTGCCAGTCTGGTGTCTTCTCCGGGCAAGGGAACACGGCTGGGGGGCTCACGGGCGAGGAGATGACCAGTGAGCGTCGGTTGCTGTGTGGGAGGAGGAAAGAGAGGGTTAACCCTCCTCCGGCTCCCATGAGCACCCTTGGGGACATGGGCAGTGTGGCATTGCTGCCCAGCTCACAGGTGATGCTTCCCCCATCTGCACGATCAGCGAACGACCCAAATGAATTAACCTCGCACCACCAAAGCACCCTCCGCCCGCTGTTGGGAGACCCTTGCCCATCCCAGCCTGCAGGTCTGGGGACTGCATGGAACCCTGGGATGGGTTGGGTTGGAAGGGACCTCAAAGCCCACCCAGTGCCACCCCCTGCCATGGGCAGGGACCCCTCCCACCGGATCAGGGGGCTCCAAGCCCCATCCAACCTGGCCTTGGGCACCTCCAGGGATGGGGCAGCCACCACTGCTCTGGGCACCCTGGGCCAGGGCCTCCCCACCCTCACAGCAAAACATTTCTCCCCAAGATCTCATCTCAATCTCCCCTCTTGCAGCTCAAAACCGTTCCCCTCATCCTGTCCCTGCACTCCCTGATCCAGAGCCCCTCCCCAGCTTTCCTGGAGCCCCTTTCTGTACAGGAAGGACCATGGGGCTGAATGACCCCTCTGTTTTTTTTTTTTGGAGGGGGGAAGCAATGCAGTCCTTGAAGCTCCCAGCCCGCTTGCCCGCTCTGTTACCTGGAGACGCCTTTAATGATGAAGACTTTGCTGGAGTGCTGCTTCTCCAGTTTGCTCATCACTTCATAGAGGTCGTGGTTGAGCTGCGAGGAGAGGAGGGAGAGAAACAATGCATCAGAGGGGTCTCCTCCGTGCCACCCATCACCTGGCAGCACCACAAACATCCTCAAGCTGCTCTGAATTATGATATTAAATCATAGATTTATTGTTTGGAGAAGACCTCTATGAACCTCCAGTCCAACCAAATGAAGAGCAGTGGGTGGGTGGCACCGGTGCACCCAGCGCACCCAAGGATGGCTCTGAGGCGCTGGCAGGGTGAGGGCAGAGGTGTTTTGGGGTGCCACCTTGCACCCCACCTTGCTCATCTCCTTGTAGAAGACATCACGGAGGTTGGAGATGTTCTGGAAGATGGTGACGTAGCAGGCGATGCGGCTGTGGGAGGGAGAACGTGGCGGGAGGTGGGGGCTCGGGGTGCTGAGCACCCACCTGCCAGGGTCCCCGTGGGGATGGGGAACGGCGAGAAAACCCTCAGAGTGAGGACAAAGTGGCCCTGAACATTTGTCCCCAAAGCCACCCTGCCGCAGCCATGGTGCTGCCACCTCCTGGCTGTCACAGCTACCTGTGGCCCGTGTCCCAGTGACCAGTGTCCCTGTGGCCATCACTGTGACATCCCCAGCTCCACAATGTCCCCAGTCCCTGCGATGTCCCCCAGCTCCTGTGATGTCTCTCAGCCCCTTTGATGTCCTCCAGCGCCACGATGTCCCCCAGTCCTGTGATGACCCACAGTCCCACAATGTCCCCCAGCCTGACGATGTCCTCCAGCCCCCACAGTGTTCCCTGATCCCTTGATGTCCCTCAACCCCGTAACATCCTTCAGCCCCATGATGTCCCCCAGCCCCACTACGTCCCCCAGCTCCACAGTGTCCCCCAGCCCCTGCAATGTCCCCCAGTCCCTGTGATGTCCCCCAGCCACCTGATTTCCCCCAGCCCCATGATGTCCCCCAGCCCCATGATGTCCCCTAGCCCTGTGACAGCCCTGTACCTGCCGTACAAAACCGGCAGCTCCTCCCGAAGGTCCCTGTTCAGGTCCTCAAACACTGCTTGAGCCCTGTTGAACTCCTCCTCAGCCTGCGGGGAGGGAAGAGGGGGCCATGGCTTTGCGGGGCACGGGGGGCGGGGGGCTGCACTGGGAGAGGTCCCACGGGGCGGTCAACCTTGGTAATTTTTGCCTCATCCTTCTTCTTGGCGCTTTGCAGAGCTTCCAGGTGATGCCGAGCACTGTCGTAGTCCACCAGCTTCCGTCCTCGCTTGGCGATGCGCTCCTGGGGGGAGGCAGGTGAGCCAGGATTGGGCCCCCAGACACCCCCCCCCCACACACTACACGCTGGGGGTACCTTAAATTCCCCAAACTGAGCCAGGTAATTCTCCATCAGGCGCACGGCTTGGTCAGCCAGCTTCGCCTCGTAGTCATCCCACAGGAGATCATTGCTCTGCGGGCAAGAAAAAGGGAGGACGGGGGTAAAAAGCGCCCATTCCACCCCAACACCTCCCGTCTGGCCGCGCGTGCCAGGCTGCATCGCCAGGGATGTCTCCCGGGGGCTCAAAGGGGGCCTCTTGGGACACGGCAAGGTGCTCACAGCTGCGATGGCTTTCAGCTCCTTGTGACCGTCCCAGTCGCTGCTGTAGATCTCCTGCAGGGTTTCGGCCACTTTCCGGGAGCTCTCGTGCATCACTGCGGGCAGGCAGGGCGTGCCAAGAGTCCTCGTTATTGATTAGCGAGCGATTATGGGGTATTATTTATTGTGTTGTTACACCGTGGAACGGTTTGGGTCAGAAGGGACCTCAATCCCACCCAGTGCCACCCCCTGCCATGGGCAGGGACCCCTCCCACTGGGTCAGGGGGCTCCAAGCCCCATCCAACCTGGCCTGGAACACCTCCAGGGATGGGGCAGCCACCACTGCTCTGGGCACCCTGGGCCAGGGCCTCCCCACCCTCACAGCAAAACATTTCTCCCCAAGATCTCATCTCAGTCTCCCCTCCTGCAGCTCCAAACCGTTCCCCTCATCCTGTCCCTGCACTCCCTGATCCAGAGCCCCTCCCCAGCTTTCCTGGAGCCCTTTCAGTCCTGGGAGCTGCTCTGAGGTCTCCCCAGAGCCTTCTCCTCTCCAGGCTGAACAACCCCAGCTCTCCCAGCCTGTGCTCAGAGCAGACGTTCTCCAGCCCCCAGATCATCTCCATGGTATCCTCTGAACCCCTTCCAACAGATCCATCTACTCCTTACGTTGGGGACCCCAGACCTGGACCCAGGGCTCCAGGTGGGGTGTCACCAGAGTGGGCAGAATCCCCTGCCCTGCCCTGCTGGCCACACTTCTTTTGATGCAGCCCAGGACACCGCTGGCCTACTAATTATATTATTATATATCTTAAAAGTAATTTTTTATGCTGGGTGAGAAAGCTTGGTGACGATCAGCCAGCTCCCACCTCCTCTACTGGGCCCATGGGGTTTTCCCAGCACGTTTATGGGAACGAGATCCGTACCTTTCACAGCTCCCAGGAAAGCCTTGAGGTCTTTGTAGAGTTTATTGCCTTCATTCTGCAAAGCAACGCAATGAGGGAAGAGACAAGGAGCATCCCCGGGGGCTCACAGGGATTTCCATGAGCCCAGCGGGGCCAAGGGGTGGTATCCCCATCCCCCCATTCCCGGTTCCCAGTGTGACCTGCTGCAGCTGGAAGTTGTATGCGCTTTGCTCAAACTGCTCATCTTTCGTTTCCACTGTTTTGCCCAGTTTTTGCAAAACCTGGGATGGAGAGAAACGGAGACACCAGCAAAGCCGCCAGCCCTGAGCTCAGTGCTGCCCACTGGGCTCTGCTTCTCAGTGAAAACCCCTGAGCACCCGGCAGAGCCAACACCAAGCAGGGATTTCAATGGGGGATGCAGAGCGTCAGGGCATCACAGAATCCTGGGATGGTTTGGGTTGGAAGGGACCTCACAGCCCATCCAGTGCCACCCCCTGCCATGGGCAGGGACCCCTCCCACTGGGTCAGGGGGCTCCAAGCCCCATCCAACCTGGCCTTGGGCACCTCCAGGGATGGGGCAGCCACCGCTGCTCTGGGCACCCTGGGCCAGGGCCTCCCCACCCTCACAGCAAAACATTTCTCCCCAAGATCTCATCTCAATCTCCCCTCTTGCAGCTCAAAACCGTTCCCCTCATCCTGTCCCTGCACTCCCTGATCCAGAGCCCCTCCCCAGCTTTCCTGGAGCCCTTTCAGCCCTGGGAGCTGCTCTAAGGTCCCCCCAGAGCCTTCTCCTCTCCAGGCTGAACAACCCCAGCTCTCCCAGCCTGGCCTCGTACAGGAGCTGCTCCAGCCCTCGCATCATCTCCGTGGCCTCCTCTGGCCTCGCTCCAACAGCTCCAGGTCCTTCCTGTGCTCAGGACTCCACACCTGGACCCAGGGCTCCAGGTGGGGTCTCCCCAGAGCGGAGCAGAGGGGCAGAACCCCCTCCCTCCCCCTCTGCTCCCCCTGCTTTGGGTGCAGCCCAGGACACCGTTGGTTTCTGGGCTCTCAGTGCACTTTGGTGTCTCCTGGGGAGCTTCTCCTCCCCCAGCACCCCAAGTCCTTCTCCTCAGGGCTGCTCCAAATCCATTCTCCATCCAGTCTGGATCTGCGCATGGGATTGCCCTGACCCAGGACCTCTCCCTTGGCCATGAGGCCATGACTCCATGAGGTCACACAGCCCCTCCTCTCCAGGCTGTCCAGGTCCCTCAGGATCCCAGCCCTTTCCTCCAGCACCCCCACTGTGCCATGTGGTTTTGTGCCATCAGCATCTCTTGATGCTTTTATTTTTTAGAGGAAATCAGTGGCTTTTTGTGTGCCAACTCATCACCCTACCCTGTAAAACCCTAGGTGGGGCTGCCCTGGTACCGCAAATATCCGTGCATGGGACAATGGGCACAGGCAAAGCCCCAGGGCACTGGTTACACCTTCCAAAGGATGAGGATGGTCTTCAGCCAAAGGATCCTCCAGAGCCACCATCGCAGCAGCAAGGTGAGGCTGAGGAGGGAGCTTTGGGTGTCCAGGAAGAGTTTGACCCTGCTGGGAAGTGGCTGGAGCCTGGCCTGGGCTGATAGGGCTGCGGGGGAGCTGAATTTAGCACCAGGAAACCTGGGAACATTGGGGTTTGGGGGTGGTGCTTCACATTGTCCCCCAAAAGAGAGTTGCTCCCTGTTTTTTTGAAGCGAGAAAGGGAAAGAGACACCCCTGAACCACCCCAAACCAGCCGAGAATCTCCTCGTTTCTGCCTGCTTCCGGAGCCCTTCCCCCTCGCTTCCTGTGTGGCCAGTGCTGGCTTTCCTGGGACCATCCCCACAGCAAGTCCTCTGGGGACTGTCACCTCCATCCAGCCCGGGAGACCCCTTGCCAGTGGCACCTGGGCTCCTCATGACCTCTGGAAGGCATTTTGGGTGGAGAAGATCCCACTTTTAGAGAACTCGGAGGCTGCCAAAGCTGCTTGGAGGACTTCTAGGAGGTGCCATCAAGCCCAAAGCCTTGAAGCAACAATAACATTGACCCAGAAGCGCCCAAATTAACATCCTACGAGCACCCAAGGGTGCGAGCAGTGCCCATGGTGCCACCACCTTGGCCCAGCAGTGGAAAAAAATAGAGAATAGAATAAAAGCAAGGGATTATGGTGAGGCCCTGGCCCAGGTTGCCCAGAGAAGCCATGGATACTCCATCCCTGGAGGTGTTTGTGGCCAGGTTGGATGGGGCTTGGAGAAACCCAAACTGCTGGGAGGGGTCCCTGCCCATGGCAGGGGGTGGCACTGGACGGGCTTTGAAGTCCCTTCCAACCCAAACCATTCCAGGATTCTGTGATGCTACGATTTTTGGAGTGGGCATTGTGCCATACCTTCTCCTGTGCCCGGCTGAACCGCTTCTGGACCTGCTTGGCGAAGAGCCCGGCTCCCCCACTCTTGCCCTCTGCCATGGCTGCAGCTCTGTTCCTGCTCGCAACCGCGCGCTGCGGTTTGATGTTTGTTACGGAGGAAGTTCGAGGCGAGGCAGCTGCCGGCATCCGCTGAGCACCCGGGCACCCCTGCCACGCTCCCCCCGGAAAGGCTCCACAGGCCACCCGGCGCCATGGATGGGACAACAGGGTGGTGAGAAACCACACCCACCTTGGAGTTCATAGAATCACAGAGTCATGGAATCATGAACATTGGAAAAGATCTCCAAGGTCATCCAACTCAACCCTCAGCCCAACCCCACCGTGCCCACTGAACCCTGTCCCCAATGCCTGCTGTCACACGGTTTGTGATCCCCTCCAGGGATGGGGTCTCCCCCACTGCCCTGGGCAGCCTCTGCCAGGGCTTCACCTCTCCAACAGGGAAGGAATTTCTCCCACCATCCCACCTAACCCTCCCCTGGCACAACTTGAGGCCGTTTCCTCTCACCCCATCCCTTGTCACTCAGGAGAAGAGCCCAGCACCCACCTCACCACAACCTCCTCTCCAGGAGCTGCAGAGAGCGATGAGGTCTCCCCTCAGCCTCCTCTTCTCCAGAACAACCCTCCCCAGGTCCCTCAGCTGCTCCCAGGACCCCTGGGCTCCAGACCCTTCCCCAGCTCCATTCCCTTCTCCGGACGCGCTCCAGCCCTTCAAGGTCTTTCTTGGAGTGAGGGGCCCAAAACTGAACCCAGGATTCGAGGTGCAGCCTCCCCGGTGCCAAGTGCAGGGGGTCGATCCCTGCCCTGCTCCTGCTGCCACCCCATGGCTGAGCCAAGCCAGGTGATGGTGGCCGTCTTGGCCACCTGGGCCACTGCTGGCTCGTGTTCGGCCGCTGTCAACCAACACTCCCAGGGCCTTTTCCATCGTTTTCCAGCTGCTCCTCCCAAGCCTGGAGCTGCCTGGGGTTGTTGTAACCCAGGTGCAGGACCCGGCACTTGGCCTTGTTGAGCGCCTTCCCATTGGCCTTGGCCCATGGATCCAGCCTGTCCCGATCCCTCTACAGAGCCTTCCTGCCCCCCAGCAGATCCACACTCCTGTCCAATTCTTCCACCAGCTTTTGAGTTGGGTTTTAAATTTGGCCTTTGGTGCAGTTGCAGTGTGAGTTCTTATCCTCGTGCTGGAGGAGGGTCATGGCACAGTCAGCTCCTCCTGGATGTGCCCACAAGGCAAGGTGGTACCAGCCACCAAATCCGACATCGCTCGCTGCGAAGGAGTTCAGGTTTGGAAGAGAAATGGAGGGAGTAGCAGGGAAAAATCCTGACTGTATCATAGACTCACAGAACAGTTTGGGTGGGAAGGAACCTCAAAGCCACCCCCCCTGCCATGGGCAGGGACACCTCCCACTGGATCAGGGGGCTCCAAGTCACATCCAGCCTGGCCTTGAACACCTCCAGGGATGGTGCTCCAGCCCTCGCATCATCTCCGTGGCCTCCTCTGGCCTCGCTCCAACAGCTCCAGGTCCTTCCTATGCTCAGGACTCCACACCTGGACCCAGGGCTCCAGGTGGGGTCTCCCCAGAGCGGAGCAGAGGGGCAGAACCCCCTCCCTCCCCCTCTGCTCCCCCTGCTTTGGGTGCAGCCCAGGACACCGTTGGTTTCTGGGCTCTCAGTGCACTTTGGCGGCTCCTGAGGAGCTTCTCCTCCCCCAGCACCCCAAGTCCTCCTCAGGGCTGCTCCCAATCCATTCTCCACCCAGTCTGGGTTTGACATTGCCTCAACCCGAGTGCAGGACATTGCACTTGGTCTTGTTTAACCTCACGTGGGTCATGTGGGACCACTTCTCCAGCCTATCCAGGTCCCTGGGGATGAGGATCCCCTCAGATCTCTGCTGTGCTCCTCCCCATGGAGGGAATTTGCAGCATTTCCCTCTTCCCAATAACCCCAGGAATTTTTGGCTGCCCCGAATGCACCAGACCGGTTGCTTTTCCCCACAGCTCTTTCCTAAGGCACGAGGATGGAGAGGGACACGGCCGAAGGGATGCTCTGGAACACGAGAGAGGAAAACCATGCTGAGGGCTGGAGCAGGAAGGATTGCTGGACCAAGGCATCCACCAGTGCGCTGGAGGTGGGAACAGATTTTATTGACACCAGCCACGAGTTTTAAAACCTTGAGATGTGGGGGAAGGTGATGTCCATCACCCGAGCCAGGGACTGGGCTCTTCTGCTGCCACCACTCAGTTCTGAGCCATCACCTGGAAGAAGGAAGGTAAAGGTTGAGCCAAGCAGGGATGGAGCTGGGGCAGCAGCGCAACAATAGCACCAGGTCTCAGCGCTGCCGTTGCCTTACGCTCGCTATCCAAGATTTGTAGGCAGAGACGCGGGTGAAGACGGTGGGTTTGTTCTTGACGTTGCAGCCCAGGCTGGAGACGAAGCTGGTGACGCCGTGGACCTGGTACTGCCCATTCACAGCGCAGTGCAGGGGACCCCCTGAATCGCCCTGCCAGCAGGAACCCGGGTGAGATGGGGGAATGGGGTACCGGGGGGACACCAGGGGGCTCAGCGGGATGACAGGGACATACCTGGCAGCCGGAGCGTATGCCATCACCGCCGGCGCAGACCATAGTGCTCTTGACAGTGGAGCCCCAGTAGGCAGCACTGGAGCAGATCTGGTGGTCCACCACCGGCAGGTACGCCTGCATCAGGACGCTGGAGATCTGCCCGTTGCCTGCACACAACCGAGCGCCCGTTATGGCCACGCTGGCAATGACCTGAGAGACACAGCAACTCCCCACTCGCCAAAGCAGAGCCTGGAGCAGCCCCCAAGGCCCTTTTCCTCCAGAGAATCCCCTCCAAACCTTGGCACAACCCTGCCCTATGTCGAGCAGCTCCATGCCCTGAGCAAAGCCCTGCGTGATGCCTCCTGGGACCTCAAAGAGCTTAAAAATACCACTCAGCTCCCCATGTTTCCCACATATTTGGGGGCATTTGGGCTGGGGTGCCCCATTGACACTCACTGCGGGTGTAACCCCAGCCTGAGATGTAGCAGGGGTAATTGTTGGGCAGGATGGTTCCCTCCTGGGGCAGAACCGCCAGCTGCACATAGCTGTTCAGGGTGGCATAGCTGGACAGGCGGAGCAGGGCGATGTCGTAGCTGGTGAGAGGAGGGAGAGGATGGTACAAGGCCCCCCATTCATAGAATCATGGAATCATTAAGGTTGGAAAAGCCCTCTCCGCTCATCCAGTCCAACCCTCAGCCCAGCCCCACCGTGCCCACTGAGCCCTGGCCCCAGGTGCCACAGCCACGTGGTTTGTGATCCCCTCCAGGGATGGGGTCTCCCCCACTGCCCTGGGTAGCCCCTGCCAGGGCTTCCCCACTCTGTCAGGGAAGGAATTGTTCCCAATATCCAGTCTAATCCTGCCCTGGCACAACCTGAGGCCATTCCCTCTCATCCCATCACTTGTTACTAGGGACGGTCCCAGCAACGCTCCCCACAGATCCCCCTCCCCACATGCATTACCCTCCCGCAGGATTGTTGCTGTTCCAGAAGGGATGGGCGACGATCTTGCTCACGCTGAAGACCTGCTCACTGCCATCATTGGCATAGAGGTTGTGATCGCCGGCCACGACACGGAAGTTCAGGTTACTGCCGGGAAGGTGTGAAAAGACAGGATTAGTCATAAATATGTGAAATCCTGGAATGGTTGGGTTGGAAGGGACCTCAAAGCCCACCCAGTCTCACCCCCTGCCATGGGCAGGGACCCCTCCCACTGGATCACAGGGCTCCAAGCCCCATCCAACCTGGCCTGGAACACCTCCAGGGATGGGGCAGCCACCACTGCTCTGGGCACCCTGGGCCAGGGCCTCCCCACCCTCACAGCAAAACATTTCTCCCCAAGATCTCATCTCAATCTCCCCTCTTGCAGCTCAAAACCGTTCCCCTCATCCTGTCCCTGCACTCCCTGATCCAGAGCCCCTCCCCAGCTTTCCTGGAGCCCTTTCAGCACTGGGAGCTGCTCTGAGGTCTCCCCAGAGCCTTCTCCTCTCCAGGCTGAACAACCCCAGCTCTCCCAGCCTGGCCTCGTACAGGAGCTGCTCCAGCCCTCGCATCATCAAAATTAATATTATTTTAACTGTGAGCTGATAGAGAAAGGGTGGGTGCAAGAAGAAGCTCCCAGAGATGTTCCAGGAACCCTTTAGTCAGCAAAGACCTTACAGAACCTTTGTTCTGTGGGCTGGGCCAGCCAAAATGGGGCAATGGCTTTGGAAGGTGGGGTGCCCTTGTCCACTCACCGATCCACGCAATGCGCTGCCGTCAGCACCCAGTTCCTCTGGATGAGGGACCCTCCACACGTGTGGCGCCAACTCGTACCCGAGTAATATTGGAGGGAGATCTGGAACATGAGACAAGGAGGGGGAGGGTTCACTATGTGGTCCCAGGGGGATGAGACCCCCCCCATGGGATTCACCTGCTGAGCCCCTGAAGGACCCACCTGGGAGGGCCAGGCGTGCGAGCGTGCCTCGGTCCCACCAACCACCCGCTGCAGCCCATCAAGGTCCTGCTCGGAGCAGCGTCCTGTGGGAGAGGGGACAGAGTGAGTGAATCACAGCCGGGGATGTCACCAGTGTCACCGGGGGGTGTCACCAACGAGGCTGATAGCTTCCCACCCAGGACGCACCGCAGAGGGCGAGGGCGGAGAGGAACACAAGTTGCAGCATCATCCTGGACCACTGCAGAGCCTCGTCCGTGTTGGGGGCTGCGCTGCTGGTGGCTTTAAAGGGGACGGGGAAGGAGGGATGGGAAGAAACCCAGGTGTCACGGCCCCATCGAGCAGCCTTGGTCCCCCTTCCAAAACACACACGGTCATGAAGGCCAGGGCTGGAAACCCAGGGTGCACCCTGAGCCTCCCTCGGCTTCGGAGGGGCAGCCCCAGGGGGAAGGATGCTCTGTTCTGGCACAGAATCACAGAACGGCTTTGGCTGGAAGGGACCTCAAAGCCCATCCAGTGCCACCCCCTGCCATGGGCAGGGACCTCTCCCACTGGATCAGGGGGCTCCAAGCCCCATCCAACCTGGCCTTGGGCACCTCCAGGGATGGGGCAGCCACCACTGCTCTGGGCACCCTGGGCCACCACCCTCAGCGTGAAGAATTTCTTCCTGATGTCCAGTCTAAATCTCCGCCTTCCAACTCAAAGCCATTCCCCCTCCTCCCATCACTCCAAACCCTTGGAAAAGGCCCCTCCCCAGCTTTCCTGGAGCCCTTTCAGCACTGGGAGCTGCTCTGAGGTCTCCCCAGAGCCTTCTCCTCTCCACGCTGAACAACCCCAGCTCTCCCAGCCTGGCCTCGTACAGGAGCTGCTCCAGCCCTCGCATCATCTCCGTGGCCTCCTCTGGCCTCGCTCCAACAGCTCCAGGTCCTTCCTGTGCTCAGGACTCCACACCTGGACCCAGGGCTGCAGGTGGGGTCTCATGGGAGAATCTCCCTCCTCTGCACGTCTCAACCCTGGCAGTTTATCCCAGCCTCACACCCCGTGGATGCCCCGGCCGTGGCTCTCACATCACATTTATCCACAGTTTCATCCAACACGGGCACGGTGCCCGCGTGGCCCCTGGGATGGGGAAACTGAAGCAAAGACAGGGCGAGACTCTCACCCCTCCAAACCCACACCCACCTAGGACAGGGCCCGACCTGTACGGAGCATTCTGAGGTCAAACGAACGCCCAACAAAGGTTGTACTAAACATCTGATTTTTCAGCTTTACTTTTTCCCCTCTCCCCAAAGGAACGGGGGCCGCTCTGAGCTGGGGGGCACCGGCCGCGGTGAGGTTTTTGCTCCACACATGGAGCCGTTGCTGGCAGAGCGTTTGTGGTAGCAGCGATTATCAGTTCCAGAAAAAAATATCAACGCCAAGGAAAGAAAAAAAAGGCACCTGGGGCATTTCTGCTCTTATCTCAAAGGAAAACATAAGATTCCATGGGGAAAATGTTCTCCAAATAATCACTTATTTGTTTTGCCAGCACAGAAGGGAACACAGCGAGGTCTCCACCCTGGCACGAAGCCACCCCACCCCAAATGCAGCACCTTCTTGGAAAGATGGCTTTGAACCCAAAAGGAAGAATCCTGGATGAGGGAGGGGAGAGAAACTAAACCAGAGCAGGAGATGGGACACCAATAAAATAAATCATCTCTTTATTTGAGGTCGCATATCCCAAGACAGATTCTCCCACCCACACACCACTTCCAGGAGGGGTTTCCCCTCATGATAAACAAGATGGAAACAACAGCGGCAGCTACAGCAGTCGGGCTTGAGGAAAACCTGGGGAGGGAGGAGATCTCACACCCGGGGAGAGCTGCTCCGGGAGGATGCTGCGGTGCGTTCCAGCTGTGCCATCCAGGGGAGAAAAATCCCCTCCAGGTCAGCATGAGAAGGAGCAGAATCACACCCAGGAATCATCATAACATAATAAAAATAATAATTAAAAAACTGATCTAAGTCCCCCCGATCAAGCCAGATTCCTCAGCCTGACTTCTCCGTCCCGGCAGCAGCACCGCAGTGCTTGCAGTGGGCGAGGGCCAGATCCTGGCAGCCCCTGTGAGGACTCCCTCGCAGGACAGGGCCACAACAAACCATGATGAGCCACACAGTGGTCACTGTCCTCCTTGCTGGCAGGAGTTTTCCCACCTGGCTTTCCCATGGGAAGCAGCACGGCTGTGTTTTCCAATGCTCAAAGAGTTTCTGGCTGAGCCAGGGATGGGAAGGATGAGCAGCTGGTACCAAAGAGCATCCTTGGGCATCGCTCCATGGGTACCACCAGCAGAGCTTGGCTCCCCCGGGCTTCCCTGCTCCAAAGGCACCGTCCGGCAAGGAGCCAAGGCAACTGTGAAGTGCAGCATATTTAAGGCTTTTGTTTCTTAAATAAAAAAAAAGGGGGAAGTTCCCTTGGGTTCTGGTTTCCTGAGCGCACGGTTGGGATGGCCAGGGGCTCGGGCCGCTCCACTCCCCGCCTAGGTGAAGGCCCAGAGCTGGTGGGGGTCTGCTGGGTTGCAGGGAACCATCGCCGGGTGCTTCCCTTGTGCGGTCAAGCACCTTCCGGAGCCTGGGTTTTTAATCAGCTGGTCCTGTCGAAAAATAGAGATGGAACCAGCTCAGGGACACCGGGGGAACGAAGAAAGGATGTGATTTCAGGAAAGGGGCAGAGAAGCATCATCACGGGAATGATGATGCCACCATCCCCGCATTGTCCAGGATGGACAATCAGAACCCTGGAATGGGTTGGGTTGGAAGGGACCTCAAAGCCCATCCAGTCCCACCCCCTGCCATGGGCAGGGACACCTCCCACTGGGTCAGGGGGCTCCAAGCCCCATCCAACCTGGCCTTGGGCACCTCCAGGGATGGGGCAGCCACCACTGCTCTGGGCACCCTGGGCCAGGGCCTCCCCACCCTCACAGCAAAACATTTCTCCCCAAGATCTCATCTCATTCTCCCCTCTTTCAGCACCCACTCACCTGTGTCAGGTCCCACTCCTCGCTGGCTGGCACCCGGCTGGGCTTCCCTCGGTACTGGCAGTCCCCGAGCTCGGCCACCTCCGAGCCCACCCGCAGGCAAAGCTCCTTCCCAATGTTGTGCCGCAGCTCCCGCTGGCTCGTGTACTCAAAATACTGGGGGAGAGACCAGAGATGGGAGGTCCCGCTGCTGCGAAGTCACCCCTTGGGGAAGGAGAGGGGGAGGAAGCACCGGGGTCGGTGTGTGCCCACCTGATTGCCCCCCATCCCGTGGCAGGGGTACATGATGAGTGGTTTCCCACCGTGGTTGTTCTCGCCGACGTCCAGGCAGCTCTTCGTGCCCTCGTTTTTAATCTGCGGGGTTGGAAAGAAAGGGCATGGGGTGAGACGGGCGGTGAGGTCCCAGGGTGGGACTCCAGCCTGGGGTTTGGGCTCAACGAGCGCAGTAGAAACACGATCCCAGCCCCTGGTGCCGTGTCCGGGTCTCCTTGTCCTTTCCAGGATGTGAGGAACACCCGCGCCAACGCCTCTGTGTCAGGCAAAGGTGAGAGCGGCCCTGGATGAGGTTCCAGGAAGCAAAGGAGAATTAAAACCCGGACGGGAGCCAGCACCCGGCTCTCGCCGCATCCACCGGCTGCTTCCCCATTGCCCCAGCTCGAGAGGGACGGACTCGCGCCCCAGCGCCTGGTTCGGAGGATAGGGGTTCCTCTTGGCATCCTCATCCCTGCGGATGGAGCTGGTGCTCCGCATCCTGCCCCTCCCAGTTTGGTTTTTCATTCCAATGCCATCTTGGCGCTTGTGGAAGTCTTCAGCTCTTTCACCCAGTTTAACCCAGTGCCACATCCCAGTGGGTTCCCCACCCCTAACTCACCCCAAACCAGCTCTGCTGGATTCCAGTCACCTGGAGCCCAAACCTGCCCCACCAGCCGGTGACGGATGCGGTGACGGATGCGGCTGCACCCAAACCCTCCAGCCCAGCAGTTTCAACGCAAAAAGCCCAAACCCAGCCCTTGGAGAACATCGCTGCCCTGGCTGTTTGTAAGGCTGAGCCCAGCAGGACGCTCCAGGCGCTCCTGAACTTACTGCTCCGTAAAAAGTCGGAGTCAGGTCAGGGACGAACATCTCTGGGTAGACATTCTGGAGGTACCAGGTGAAGTTCTTGCAGTGGAGCTGCTCCCTCAGCTTGCGCCGGTCTGTAATGTCACCATACGTCTTCTATCGACAGAGTCATGTGAGAGAATTAAACTAACCTGCAAAGCCAGCAAGGAAAAGCCAAACCCCCATCCCCGCGCCAGGGCTGAGAGCCGAGGGGTCCTCCTGGCTTTGTCAGCGTCCATCGCGGTGTGCTCTGGACCCACACTGGTGTGGGACCTCACAAGACATCCCTGGTCCCTGGCAGGTGCCCACAGGCTCCGGCCGCTCACTGGGAGGGCTGGGACAATCTGGCAGCACAGCACAACGTTTTGGTGTTGTGAAAAAGATTTTAAAAAATGGAAAACTTGATGTTTTTCTACCAGAAAACATTAAGGGTAAAGAGAAAAAAAAAATTTAAACCCCAGCTTTTGGGCTACGTCTTTCTACCTGCACTTGCCTTCCCAGCCCCAGGCACCCTCTCCTCCCTCTGCTCAGGCTTGAGCTCCCAGCAGGATTGGCCCCCCCGGGAGAGCCAGCAGCCCGTCCACGCGCCCGGTACCTCTCTGGCCATCTGAGCGGCTTGCTGGTTCCTCCTGTAGAAGATCTCCTTGTAGTCGTCCATCCAGACCTCGGCCAGGCGGACCTGGTTCCTGGAGATGACCTGGGTGCCCTTGGGGAAGGTGTGGGGGCTCTTGGAGCGGAAGACGTGACCCACAACGGAGCAAGGGATGATCTCAACTTGACCTCCACACTGCCAGACCTACGGGGAGGCCGCGGCTGAGACGTGGGGCATCCAGCTCTCCCCATGCCCCCAACAAGGAGCATCTCTGGAGATGCCCATTGAAGATGGCACCGACCTATCCTTACCCTGAAGGACATTTCCACGTTCTCACCCCCCCAGATCTCCATCTGATCGTCGTAGGAACCAATGTGCTCAAAATAGGACCTGGAGATGGCAAAGAGGCCACCAGCGAAGGTCGGGGACCTACAAGAGAGGGAGAAGTAGAGCCAAAGAAGGGCAAATTAGGGTTAAAATAAATATAGAAAAGCAGAATTCTGAGTGTTGCAGACATCATGGCCCCCACAAAGGGCTCGAGGACTTGGCAGCCGTTGTTCCATCCATCTGTGCCTTGGATGTCTCTTGGATTTAGGAGAGCTGGGGTTGTTCAGCCTGGAGAGGAGAAGGCTCTGGGGAGACCTCAGAGCAGCTCCCAGTGCTGAAAGGGCTCCAGGAAAGCTGGGGAGGGGCTCTGGATCAGGGAGTGCAGGGACAGGATGAGGGGGAAGGGTTTTGAGCTGCAAGAGGGGAGATTGAGATGAGATCTTGGGCAGAAATGTTTTGCTGTGAGGGTGGGGAGGCCCTGGCCCAGGGTGCCCAGAGCAGTGGTGGCTGCCCCATCCCTGGAGGTGCCCAAGGCCAGGTTGGATGGGGCTTGGAGCCCCCTGACCCAGTGGGAGGGGTCCCTGCCCACGGCAGGGCGTGGAACTTGGAGGTCCCTTCCAACCCAAACCATTCCATGTTTCCATGAGGTGGCTTTGGCGAAGGGGCCACCCCAGCTGCCAGGAGGGGCTGAAGGCGGCGGTGGTAGCAGTGACACCGCGGGGCCTCGGCTCAAAGCAAGGGGGATATTGTTACAGAAAACCAATCACCAAAAAGAAGGGGGGAGATCAGAGCTCAGCGCCCGGCGCCCCATTCACTGCTCTGCTTCTCTAATCTTTTCCATCTGATCTTTAGAGCCTGGAACAGGAACTCGCTTTTATTCACCAGGAGCTGCCGAGCGGCTGCGTTCCTGCCGAGCGGAGATGAGACGCTACCGGGAGCCAACCTGCCGGCTCACCGTACAAGGGACCTTTATTGGGACGGGGACGTCTCCCGGGTGACCTCTGCACAAAGGCAGCGCTGCCGCCGGCCGGGGCCGGGCTGTGGATGGGGCCAGGCTGGGTGTCCGGTGTCTCCCGGTGGGAGCAGCTTGGCTTCTCAAGGGGCACCAAAGGAGAAGTGCAGGTGGAAAAACCATTGGAGGTTCCTCTGCATGCAAAACAAGGGGTAAAAAGGGGGTGGTGTGGGTGGTGGTGTGCAGACTGTTCCAAAAGTGACATCTTTGTGCTGCTGGGCCAGTGCAGGTGCCCACGCCATGCCCAGGTATTTGGATATTCGAGAGCCCAGTGATACCAGACAGTGATAAACCCTGTAAGAGGTTTTGTAGGAGCAGAGGGATGGCTGGAGGCTGCTCAAAGTGTTTGCCAAAGGTTTCCATTCACCAAACCCCAGCAGAGGTTTCTCCTCCACCAGCCTCACAGCTCTGACCATGCCCAAGCCTGCTCTCCAGGGCAAAAGCCTCCTGAGATCCCCAAGCCAACCATCCCACAGGGAAAACGACACCACTGCTCGCCCAGAGGCACCAAAACCAACAGGGAAAGGCACAGTTTGTTGGAGCAAGGCAGACTTAGGGAAGGAGCACATTCCCAGCAGAGGGCACCCAGTTCTTTGCCACCCCTGCCTGTGTCACCCTGAACAACCCTGCAGCTGCCACGCAGGCTCAGTCAGGTCATTTTGCAACCTTGGGGTCTGCAAACGGTGTTCCCAGGGCTCATCCAACCCAGCTCACCAGCTCCGGAGCGGCTGAAAATCATAGAACTGACAGTGGGTTGGGTTGGGAGGGACCTCAAAGCCCATCCAGTCCCACCCCCTGCCATGGGCAGGGACACCTCCCACTGGGTCAGGGGGCTCCGAGCCCCATCCAACCTGGCCTGGAACACCTCCAGGGATGGGGCAGCCACCGCTGCTCTGGGCACCCTGGGCCAGGGCCTCCCCACCCTCACAGCAAAACATTTCTTCCCAAGATCTCATCTCAATCTCCCCTCTTGCAGCTCAAAACCGTTCCCCTCCTCCCATCCCTGCACTCCCTGAGCCTGAGCCCCTCCCCAGCTTTCCTGGAGCCCTTTCAGCACTGGGAGCTGCTCTGAGGTCTCCCCAGAGCCTTCTCTTCTCCAGGCTGAACAATCAATAAATTCCCCCCTGCAACGGCTTACTTGATGGGGAAGGTCTCATCTTTCCTCCTCTGTCTCTCCTGGGGTGGGATGATCTCCCAGCCGAAAGTCAGGCTCCAGTCAAAATTGCCCCGGCTGTGCTGTTTGCCGTTCTGGACAGGCTTGGAGAACTCAAAGGTGTTGAGATCGATGGTGGCGATGTCAGGGCTTACAACAGCCGTGGGCTCTTCAGCGATGCGGGATAAGAGGGGCTCCAGCCAGCCGTGAAAACACTCGCCTGCGGCATGAGGAAGTGTTGGCCATTGAGTGGAGACAACTTCACAGAATCCTGGAATGGTTTGGGTTGGAAGAGACCCCAAAGCCCATCCAGTGCCACCCCCTGCAATGGGCAGGGACCCCTCCCACTGGATCAGGGGGCTCCAAGCCCCATCCAACCTGGCCTTCAACACCTCCAGGGATGGGGCAGCCACCACTGCTCTGGGCACCCTGGGCCAGGGCCTCCCCACCCTCACAGCAAAACATTTCTCCCCAAGAAGAACATCACTCCCGCCAGCTCCCTGGGGACGCTGTGAGGTGCTGGGTACTCACAGTGGGCATCCAGGAAGGTGAGGACCTCGCCGCTGGCCACGCTGGCCCCCAGCAGCCGCGCCGTGATCAGTCCTTTCCTCTCCTTCTGCCGCACAACTCGCACAATCTGGAGCTGCTCCACGTAGCGATCCAGCTCATCCTTCAGGTAGTCTGGGGGTGGAAGAAGGAGCAACCACCTCGGTCAGAGAGCAGAGATGTCAGTCCTTGTGCCCCACCAGGTCACTCTGCTGCCCCCAGCCCATCCCTGGTCCTCACTGGAGCTCCCGCTCACAACCCGCACCCAGGTTTGGATCGGCCACGAGCACAGGAGACACGGAGCCTCCTTTCCCCTCAAAAACAAGAGGGTTTTGGCCAAAGAAAGTGGGCTTTGCAGAAGAGCCAACCACCTGCCCTGTCTAATCACCCACTAGAGAGGAATTAGGGGAATGACAGGGTGAGGTCTCATGTCCTGCGGTTGAAGTGTCACCAGGACCAAGTGGATGAGTTGTTACCAAGGCCCAAGGTGTGATCCTGGCAAACTGGGATTTCTCTCCTTCCTTGGCCGATGCAGCCAAGCCAAAAGCTGGGAATGGCCAAGCGAGACCTGGGACACCTGAAGACCCATCCTGGGAAGAGACACCAAGTCTTATGAACACCCAACCCACGTTCCCATCACAGCGGGAGCCAAGCTCTTGGGCGCTAAAGCCCTGAATCACCACGAGGGTTCTGCTCCTTGGGAGTCTGTGCAGATGTCGTGGGCAGAGAGGGAACGTTTATCTCCGGGGCAAGAGCAAAGTCCGCTCTTCCCCGTGCCAAACCGCGTCGCTAATTAGCTCTGGGTGTAGCTAACGAGGATTGCAGCCTGGCAGGCAAGGCAGCCAAGCCAGGGCGTGTGCACGATGCGGGAGGAGCACCCGTTCTTTTCTCCAGGGCTGGGTTAACAGAGAAGGGAAATCCCTGAGAGTGCTCCCGGGTGGATGTGAATCAACGGGGAAGAGTTGTTGGATCCATCCCAGGCTGCCAGCGTGTCAGAGACTCGGCGTGAGCCGCTTCTCCTTCAAGTGGCTCAGAACTGCTGCTCCTGGCATGGAAGGATGCTCACTGTCTCCTTGCCTCCCACCACAAGGTCCCGCTTCCCACCACAGGCTCCTGCATCCCTCTGGTTCCCACACCCCACCACGACCTCCTGCATCCCACCATCTGTGCTTGCGTCGTCCACTAAGATGATCTCCTTGAGCAGGAGGGCCGGCGAGGAGTGCAGGACGCTGTACACTGTCCGCAGCAGCGTCGACCAAGCTTCGTTATGGAAGACGATGACGACACTGGTGGTGGGCAGGGGGGGGCACCGCTTGAATTTCTGGTCGATGCACCTCCGAGAGAGAAAAGCAGCAGCCTAAGTGAGTTCGGGGGGGGCACAGCAGAAACAAAACAGCCTTTGTCCCCCCCAAACCCCACAGCAGGAGAGCAGCTCCTGGCCCCAGCAGCCCCCCCCTCATCACTGCTTTGATTTCAATCAATTTCTACCTCTCCCCCCGCGCCGTCAGGGCAGTGAATCACATTCCTGCTGCCCGCCTGGCCCCGCTGTCCCCCCCATTGTCACCGCTACACCTGCTAAGCACGGATAATCGCTTGCCGGCGTGGGGCGGGGGTTGGTTTCCATGCCAGGGCTCTGTTTCTACCTCCTATTCAAGCCCTTTTTTCCACCCCAAAATCCCTCTGAAGCCTCTTCCAGCGCAGGCAGGGGTTGGGGGGGGGGGGGGGGGGTCCAGACTTTAATCCAGACGAGGGCGGGTGAGGAAATCTCTCGGCTTCCTTCACCCCCACCCCAACTCCAGCGGGGTCTGAGGCTGTTCCACTCGGCTAAGAAAAAAAAAAGTCCAATTATTGGAACTGGCCAAAATAAAAGAGGGAGAGGAGGGAAAGGGGGAGAGATGCCGGAGCCACTCAGCTGCAGGCAGGTACGTGGGGACACAAAGAGCCACCACTGGCTGTTAAAAAACACCCCCCCCATAATTTTATTAGGGAGTGGAGGGATAGGACGAAGGGGAATGGTTTTCAGCTGAAAGAATCACAGAACGGAGAATGGTTTGGGTTGGAAGGGACCTCCAAGCCCATCCAGTTCCACCCCTTGCTATGGGCAGGGACACCTCCCACTGGATCCTGTCTCACCACACTTATTGTGAAGAATTTCTTCCTAATGTTTCTCCTTTAAAGAGGGGAGACTGAGATGAGATCTTGGGCAGAAATGTTTTGCTGTGAGGGTGGGGAGGCCCTGGCCCAGGGTGCCCAGAGCAGCGGTGGCTGCCCCATCCCTGGAGGTGTTGAAGGCCAGGTTGGATGGGGCTTGGAGCCCCCTGATCCAGTGGGAGGGGTCCCTGCCCAGGGCAGGGGGTGGGACTGGATGGGCTTTGAGGTCCCTTCCAGCCCAAATCATTCCAGGATTCTATGAAAACAGGGAAAAAATAGTTTGAAAAACCTCCCTTTGTTTGATCCCCTGCCACCAGTGGTGACATCCTGCTCCGGTTCTATTCCTCATTATCCTTGCCCCTACCGGGACTGCCCGGAATCCCAAGGCTCTGGCCCTTGGCTCTTACTCCGGCGGGCGGCTGTCAGGTCCCAGCGCTCGTTGGAGGGAGATGCGGTCGCTGGCGAAGGCGTTGAAGCAATGCTTCTCGTAACCTTGCTCCTTCTCCTTCGTCTCCTCCGGAGTCCACTGATCCTTCTTGAAGGCTTTGCCATCAGCTCCGGGGCTGCCGGGGTCTTGCGGGGGTCTCTCCATCAGTGGCCGAAGCTCGGCCGCAGTGTAGACACCAGGCAGGCAGACGCGAGCACGGGGCTGCGGTTCCTCCTGCCGAACCGGAGCGCCGATCTGCAGCTTCGGCATCGAGTCTCGGATGTTGTTGACCGCTCCCAACATCAGGTCAAGGACCTGGTCCCTCCCTTGGACAATGTTCTTCAACCAGGGCTCCTCACCCGGCTCCTTCTTCCCCACGTCCTTCTGCAGGATGAAGACGAAGATGACGAAGACAGCGCCCACCAAGGCCACCTTCAAGGGGCTGTAGCGTCTCCGGAAAAGCCTCATTTTTCCTTTTTTCTGTGTGATTTCCCTGTGGCGATGGGCAGTTCAGGGCTGTGGGGGCTCGAGGTGCTTCATGATGCTCCGCTCCGCTCCACTAAGCTGGGGAGAGGGAGAAACACCTACAGGTTAATTCAGACTGAATGCACTTTGGCTGCATCCCCTGATATTCATATAATATCAAATTAATGTCAATTATGTATTAAGATGAAGTTCACTCCCTGCAAGACCTGTAAGATCCACTCCCCTCGTGGCGATTACAGCCCATAAATCTGTGCTAGAAAAAAAGAAAACACCAGGAAAAAAGGAGGTTTGAGAAAAGCTGCGAGCAGTGCTGGATCCGAGCAGCACAGATGGGACATTCCGAGCCGCCGAGCCAGCTGTGGCCGCGTCCCCTTCCCACGCCCACCACGAGCACCACGATGGAGCTGAATGAAGTCACAAAATGTGCCGAAGTATTTTTGGAAAGAGCTTTTCCTGGGTTATTTTTCCTGCCTGCAGTGTCGCTGGGAAGGAAAACGTGCGAGACCTCACATCACTCCGGTTTCATCTGAACCGGAGCAGCGGATCCAGCATCCGGTGTCCTGCCCGGCGCAGCGGCCACCGGCGACTCAGCACTGATGACAAAGTCTCCACCAGGATCTGGTGAAAGCCCCGCAACCGGCCGAGCGTTCCTACCGCCCACGGCCGCTCTTTGTGAGCCGCTGTCACACGGACAGGCTCCGTGGGGTCCATTCACCAGCATCTCCTCCTCGGGGTCTCCCCCCCCGCCTTTAAAATTCCTTTATTCCTTTTCTTTTTATCGCCTTGGCAATGGCGCAGCGAGCAGGGACCTCCAGCAGCTTCAAGGGCGAGGAAGCTTTGGCTCCAAAGGAGGAGGGACAAGGGGGACCTCAGGGTCACCAGCAGTGCCAGGATCAAAGCCGGACCACGCTTCACTGCCAAGGGTGCAGCAGGACCAGGCGGCACCGGCTCCAGGTGTGTGTGGGGGGGCAGAATTAAGGGGGAAAAAAACCCCAATCCAGCTCCATTTCTGCTCGTATTTGGTGCTGCCACCCCTTGAGACCCGTCGAGTTTGGTGCAAGGTACGAGCCACTGCCCCACCGAGGAGGAGAGAGACAAAGAGCAACTGTTCTGGGGAGGAAAACCCCATTTCCAATACCTCTGCATCTCTCCAGAGCCTCTTTCCTACCACGTTAATGAAGTGCATTCGTTAGCTGTGCGATGCTAATAAAGCCCCGGGTGACACCCGGGCACACACGGAGAAGGCACGGGTTTGCGCTCAACAGCAGCGCTGCAGCTCCCGACCCCGAACTCGCTCCCCGTGCCTTGGCCCGAAATAAAACAAAAAGGAAACTACCGCTCCCCACCCCCCAAAAAAATCCCCCCAAAAAAGTGCCGAGGCGGGATTTTGCAACGAGGTCCCTACTAGACCTGCAAACACCCCATCCTTGATGCTCCTCCACCCCATCCAACCATTCCCAGTATCCCACGTTGGGGTGGCACTGGCGTCGTGCTCACGAAAACCAAAGCCCAAATTATCCAGTAGAGCCCGTTGGGTCTGGAAGAGAGGAAAAGGGGGCTTTGGTGGGAATCTGGGGGCACCTGGAGCATCGTCTGCGGCGCAGGGAGGGAGGAAAGGTGGAAATTGAGGAACAGGTCCCTGGCAGAGGAGGGGAAAGGGGGAAAATAAATAAAAGGAAAGCAAACGAACACCAAGAGCAAACAGGGCGGCTGCGGTTGACATGGCCACGTGCTCCGCGGGGCAGCGAGCTGGCAGCCACCACCGCGACGTCAGAAGTGGTCAGGATTGCAAAAAGTGGGAAGTGGGGTGCAATCCTGCACCACCCCGTGACCCCACAGGTCAGGTTTGTCACCAGCGGTGCTGAGCAGTGGCTGGTGCCACTGGCAGGATGCGACTCCTCTCAGCACAGCATCCCAGCATGGCTCCCAGTTTAGGAACTGGTGATGCTGGGGAGTGCAAAGTGGGGTCCCGTGAGGCTCCTGCCGTCGATGAGCCCTGGGGTCCTGGATCAGGACCCCCAGAGCCGGGCTGGCACCTCTGCCCCTCCGAGGGGCCGGATCCTGTGCACCGCTGGGCTGGGCTGCACGGGGGCTCTGTCCTGGGACCCCAGACCCTTATCCTGGGGGGGCTCCATCCCGGGATCCCGGATCCCCTCTTCCTGTGGGGAGGGGGCTCCGCACCGGGACCCCCCCGGCTTCCCTTCCTGTGGGGAGGGGGCTCCGCACCGGGACCCTCCCAGCTTCCCTTCCTGTGGGGAGGGGGCTCCGCACCGGGACCCCCTTCCTCCCATGGGGGATGCAACCGCGCACCGGTGACCCCATCCCGGGAGGGCTCCGAACCGGTCCCTTCCCCCACGCGCCCGGTGCTCCGGCTTCTGCCCGGACAAGAACCGGGAGCGGCCCCGGGAGTAGAACCGGGACGAGGACCCGCACTGGGACCAGCACCGGCTCTGCCGGGAGCGGCACCGGGACCGGAAGCGGCTGCAGCTGGACCAGGACAGGGACCGGGTCCAGCGCGCCCGGACCCCGCGCTGCCCCCCCCCAGCTCCGCTCATCCCGAGGCCCCGCGCCCCCCGCCCTGTTCCTGCTGCCCGGCCCCCCCCGCTCCCGGCCCCGCTCACTCCGCGCCCCCCCTCCACTCGTCCCCCTCCCCGCTCACCTGAGCCCCCTCCCTCTCGCTAAACCTCGCTCCCCCCGACCCCCACTCACCCGGACATCCCCGCTCACCCCCCTCCCTGCACACCCCGAGCCCCCCCTGCCGTCCCCGCGCACCCAGACCCCCCCTCACTACCGCCCCGCTCACCCTAAACCCCCGGTGACCCCGAGCCCCCCCGCCCCCTACCTTGTTCATCCAGACCCCGCTCAACCCTCCTCGCCCCCTCCTCGCCTCTCGCCCCCTCCTCACTCGGCTCCAGACGCGTCTGCGGCCGCAGGTGCGGGGTGGGAAGGGCGCGCGCGGGGGGCGGGGCCGCCGCCTCCACCTGCCGCGCGGCACAGGTGCACGGGGCGGGGCCACCGCGGTCCTAGCGCCGCCCGCCGCCCGGGGCCACCGCGGTCCTAGCACCGCCCACCGCCCGGGGCCACCGCGGTCCTAGCGCCGCCCGCCGCCAGAACAGGGCACCGGCGGAGATGGGGGTCTATAGGCGCCTATAGGGGTCTGGGACGGGGTCTGTAGAATCATAGAATCAGAAGGTTGGAAGAGACCTCTGAGATCGTCGAGTCCAACCGTGCCTGTGTCCCCACTAAACCCTGTCCCTAAGGAACTCATCCACCGGTCTTTTAAACCCCTCCAGGGGTGGCGACTCCACTTCCTCCCTTGGGCAGCTGTGCCAGTCTCTGACCCTGAAATTCTTCCCAATGTCCAGTCTGAACCTCCCCTGGTGCAACTTGTGCCCATTCCGTCTCGTCCCATCGCTGTCACTGGGGAGCAGAGCCCAGCCCCCACCCCGTCACAGCCTCCTTTCAGGCAGTTGCAGACAGGGATGAGGTCTCCCCTCAGCCTCCTCTTCTCCAGGCTGAGCACCCCCAGTTCCCTCAGTCTCTCCTCACAGGACTTGTTCTCCAGCCCCTCCCCAGCCTCGTTGCCTTCTCCGGACGCGCTCCAGCCCCTCAGTGTCCTTCTTGGAGTGAGGGGCCCAAACCTGACCCCAGCACTCGAGATGCCCTCACACACAGGGCACAGGGGTAGAGCCTGGCACAGGGGCTGACAGGGCCACAAAGGGCCTGGCACTGGGGGTGCCGGGAGCCTCAGTGCCCTATAGAGGCCACAGGGGCTGGAGGGCCCTGGCTCTGGGCCTGTCAGGTGCCACAGGGCTCTATAGAAGCCATGGCACCCCAGGTGTGCTGGCAGCGGTGAAGGCAGGCACTGGGGGTGCTGCCAGGAGCTACGGAACCTGTCCTTCCCGACTGCCAGACCGTGGCGCAGAGGCACCGGCAGGGTGCAAGTGCCTTTCCTGCCACATTCCTTGTTGTTATTCTTATTTATCATTGATTGTGCAGGTGCAGCGGAGCCTCCCGAGCTTCCCGGAGCCGGGGCAGTGGCTACCGCTCTTGGGGGTTTATTCACCACCCGTTGTACTGGGATGCAATAATCCCTGGTGATATTTTTTGGGAGCACACTGGTCACTATAAATGGAGAAGGTGCTGATTATTCCCATCCCTCTGTGTCCTCCCTCACTAACCTGTCTCTTCCCGTCGCCCTGCTGATCGCACCAGCGAGCTGCTCTCTGCCCCGAGCCCCCAACTGCCGAGCCCTTGCCCCAAGCCCCATTTCCACCTGCTCACGCCCCAGGTTTGAGCCCAGACGGTGCAACTTCAGCACGAAAACTCCCCAGAAAAAAATGGATGAGATATTCGGGGGTGAAATTGCCACGCAGACCCCGTCCAGGAACAATGTGATAGGTACGAGCCCTCTGGCATTGCGATTCCTGCGCTTGTCAAGAACGGCATGAGCAGCCCCCAGACCCCCCCCCACGCACCCCGGGAGCAGCTGCCGTCAAGACGCACAGGAGGGTGATGGGGAAAATCCCTGTGGCTTCTTCAGGATCCCGAAAGATGAGCCCGGGGCGGCGGGATTGTTGCCCATCTGAGGATCTGCCCTCAGTTCCTGTGCTCTACGGAGGATTTGGGGGATTTGAGCTGAAGCAGAGTAAGTATTAATTAGGATTATCGGGATATTAGCTTGAATATTAGCTGCCTTACAGGGGATGAGTTGGGCAGGGCTCTGGGGCACCGCAGACACATGAATACCCCGTGGCCTCCACGTTAAATCTCTACAAGTCACCAGAGAAAGGCAGAGGGAAACTAAGCCATGGCAAAGGCACCAGCCTCACCCAGCACAGCACAGAAAGGAGCCAGCACTCACCCGCCACGAGGCCAAGCTTGGCCTTCAGAACCGTCTCCTGTGCTTTTCAGAGCTAAATTTAAACGCCGGGTTTGTGCAGCGGCTGCCTGTAATTCACTGCCCCTTTGTTTCCTGCCTCGCCGCCTGTGCAAAGGTTTCGCTCTTAGTACAAAAACTGAAGGGGAAATTCCCTACCCCACAGTTTGCTGCTGCTCAGCTCTTTGCAGCTGCACCGCGCCGAACCCGATGTTGCGCCGCGGCCGCCCGGCTGGGCTTGGCAGGGCCCCCCGCCACAGTAAGTGTGAAAAAGGGAGTTCTTTGGGCTTCCCAGGGTCCAGGTGGGTCCTGTCGCGGGGGACGGGTCAGGGATGAGGTTTTTGCTGTGCTAAAGCAGCCCCGTTCCCCAGCACCAAGGGAGAAGATGGCTTAAAGGCAGGTCATGCCCCTCCGAGTCACTCAGTGAACCCCGAGCGTCCAGTTTCCCCAGGATTTTTGTGTTCTTGCGTTGCTTCTTTTAATTAGAATTTGTGAAATGCTTTTCAGGTTGTACAGGAGATTAAAACCTCCCTGTGTCCTGTCCTGCCAGCGCCACAAAAATTATGTGGAGGAAATGAAGCAGCGGTTAACTACTGAAAAAACCAGCAGGGATCGTGCCAAATCAATAGAGCCTTGCTCGGGAATGAGAGCTCGACATCGCACACCGCTCAATAATTAATTGGCATAGTTATATAGAACTCTCAGACAAAATATGTCTTCTTAATTTTTAATTTGATATGTTAGCTATGGAGTTAGAGGGGGCAAAATGCTTCTCCTTGGTTTGTAAGAATCATTGGGACCCAAACAGCTGAAAATATGATGCAGATACAGTCATAGTGTGTTTGTGGTGTGAGAAGTGCAGGAATACCTGCGCTGGAAGGGAACCTTACCATTTTGTCTGCAGTTTTCCTTGTGCCGGGTGTGTTTCCTTCAGCCTGGGTGGGCTTTCTGTCCCTCATCCTTACCAGGGAATCCACATCGCCGCAAACGCCAGCGGAGGCTCCATCAGACCCATCAGCCGAGCCCTTAATTACACTTAAATTTGCAGTGCTGAGCAGCAGCAAACCTGGAAAATCTGACAGGAAGCAAAGCTGATTTGCATATTTATGCTAATTGAGACTGCACGAATCTTTCAAATGAAAACATGCTTTGCAGATGGCTTGTGGATTGGTACTGAGCTTTGGTTTTATTTATTGTCTTTCAGGCTGGTAATAATTGGTGCAATATGGTAAATCTGGAAAGCCCGCTCACCAATACAGCTGTTAAAGCGAGGAAGACTGTGTTGAACCCAACGCAGAGAGCTTTTTCGTCATAGTAACAATATTTAGTTACTGCATTCCGTGTGCGCAGGAGCTTGGTTTTGGTGGCAGGGTTTTTGTGAGCACAGAAAGGGCAGCTCAGGGCTGAGCATCTTGAGGAAGTGCAATTGTGCCCCCACGGTTGGATGTTGTTCCCTCTATGGGTTTGTTCTCTGGGCTTTGTTTGCTCTCATGCCACTGCACAACCAATTCATTCCTTTGGTACCAAGTGAGCGGGAAACGGAACTTTTTCCAGGTAGATATTTCCATAAATGGGAATTTTGGGTTGTTTGGAGCTGAGCTTGTGACAGCTGTGGGCTGCAAGGTGGAAAAGCCCAGCTCAGCTGTTCAGTTATCCCCCTGGCTCACTTCCCTTTTCAGTTTTTGCTGTGTAAAAGATAAAGAGAACCAGGAAGGCTTCTTTCTTTGCAGTTCTCGTGAGCACATGGGATTTCCAGGGACCCTGCTGCACGACGGAGCCTGCTCCTCCCCATCCCATCACCTCAGGGTCTCCTCAGCACCTTTGGATAACACACAGCCTGTTATTTCCTCTTGCTTTTCTCCTGATCAGGCACCACGGAGATGGAAGAACTATTCCTCCAGCTCCGTGAGGAGATTGCCAGGCTGCAGGATCTGTGTGTCAAGCAGGCCAGGCTCCTCCAGAAGCTGATGGCCAGGAAGGGACCCGTGCTTGGTAAGCAGTGGGGCTGGGGAGTGTGTGTGGAAACCGCAGACCTGGGCTGGTCTGCGCAGTTTGAACATTTGTCCTGATGCTGGCAAGAAGTTTGCAGCAGAAACTGGGGTATCGTGAAGGTGGTTTGAGACAGAAGAGTGCTCTGTCACCTGTGCTGGCTGTCATGGCTTTTGGGGTTCACCTTCTCCATCAAAAGCAGAGTAGCACGTGCGTGTCTGCTCAGAGCCGACTTAAAGCTGCTGCTGCACCTCTCACCCCCTGGGAGAGGGAGCGTGGGGCAGGGGAAACCCATTGTCTAGAGCAGCTTTGGGAAGTGGAGATGGTGGTAGAGTCTCTACAGCCTGGAAACCACCTGAGGTAAAATTCTCACCCACCCCAGCAACTTGCCACGTCTTCCAAAAAATGTCTCCGGTCCAGATGCTGTTTTGTGCCCCCCCCCCCACGGTCACATCTGTCCCACAGGGCTTTGCACACTATTCCCAACCCTGAAGGGTGTTCTCTGTGGTCAGGAGACATAGGCTCTGGGAAAAAGGCTGCCGTGTCTTTCAACCCAACTACTGGGCAGGCTCTCCTGCTCCCCACCTCTGCCCCTGCCCCCGTCCTTGCCCCGCAGCTCCACCGTCTGGGTCTCCTTCCTGGAGTTGGTTCAAATAAGTCTCCAAACAGCAAGCAAACCCAAGCCATCACTGGGGTCAGCCCGGCTTTTGGGGACACAGCGATGGTTCAACAGCTCCTGCTACCACTCCTCCAGCTCACAGCCCTCCCTGGCCGTCCCTGAATGACCTTTCTTTGCTGGTCCAGCCTCCTGTTTAATGGAGCGATGGGGACAGGCGAGCTTTGCCAGCGAGGACGTGGTGCCCCGTTGTTTCACAAGTGCAAAAGGAGAAGGAGGCAATGGGAAGGGGAAGCACCAATGCCATTAAAGTCCCAAGAATGACTGCTCTGGCTTGTTTTCTTCCAAAGATATCCCAATGTCGCTGCCAATCCAGTGCACGGAGGACATGGTCACAGAGGAAGGGGAAAGGCCACTAGACAGCCACCAGCAACACTCCCAGCCCCCAGCACCTGCCATCTCCACCACGGAGGGCTCTGCTCATCCCCTGGTACAGCCACACCCTGTTGAAACACTGCCTGGCTTCGACAGCGAGTACCCACCGAGCACCACCAACGGCAGCGGCTTCGGTGCAGGAACTGGAGGAGCAGCTCCTGCCGTAGCTTTTGGCACCAACAAGGCAGAGAGGAGTGAGAAGGTGGACACGTGGCTCAAAACCTGTAGGATGCCTCCTACCGTGAAAGCCCCGAGGGAAGACGTCAGAATTTGTTGCAACCCGCAGGAATTTGCAGCATCAAACCCAATTGTCAGGGACTCCTTCCTGACTCTTCTGGACCTCTATGAAGCCCCAGAAAGCCTTCGGAGAGAAGATGCTCCCAGTGAAAGTGCTCTGCCTGCTGAGGCTGAAATCCCAGTAGAGATCCGAGGACCCGTGAAGGTAAATTGTGAGGCTGATGGGGATTTTTGTTTGAAGCTTGGTGTGCTCTTCCCAGCATAAAGACGTCTGTCAGTCCTCAGCATCCTCTCCACCAGCCCTGCTGTAACACATGGGAAGCTGTGACTGAGTGGAGGTTTAGGATTAGGTCCTGAAAAAGTCTCTAGGCACCTGGTTCTTGGGGTCCTGGGGGAATTAGGTACCCAAAACCCCCTGGGATCTGGCTGCCGAGCAGCACATGATGCACTTGGGGAGATCCTGAGGTCGCTTCTGAGGAATCGAGGAACCCCTGAAGCAGTAAATTCAGTCGAGGGAGGGAGGGGGAGAGATGTGTGTGGGGAAATGTATCAGCCTCCTTTGGATCCACAAAATAAATGAGCTCTTTAATATTTCCTTTATCCTCTCCAGTTCATACGCCCCTAGAAGGGTGATTTCTAAAGGCCTCCCAAACCATGAGCCATCACAATCCGTGCTGAGGGTGGGACACAAACCTTCAACCTGCCAGAGAGGGTCCCTGTAGCCACAGCTCCATTTCCTTTCATCCCTTCTTCCAAATGGGGCCCTAAAAAATGATTTCATGACTGCTGTGGCAACATATCCATAGAATCCTGGAATGGTTTGGGTTGGAAGGGACCTCACAGCCCATCCAGTGCCACCCCCTGCCACGGGCAGGGACCCCTCCCACTGGATCAGAGGGTTCAAAGCCCCATCCAACCTGATTTTGGGGGAAAGCTGTTGATTTTCAGGCTGGGCTGTATCTAGTTTCTTTTTAAGAAGAAGGAGAAGAAAGACAGAAGCGGCAGCAGAGTCTTTCTGGTTGTGCCCCAATGTCCTTATCAGCACTTACATGATAATGGCACAAAAAGGAAATCACAAATGCTGGGCAGCGATTGCAGCTGCTGAGGGACGAGCAATGGGGGATGCTCAGGTGCCATATGGAGACAGGAGCCTCCAGATTTAGAATCATAGATTCATGGAGTGGTTTTAGTTGGAAAAGACCTTTGAGATCTTTGAGTCCAACCATTGATCCAGCCTGCTATGTCTGCCACTAAACCATGTCATAGAATAATCAAATTGTTTTGGTTGGAAAAGACCTTTAAGATCTTTGAAGATCTGGTGAGTCATTGAAGATTTGGTGAGGAAGGAGCTAGGGGGGATTCAAACTCCCCCAGACCCCAGCCAGGGAAGCGGCCCTTAGCTCGGCACTTTCTGTGGCCACAAACCCATGGTGGTGGCTCTTGGAGGCTGCGCTTCAGCTGGACAAGCCTAGGAGTGGAGGCTGGAAAAGAGGCTGCCTCGGCCGTTCCCACTGACCTCTTTTCCCCTTTGCTCCTTGCAGACGTCCTGGACGCCGGGCTGGATGCTGGAGGATGGGACGCTCGGGCAAGGCGCCGTCCTCGCCTCGGAGGATGCTCAGGCTTGTGACATTTGCCAGGAGATGTTCCCTTCGGGTGCAGTGGGCCAAGCAGACTATTTAAAGCACGTCTTAGCCCATATGAAGTAGGGCTTGTCTTCACCAACTTGTCTTCACCATCAAAAATCCACATATTTGCACCTCAACCAACGTGACCTTGACGAGGTGCTGGACCTTGCTGAGATCCTGCCATTGGCTTTGGCCAGGGCCGGCACAGGTGACAGTCTTCTTCTGGGTAATCCAGCGTGCTCCCAACCCTGACCCTGATGCACTGGGGAAGCTGAGGGCTCTGGGTGTATTTGGGCTTGTTGAGCTTTGTGGATATCAGCAGGTTCTGTCCTGGGGTTCAGACTTGAGTAGGGCTGAGCAGGGGAGCTGTAACTCAATGGGAAACAGGAAATTGTTGAAATTCACCTTCACCCGAGTGGAAATGAATTTTCTGTAAATCGATAGGGAAGTTTGAAAATCACACTGGCTTTTTCCAAGAAAAAGGGTGGGAGAATCACGAGGTTTTTATGGTCACCCAACTGGCCTTTTGAGACAGGCTTGGTGGCACAGGGACCAGATTGTGCCTTCCGAGGGTGTTCCTGGGAAGGGAATAACCTTCTTATTCCTGATAAAACCTCATCGGCTCCAGCTCAGTGAGTTGTGGGAGTTTAATTAATCCCTCGACAGGTGGGAAGAGACTCTTCGGTCCCCATCAGTACCGGGTCACCTCTCCCAGCCCAGGTCCTGCTGTCTTCAGAAACAACAGGCTCCTCCAGTGTAAGGATGTGACCGACCCATGTGTTGCTGTCACATCGTTCTGTTAAGTCTCTTCGGGAAGAAAAGTCTCTTTGGAAGGAAAGGTGGTGGTGGGGTGTGACTGGGGAATGCAGAGGGTGCAGCTTCTGGTCCTACAGCCTGGAAGAACCAAACTGGGTTCTGGTTTGCCCACAAGCAAGGCTTTGGTCTTGCCCTGAAGAGTAGGAGCAAGAAACTGCATGGAGGGGGTGTTAATAGGAGATATGTGTTCTGTTCTGGAGTCCTGAGCACAGGAAGGACCTGGAGCTGTTGGAGCGAGGCCAGAGGAGGCCACGGAGATGATGCGAGGGCTGGAGCAGCTCCTGTACGAGGCCAGGCTGGGAGAGCTGGGGTTGTTCAGCCTGGAGAGGAGAAGGCTCTGGGGAGACCTCAGAGCAGCTCCCAGTGCTGAAAGGGCTCCAGGAAAGCTGGGGAGGGGCTCTGGATCAGGGAATGCAGGGACAGGATGAGGGGAGCGGTTTTGAGCTGAAAGAGGGGAGACTGAGGTGAGATCTTGGGCAGAAATGTTTTGCTGTGAGGGTGGGGAGGCCCTGGCCCAGGGTGCCCAGAGCAGCGGTGGCTGCCCCATCCCTGGAGGTGCCCAAGGCCAGGTTGGATGGGGCTTGGAGCCCCTGACCCAGTGGGAGGGGTCCCTGCCCATGGCAGGGGGTGGCACTGGATGGGCTTTGTGGTCCCTTCCAACCCAAACCATGATTCTGTGAATCACAAGAGGCAAAGCCATTTCTCCAAGAACTGTTTTCCAAGATAAACCCTATAACTTCTTTCCTTAAAGCCACAGCTTCAAGCTCGCTTTCTTGTTTGCCCGGACGTCAGAGCTGCTTTCTGCCTGCGCTGGACCTTTATTCCACTGAAGCTCAAAGTGCAACTTTCCCACTGGCATCTCCAGCTCCGAGTTTCCTCCTGTGACTCCTCAAGCGATGCGATAGGATTAATTTTTAGTGGTTTGGATTCTTTCTGGAAGAAAAAATCAACTTCCCAGTGTGCTTTGTTGTTGGAAGCGCTGGATCAGAAAGTGAGCAGAGCGATAGATCTGGGGATTTATTTGGTCCAAGATTGGAACGGCCATCCAGAACTTGCCGGAAGAAAACCAGCCCAGTTCCTCTTGCTGTGAGAACACATCCAGTAAATTTAATTTAAAAATTGCAAGCACATATGGCTTTTCTCAGGATTCAAAGCCCCAGCGGCGCAGCACTGGCTTCCACGAGTGGCCACCAAGAACCACATTGCCCAAAACAATGTGAAAAACCACCCTGGGGTGTTTTGGGGTCACCTGTGCAGAAATTTTGCCCTGATTCTCCATCCGTGGTGACTCGGGGTGGTGGAGCAGTTGAAGTTCAACAAACTTCACTCCAGCGCTCGCCTTTTCTCAGCATGATTGGTCATATTTTTAGCTGCCGTGTTGTGCGGTGCAATTAGTCACCCCTTTCCCAGCCAGACGGTCCACGATGACACAGGAGATGCTTTTTAAACCCAGCTCTTTTCCATTGGCGGGAACGCGCCTCTGCTTCCTAAATAACCTTAAATACAGGGTGCTGGTCTCAAGTCCAGAGAGTGGGCGGTGCGAGATTGTTTGTGCCCAGGTTGGGTTCAGCAGTGGGTGACGTCGCAGAAAAGGCAGGAGATGAGTGAGGGCACTTTCCCGTAAGGAGAAATTGGAAAACCAAGACTCGTGATGGATTAAACGGCAAACATGGAATCCTGGAATCATGGAATCCTGGAATGGGCTGGCTTGGAAAGGACCTCAAAGCCCATCCAGTCCCACCCCTGCCATGGGCAGGGACACCTCCCACTGGGTCAGGGGGCTCCAAGCCCCATCCAACCTGGCCTTCAACACCTCCAGGGATGGGGCAGCCACCGCTGCTCTGGGCACCCTGGGCCAGGGCCTCCCCACCCTCACAGCAAAACATTTCTCCCCAAGATCTCAGCTCAATCTCCCCTCTTGCAGCTCAAAAACGTTCCCCTCATCCTGTCCCTGCACTCCCCGATCCAAAGCCCCTCCCCAGCTTTCCTGGAGCCCCTTTCAGCACTGGGAGCTGCTCTGAGGTCTCCCCAGAGCCTTCTCCTCTCCAGGCTGAACAACCCCAGCTCTCCCAGCCTGGCCTCGTACAGGAGCTGCTCCAGCCCTCGCATCATCTCCGTGGCCTCCTCTGGACCCGCTCCAACAGATCCCTGTCCTACCTACATTGGGCTCCAGGGCTCCAGGTGGGGTGTCACCGGGGCAGACCAGAGGGGCAGCATGCCCTTCCCCACCCTGCTGGTCCCACTTCTCCTGATGCATGGAATATGTGTGTCCACCCCCAGCTCTTCTTTTACAACCAAGTCTTAGAAAAGCTGGAGGCAGGCAGTAGCGCTCCTGGAGAGAACCAAGCCAGCAAAACTGCAGCTGCAACCCAGATTTGGGTGGGAACTCTTCGGTTGTGGAAGTTCTGCTAAAGGAGCCTGGGATCCAGTGAGGAGAAGGGGCTGCTGGCTACTGGAGGGAACGTGGGTGTCCTGGCAGTGTGTGTACACCCATCCGCCTACACCCTAAACCATGTACAGACCCCCCCAAACTCCAGTATCAGGTGCTTCTGGGGTCACATTTTCAGAGCAGCCAAAATTTAGATGAGATCTTGGGCAGAAATGTTTTGCTGTGAGGGTGGGGAGGGCCCTGGCCCAGGTTGCCCAGAGCAGTGGTGGCTGCCCCATCCCTGGAGGTGCCCAAGGCCAGGTTGGATGGGGCTTGGAGCCCCCTGATCCAGTGGGAGGGGTCCCTGCCCATTGCAGGGGGTGGCACTGGATGGGCTTTGAGGTCCCTTCCAACCCAAACCATTCCAGGATTCTGATTTCTTGAAGGAAAAACTCTCCTCAGCTGCTGTGTTTTTTTCAGTCTCTTGATTATTCCGGGAATTGTTATCAGGAAAAAGGTAAAGGGGAATCATTCCCACCCTGTGGCAGGAACCCATCTGTGTCATCAGCAGGCATGTTAAAAGGCTAATGACTCTGTTAATTAATAACTGGTCCTTGATTTTCATCTCCCATGAACAGAAGAGAAATGCTTCTTGAGCCCGTTTCATTTCTACGTGAGCTCCAGGAGGCTGAAACCATAAAATCCTGGAATGATTTGGGTTGGAAGGGACCTCAAAGCCCTCCACTATCCCCTCCTGTTCCCCCCACCTTCTCCTCTCCAGGCTGAACAACCCCAGCTCTCCCAGCCTGGCCTCGTACAGGAGCTGCTCCAGCCCTCGCATCATCTCCGTGGCCTCCTCTGGCCTCGCTCCAACAGCTCCAGGTCCTTCCTGTGCTCAGGACTCCACACCTGGACCCAGGGCTCCAGGTGGGGTCTCCCCAGAGCGGAGCAGAGGGGCAGAATCCCCTCCCTCCCCCTCTGCTCCCCCTGCTTTGGGTGCAGCCCAGGACACCGTTGGTTTCTGGGCTCTCAGTGCACTTTGGTGGCTCCTGGGGAGCTTCTCCTCCCCCAGCACCCCAGGTCCTCCTCAGGGCTGGGTGGATGTTGGAACAGGGGATGCTGATTTTCCGAACATTTTCAAGTTTTGGGGGGTTCAGCTGACAGCGACAGCTTGGCCCGGTGGGTTGGGGGGGGTTTATGTTGATTTTATGTTTATGGAAGATTTTTGCCAATGGCCTTGGGGAAAACTGGGCACCAGGGGTGGTGGGGTGGGATACGGGGCCACGGCTGCAGCGGGATGAGCAGTGCTGCTGGTCTCTCCTCGGGGATCAAAGGGGGTTCGAGTTCAGTGTCTCGAAAATATTCCGTGTGGCAGAGGCACGGCAGCGTTGCCAGGGCTCACCGGGACTCCTGGAAAAGGTCCTGGGGGGGAAACGGCCGTTCCCTGCCCTCGGTTCTGACTCCTGGTGGGACGCTGGGGGCTGCGGGGAGCAAAGGGCAGGGATTGCCCTGAGCTGGGGGTGGGTGGGGTGGGGTGGGGGGGTGAGGGGAGGAGGGAGGCAGTGCTGGGGGCAGCGGGGGGGTCCGTTGTGGGGGGGTGGAGGGGGCTGCTGGGTGAAGCTCCAGGAGGGGAGCTGGGAGGGAAGGTAATGCCTCGGGGGGGAAGGGGGGGGGGGGAGGGGAGGGGGGAGAGGGGGGAGCGAGGGATCTGCTGGATGGGAGAGGGGGTGGTACTGGGGGGGAACTGGTGGGGGGCGATGCTGGGGGGAGCTGGGGTGTTGGTGCTGGGAGGACCAGGGGGGAGCTGGGTGGGTGCTGGGAGAGACTGGGGGATTTGGGGAGGATCTGGTGGGGAGCAGGGTGGTGATGTCCGGGGGTGATCTGGGGGGGGTCTGGGGGGATGCAGATGGGAGCTTGGGAGGGGGAGGTGGGGGGAACAGGAGGGGATAGTGGAGGGGTGCTGAGGGGAGTGGGAGGGGGGAGAGAGGTAATGCTGGGGGGGAGCAGGGGGATGCGGAGGGGAAGCTGAGGGTTCCTGGTGATGCTGGAGGCGAGGGGGTTAATTCTGGGAGGCACTGAGGTGCTGGGGGTCATTCTAGGGGACACACAGGTGCTGGGGTGGGAGATGCAGGGGGTGTCAGTGTGGGGGAGACACTGAGATACTGGGGGGGGGGTCGTTCTGGGGGGACCATGAGGTGCTGGGGTGGGTGATGCTGTGGGTGCACTAAGATGCTGAGGAGGGTTATTCTGGGGGGTCACTGAGATGCCGGCGGGTCGGGGGTGATGCTGAGGGGGGCACTGAGATGCTGGAGGGGTGGGGTGTGATTCCGGGGGGGGGGAGCACAAAGATGCTGGAGGCCCTGCCCACTCTCCCCCCGTCCAGGGGCGGGGTTTGCCCCCCTCCCGCAGGCGATGCCGGAGCCGGTGTGAGCGGCACCGGGGCTGCAGGCGGCTGTGCCCCTCCCTGGCCCGGCCCCGGGGGGGGGGGGGGACCCGGGTGCCCCCGCCATGCCCGCCGGCAGCACCGAGCCCGATGGCATCCTCAGCTACCAGGTGTGGGGGGGGGCCGGTACCCCGGGGGGGGGGGGCGGAGGATGCTCCGTGCCTGCTCACTGCGGCATTTCCTGAGGAGGGGGGGGCGGGAGGGGACGGGGGTGGCATGGTGGGGTCATGGGGGGGGGGGGGGGGGCATCTTGGAGGGGAGGGGTGCATAGTGGAGGTGGGGGACATGGGGGGGAGGGAGGGGCATGGGGGGGGTGCGTGGGGGAGGGACGTGGCGGGGTGCATGGGGGGGGACATGGGGGAGGGGGGCAGGGTGGGGGGTGCATGGGGAGGCTGTGCATGGAGGAGGGGGGAGGGGGCGCATGGTGGAGGGGCGCGCGTCTTGGGGGGGAGGGGCGCATGGGGAAGGGGGGCTCATGGGGGAGGGAGAGGCATGGGGGGGCAGAGGGGTGCATGGGGGGGGTGCATGGTGGATGAAGGGGGACATGAGGAGGGGGGGTGCCTGGTGGAGGGGTGCGCGTCTTGAGGGGAGGGGTGCATAGTGGAGGAGGGGGACATGGGGGAGGGAGGGGCATGGGGGGCACCGGTGGGATGGAGGGGGGGCGTGGTAGGGGGCTGTGCCATGGTGGATGGGGAGACGTGGAGGAGAAGGGGCGTGGGGGAGGGGGGCATGGGGGGAGGGGGCACGGTGGAGGTGCATGGAGGGAAGGGGGCATGGGGGGGCATGGGGAGGGGCAGGGTGGAGGGGGGGCATGGTGGAGAGGGAGGTACGTGGTGAAGGGGAGGGGGCATGGGGGAGAGGGGGCATGGGGGAGCGGGGGCATGGTAGAAGAAGGGGGACAAGAGGGGGCATGGCGGGGGGGCACCTGCATGGGGGCTGTAAGGGTGAGCAAAGGGGGCTGAAGGGCATCAGCAAGGTGAAGGGTTGTAAAGGGGGGGTGGGGATCTGAAAAATGGGGTGCAGGGAGTCCCTTGAAGGAGGGGGGGCATGGCATCAGCGAGGCATCTGCACGGTGAGGGGGTTGCTTGCTGCCTGTTGGGGGGCTTCCCCCCATCATCCCCCCCCACTGGTGATGCTGCAGGGTTGGGAGGGACAAAGACCGCTGTCCCCACAGAGCCCCCTGGTCACGGGGGGGGGGGGGGGCTCAGCTGTTTTCCCCGGCTTGCACGGATGCACCTGGTGCTGAGGTGCAGGCAGGAGGCTGCTGGGGGGTGCCCCCCTTCAGCACCTCCTTGTCCCGGGGTGGGGGACACCTGCCGGACCCCCGCTGCCCCCATGGGACCTGGCTGAGGAGCTGCTCTGGGTGGCAAATGAGAGGTGGGGAATTAATTAATCTGCCCTTAAATTACGACTCGTGGGAAAGAGTGAAAGGCATCGACATCTCCCCCAGCAAGGGGGGACACCGCGTCCTGGGGAGGACGGTCACGTCCTGGTGACACTTGGCCGAGCCCTGTGTCTCCTCCACCTTGAGGCTCTGGAGCCTCGTCCCCTCTTGGTGCATCACCCAGCTCCAGTCGTGTCACAGCTGAAATCCCAGCCCCGGACTCCGGGGGTCCCCATAGGGGGTGGTCCTGACACCCCCCCCCCCCGCCCCCAGATGGAGCTGTGAGGGCTGCGGCTTCATCCAGACAGGGTGGGGGTGGGGATGGGGATGGGGATGGGGATGGGGATGGAGATGGAGATGGAGATGGGGATGGGGATGGGGATGGGGGTGAGGATGGGGATGGGGATGGAGATGGGGATGGGGATGGGGGTGAGGATGGGGATGGGGATGAGGGTGAGGATGCGGATGGGGATGGGGGTGAGGGTGAGGATGGGGGTGAGGATGGAGATGGGGGTGAGGATGCGGATGGGGATGGGGGTGAGGATGCGGATGGGGGTGGGGTTGGAGATGGGGATGGGGGTGAGGATGCGGATGGGGGTGAGGATGGGGGTGAGGATGGGGGTGGGGGTGAGGATGCGGATGGGGATGGGAGTGGGGATGGCTGAGGAGGGGGTCTCTGACTCCACCACCAGAGCACCTCCCGTTACCCTCATCCTATAACGACACTGGGTTCTGTTACTGATTTACACCGTGGGTGAGATCCGTTACAATAATCCCCCTCCTGTCGGTCCTGCCTGCGTGTGCTGGGCAGAGGGGCCGGGACGTGAGCTTTGCCCGCTCGCTGGTGCTCTCGGCCTCTCCAAGCACCACAAGGACTCAAAGCCAGACCTGACCCCTGCTCTGTGCTTCTCCTTGCCCTCACTGACACCGTCACCTCGTCCCCAGTGGCACCAAAGCTTGCCTGGGGAAGGATTTTTCTTCCTTAGCCAGAGGAGCTACACTGAGACAGGGAAACTGAGGCAGGGTTTTCAGAAATCCCTCTTTCTCCTGCTGGGATAAAACAATCGGAGCAAAATAGAGTGTGGAGGAGGTCTCTGAGATGGATGCAGGCAGAGGAAATAGTGAAGTGGAACAACCACGGGAGCTCCAGCACTGAAAAGTGAGCGATGCAGAGCTCTGTCCCCTTTTCCAGCCCACATGATGTTTTCCAGGCACCTGAAGGCAATGGAGAAAGACGGAGAGGGAAGGCAAAGCATCTGCAAGTGCTGGAACCCATCCCGGGAGGGGATGATTTGGCCTGGACAGGCGGGAGAAGTGGGGCTGCGTGAACCTCATGAGGTTCAACAAGGGCAAGGTCCCACACGTGGGTCGGGGCAACCCCTGGCATCACTAGAGGATGGGGGCGATGGGGTTGGGAGCAGCCCTGAGGAGAAGGACTTGGGGTGCTGGGGGAGGAGAAGCTCCTCAGGAGCCACCAAAGTGCACTGAGAGCCCAGAAACCAACGGTGTCCTGGGCTGCACCCAAAGCAGGGGGAGCAGAGGGGGAGGGAGGGGGTTCTGCCCCTCTGCTCCGCTCTGGGGAGACCCCACCTGGAGCCCTGGGTCCAGGTGTGGAGTCCTGAGCACAGGAAGGACCTGGAGCTGTTGGAGCGAGGTCAGAGGAGGCCACGGAGATGATGCGAGGGCTGGAGCAGCTCCTGTACGAGGCCAGGCTGGGAGAGCTGTGGTTGTTCAGCCTGGAGAGGAGAAGGCTCTGGGGAGACCTCAGAGCAGCTCCCAGTGCTGAAAGGGCTCCAGGAAAGCTGGGGAGGGGCTTTTTCCAAGGCCTTGGAGTGATGGGGATAAGGGGGATTTGCTTTGAGTTGGGAGGGGAAGATTTAGATTGGACATTAGGAAGACATTCTTCACGATGAGGGTGGGGAGGCCCTGGCCCAGGGTGCCCAGAGCAGTGGTGGCTGCCCCATTCCTGGAGGTGTTCCAGGCCAGGTTGGATGGGGCTTGGAGCCCCCTGACCCAGTGGGAGGGGTCCCTGCCCCTGGCAGGGGGTGGGACTGGATGGGCTTTGAGGTGCCTTCCAACCCAAACCATTCCGGGATTCTGATTCTGTGATCTGCAAGTGCTGGTACCCATCCTGGGATGGGGTGGTTTGCGTTCCGATGGCGTCTCTCCCCGCAGCTCCATTGAATCCTTAAACCCTCCAGCAATTTCCTTGCTGAAATCACCACTCCGAGTCCATCTGAGTGGCCTCAATGCGACCGAGTGAGGTTTGAGTAGGGCCGATTCCTTTGGTGGCCTCTCCAGGCAAGAGTGGCCGGGATTCCAGGGATGCTGCAATGGCCGGGGAAGGACGATGGGATGCTTGGATTATCTTAAGGTGCTCACTTGTTCCACTTCCCCCCATTTGCTCCTGAAGATTTAATATGAACTAATAATAAAGCAGTGGGGATCCGGGCTTGGAGCACAATGGGATTTTACCTGGTGAGACCTTGGTGTCACCTTCCTTCGCTGCGTTACTTTACACCCCGTGTCACCTTTCAGCCCAAGTCGGGCAGTGACCCTTCGTGCTGAGCAGCGCCAGGGAGGATGTTCGTTAGAGCAAACGAATTTGTAGAACGGCATCGACAGATGAGCTCAACTCAGAAAATGAAGGAGAGCTGGAGGAGAGAGGAAATGCTGCTGCTCTGGACATCACCGCACCGCGCTAGGACCTGAGCTGGCTACGAGGATTTCCTGAAGCACCAATGGGATGGAGACTGTGCCAAAGCCAGACCCTCCTGAAGCGCCGTGGGTTCTGCAGGACATGTTGATGGAAACCGGTGCCACCCCAGAACAGGGATTTTCCAGTGGATTCCACCTCACTTGGGCTCTGGCAGCTCCTGCTTGTAAATCCATCCAGCCTTTTGCTCCAGCAGGATGCGGCGTTTACACCCCATTGCTCTATTCCGGAGAGGTTTTCCTCAAAACAGAGCTGATTTCTCCCCATCCACTAAGTTTTCCAAGCAGGAAGAATCTTGGGGTGCATGGTTTTACATCCCCACCTGGATCCACATCATGGGTTGTGATGCCCTAATGGTCACTTCTTGTGTCCCTGGTGTTGGTGCCCTGTGCTTCTCTCAGTGAGGGCTGCCCTGGTGTCCTAGGGAATCTGGCCCTGGGATTCATCTGGAGGTTCACTTATCCCCAAACGTGGTGACCGACATGAGGACGACCCAGAATGGGAGCCACGAAATGACCCTTCCGGAAGAGTTCATAGAGTCATCAAACGTCCTCGGTTGGAAGGGATCCATGAGGATCATTGGGTCCAACTGCTGTCCCCGCATAGGACAGCTCCAACGTTCACTCCACGCGTTATGGGCAGCGCGGCTGGGGCTCTGCCAGGGGGCTGAGCACCCCAGAACAGGGGCTCTCCCCAAACCCCACGGGTTCAGCATCGCTGGTCGGAGCACAGAGACAAAACGGTTCTCCGTGATAAAGAGATTGTCCCTGTGTCACCTGCAGGGTGTTTGGAAGCTGCAACTCCCGGTTGGCTCTGGTTTATTCCTCTTCTGACACCAATGGAACACGCTCGAGCTTGTGATTTGATCTCAATTGCGATTTGATTTCAATTGATTGCGATTTGATTTTGATGCTGATTTGATTTCAATTGTGATTTGATTTCAGTTGCGATTCAAAGCAATTTTCATAGACTCACAGAATCGTTAAGGTTGGAAAAGACCTCTAAGCTCATCCAGTCCCTTTTGTCCGGTGCCTTTTCTGAGCTTGGGATTTTTGGCAGGTCAGGAGGGGAGCGGGACGCGTTGCCAAGAGGGGGTGGAGAGCAGCAAAGGCCATCAACAGAGAGAGGTCGGGAGAGCCACAGGCGCGTGATAATCCAGGTGCCAGGTAACACGGGCAAGTCCCGAGAGCTGGCGGTGACGAATCGGCTCGGGAATGAGTGCTCAGGGAGCAGCAAAGAGAAGAGCATTGGTTTCTTTTGCTCCTCCAAGGCCCCCGTGCCCAGGAGGGGTTGCTGCTCCCTTGAAGGGCGATAAAAAACAGATCACACGTTTCACGGTGGAGCTCTCGCTCCTTGTATTTCACCCTACTGGTTCCCCCGGTTTCTTGGTGGTTTGTTCTTCTTCCACCTTTGGAAATCGTGCACCTGGGTTTGAATCTTGGTATATTTTGTTTGCTTGAAGAGTTTTTGATCGTTGTGATCATGAAATGCTGGAATGGGTTGGGTTGGAAGGGACCACAAAGCCCATCCAGTTCCAGCCCCCTGCTGTGGAACACCTTCGATTGGGTCGATTGGAGCCCCATCCAACCTGGCCTTGAACACCTCCAGAAACATGATGAACGTGAACCATCTCCTAATGGATCCATCCAGGGAAACATCTGACCTCTGTCCCTGGCCACAGTCTGACGGACAATCTCGTTCCAGGGCTGCTTACGTGGAATCACGGAAGAGCCCATCCAGTCCCAGCCCCCCCACCATGGCCTTCAATACCTTGAAAAACATTTCTACCTCAGATCTCATCTCAATCTCCCCTCTTGCAGCTCAAAACTGTTCCCCCTCATCCCATCCCTGCACTCCCTGATCCAGAGCCCCTCCCCAGCTTTCCTGGAGCCCTTTCAGCACTGGGAGCTGCTCTGAGGTCTCCCCAGAGCCTTCTCCTCTCCAGGCTGAACAACCCCAGCTCTCCCAGCCTGGCCTCGTACAGGAGCTGCTGCAGCCCTCGCATCATCTCCGTGGCCTCCTCTGGCCTCGCTCCAACAGCTCCAGGTCCTTCCTGTGCTCAGGACTCCACACCTGGACCCAGGGCTCCAGGTGGAGTCTCCCCAGAGCGGAGCAGAGGGGCAGAACCCCCTCCCTCCCCCTCTGCTCCCCCTGCTTTGGGTGCAGCCCAGGACACTGTTGGTTTCTGGGCTCTCAGTGCACTTTGGTGGCTCCTGGGGAGCTTCTCCTCCCCCAGCACCCCAGGTCCTTCTCCTCAGGGCTGCTCCCAGTCCGTTCTGCACCCAGCCTGGATCTGCACATGGGATTGCCCCAACGCAGATGTTGATGGCAATGGGCTTGCCCAGAGGAACTCAGCAGTCCCACAGCCCCAGACCTTCTCCTTTGTGCCTTCAATAAAGGGACAACTTGAAAAGCAATGAAAACTGCAGGGTGTTTGGGCATCACAGGGTTTTTCCGTGTGCAGTTGAGCACGTTTGGCGTTTCTTGCATTTGTTCCTGTCCGCACAGGTAGGGAAGGAGAAATGGAGCGGTGGTCACTTATTTTCTTTAGTATTTAAGACATTGGTAGCAATTAAAAATGCAGCCCAAAGAGGGGAGAAAAGACATCAAGTGTTTCCAGGAGGCCCTGTCAAAGCCACAGTTGTGACAGTGGAGACGTGGTTGGGTTTCCTTTTCTTTGACCACAGTGATCCCGTAATCCCTTTCTCCAGCCCTGGTGGCACGGGGACAGGAGAAGCAAAAGGATTTCTTGCCGTTCGCTCCTGTAGTTCTCCGTCAGGTCTTAAGGCACAAATGTTCTCCACGGTGCCGGCGGTGGGAGCTTTGCTGAGGAGGGCGTCAGCTCCCAGTCTTCGGCTTTTGCAAGGACGAAAATCATGTTCTCAACGGAAAGCATGCTGGCACCCAGGGGAGCCCAAGCCTCCTTGGGCTGGAGATGATGCTTCCTCCTTGCAGGTGCTTGAGGACCTTTGGAGGCTGCTGGTGGCCGTGTCCTGTGGCCAAGTGCCACCTAGTGAGTCTTGCAGGTGTTGTCCCAAATTCCTGGGATGGTTTAACTGGAGCCAAAAACACAGGGATTGAGTTTTATTCCAGCTGGCACAAAGCCGGGCGCCAGCTGAGTCATCTCACAAAGCCAGCACTGCTCGAGAAACCTTCACACGGTGTTCGGCCCAATCTTCACTTGGAAATCTCTGCCCGTCATTACATCAGATTTGCAATTATTCTTTATCTTATTGATTAATAATCAAGGTCTTGCTGGGTCATACAGTCTTTTTTTTTTTTGCTGTAGATGAGCTGTGCACGACCTCCAGTGTCCGAGTTTTGGGTCAGAGGGTTTCTTGGCTGTGTGGTCACGATGTCCCCTTGTCACCATCACCTCTGTCCCAGGTTCTACAAGGATTCTACTGAGCTGGTGTTTGCTGGTGACCCATCAGCTTGGGACCTTGCTGAGACAAAAGGATTTGGTTTAGATGAGTCTCTTGATTTAAATCCTTCCTTGTCCTCTTCATTTACCATAGAGAAAGGAAGCTTAATTACTTTCTGCACATCGTTAAGAGATGCTACTCTAGCTTAGAGAGAATGGGGCTCTACAGGAGGCTCAAAGCAGCAGGAACTGCTTCGTATTTTCGATTTTGTTTTTACCTTTGATTCTCTTATAGCACAGGTCTCATGCTGGGAGACCCAAACCTGCTTGGATCAAAAGTGCAGTTTTGGGGTTATTTATCGAGTTTGGGAATCACAGCATCTTGGAATGGTTTGGGTTGGAAGGGACCTCCAAGCCCATCCAGTGCCACCCCCTGCCATGGGCAGGGACCCCTCCCACTGGGTCAGGGGGCTCCAAGCCCCATCCAACCTGGCCTTGGGCACCTCCAGGGATGGGGCAGCCACCACTGCTCTGGGCACCCTGTTCTCTTTTTCTTTTAAAATGGAACTACAAGAACAAAATGGGAGGTTTTGGTCTTGACCACTCAGCCCTTTCCCTGCATAGGAAACACTTCTCAACTCACACGATACCAATATACGTGATGGTTTGGGCTGTTGTGTTGGGGTGTGGGAAGAAAAACCTGCAAGTCGGTGTTTAGGGCTGTTCCTGTGGGAGGAGGCACACACGTGGTGCTCGTAGTCTCACCTGGACGCAGGGGTGGATGATTGGGAGGATGAGAAGCAGCTCAACGTCCCCAGCCCCAGCTTTTACCTTTTCCTTGTTTACAGAGACCCGACGAAGAGGCAGTGATCGACCAGGGACGAACGAGCAACGTTGTCAACATTCACTATGAGAAGGAGGAGCTGGAAGGTGAGCGCTGAGATCCCAGTGGAGGGACACCAGCACGGTGCAACATCTGCTTGACCTACGCATCCCATGCAGCAAGCGCCGCCGTGCTTCCTAACAGAGCAGGGCAGCCCTTATTTTCACATTTTTTAATATTACAGCTTTCTAAACTGAGGGAGAAAATCCCTGCGGAGGCCACAGTGTGAGTTCCAGCCACGGGGCTGGAGGATTCACAGCTCATTTTCCTGCAGAGGCTGTTCCTGGCTTGGAAAGGGCAGGAGAATAATTTGATGCTGCAGATGCAGGGCTGTGACTTTTGGGGTTTGATCTGGGGTTCATCATCACGCGACTGGTTTGATCTCCTCACGTTGCCTTGTGCCATGCAGGGGGTTTAGAAGTAATCACCGTCTCTCACTGCTTACAGAGCGAGTCCGAGTGTGTTAGAGAATCCTGGAATGGTTTGGGTTGGAAGGGACCTCAAAGCCCATCCAGTTCCATGGGCAGGGACCCCTCCCACTGCATCAGGGGGCTCCAAGCCCCATCCAACCTGGCCTTCAGCACCTCCAGGGATGGGGCAGCCACCGCTGCTCTGGGCACCCTGGGCCAGGGCATCCCCACCCTCACAGCAAAACATTTCTGCCCAAGATCTCATCTCAGTCTCCCCTCTTGCAGCTCAAAACCCTTCCCCTCATCCTGTCCCTGCACTCCCTGATCCAGAGCCCCTCCCCAGCTTTCCTGGAGCCCTTTCAGCACTGGGAGCTGCTCTGAGGTCTCCCCAGCTGGAGCTGAAATTTGAGAAGAGATTTAATACTTTCAGAACACTTTTAGATGACTCGGAGCCATCACTTGTTGCTCTGTTTTTCCAAAGTTGGAGTAAAATAGACTGGGAATAAAGCAGCTCCAGAGAAAATAAAGTCATGAGGAGCTGGTGTTTCTCTTGGGTTTCACCGTGGCTTCACGAGGCACCAACTGTGATGCCGCTGCTTTTGCGCAGGTCACCGGACGCTGTACGTGGGTGTGCGGATGCCGCTCGTGCGGCAGAGCCACCGGCATCACCGAGCCCACAGCCAGAAGCATCGGAAACGGGAACGGGAGAAGGACTCTGCCCCGGCGGAGCAGGGCTGCCAGTGTAAGTCCTGCCTTCACGAGGCTCCTTGGGGCTACGGAGGTGCTGGGCCGTGGGGCTGGTGCGAGCGCCTCGCGCTTCTTCCCAGGGGAAGCCAGATCCTCTTTTCCTGAGATTTTCTCAGGTTTGGGGTTCTTTTAAGGCATTTAAATGCAGAATAAATATGGGCTTGGCTTCCTTAGAGGGATCCTGGCCTTAAGAATGGAATGTGGGGAAGGAAAGCTGTGCTTCCTTATGCAGAGGTGGAATGGATGCTTCTCCTTCTCCGTGGCTCTGTGCAAGTCCAGATGGACCCAGGGGAGAGGGGCCGGCCTGATAGGTAGAACCACAGGATGGTTTGGGTTGGATGGGACCATGAAGGTGATCCGGTCCAAACCCCCCCGCAGTAAGCAGGGACGTCTTCAACGAGATTAGGTCACTGATCTATTTATGATCTGATTTATGGCTGAACTGGTGCTCATCCCGTGGCCACCTTGTGTGTGAGCGTGAGGGGCCGTAGTCAGGCTCTGTCCGGTGCCCGCAGACACCCCATCCCAGCGGGTGCAGTTCATCCTGGGCACCGAGGAGGATGAGCAGCACGTCCCCCATGACTTGTTCACCGAGCTGGATGAGATCCACGTGAAAGAGGGCGAAGGTGCCGAGTGGAAGGAAACGGCAAGGTAACTCTGCATGCCAGCGTCGGGGGGAGAGCGGTCCCTCTGCTGGTGTTTATGGCAGAGGGGTCCCTGTGCTGATGTGGGTGGCAGAGGGGTCCCTGTGCTGGCGTGGGTGGCAGAGGGGTCCCCGCAGCTTTGTCAGAGGGATTGCAGAGCTGGGGCTGTTCCGTCGCGGTGGGTGACGCCGCCGCTGTCCGCAGGTGGCTGAAGTTCGAGGAGGACGTGGAGGACGGCGGCGAGCGCTGGAGCAAGCCCTACGTGGCCACGCTGTCCTTGCACAGCCTCTTCGAGCTGAGGAGCTGCATCATCAATGGCACCGTGCTGCTGGACACCTGCGCCAACAGCATCGAGGAGATCGCAGGTACCGTGGGTGCCACGGCCAACTGGGAACAGCCAAGCTTGGTTTGCCACGGCACCCTGCCCTGCCCCAGCGGTGGGGCCTGTTCCTAAAATCATGGAATGCTGGAATGGGTCGGGTTGGAAAGGACCTCAAAGCCAATCCAGTTCCATGGGCAGGGACCCCTCCCACTGGGTCAGGGGGCTCCAAGCCCCATCCAACCTGGCCTGGAACACCTCCAGGGATGGGGCAGCCACCACTGCTCTGGGCACCCTGGGCCAGGGCCTCCCCACCCTCAGCGTGAGGATTTTCTTCCTGATGTCCAATCTAAATCTCCCCCTTCCAACTCAAAGCAAATCCCCCTCATCCCATCACTCCAGACCCTTGGAAAAAGCCCCTCCCCAGCTTTCCTGGAGCCCTTTCAGCACTGGGAGCTGCTCTGAGGTCTCCCCAGAGCCTTCTCCTCTCCAGGCTGAACAACCCCAGCTCTCCCAGCCTGGCCTCGGACAGGAGCTGCTCCAGCCCTCGCATCATCTCCGTGGCCTCCTCTGGCCTCGCTCCAACAGCTCCAGGTCCTTCCTGTGCTCAGGACTCCACACCTGGACCCAGGGCTCCAGGTGGGGTCTCCCCAGAGCGGAGCAGAGGGGCAGAATCCCCTCCCCCACCCTCCTGGCCAAAGAAACTCTGGGAAGGCTGGGCTCTGGATTGCTCAGATGTGAGACAGAAGGGGCTGATCTGGGTAGAAAACCAGCATTATTTAGGATGGGGAACGGAGCGGTGAAGCAGAACGTTGATGGGTTTCAGCTAAAGAGGACTCTTGCTCTTGCTGCGAAGGCTGAGCGGTGGTGAAGTGTCCGGCTGAGCCCACGGCAGGACATCCAGCACGGCACAACCGCCCAGCAGCGTCGGGGGTCCGGCCGTGGGGGGTCCTGCTCTCATGGCTTCCCTCCCTGTTGCCACGCGCAGATATGATCCTGGGCCAGCAGGAACAGAACGTGGAGTTTGACGAGCGCATGCGGGCCAAGGTGCGGGAAGTTCTTCTGAAGAAGCATCACCATCAGAACGAGAAGAAAAGAAACAACCTCCTCCCCATTGTCCGCTCCTTCGCTGACGTCGGCAAGAAGCAGTCGGACCCGCACCTCCTCGACAAGCCAGGTGAGGCTTCCTGCAGAGCTTTGGCCCCAGGTGAGGTTCCTGCGGAGCTTTGGCCCCAGGTGAGGGTTCCTGCAGGGCTTTGTCCCCAGGTGAGGTTCCTGCAGGGCTTTGGCCCCAGGTGAGGTTCCTGCAGAGCTTTGGCCCCAGGTGAGGTTCCTGCAGGGCTTTGTCCCCAGGTGAGGGTTCCTGCGGAGCTTTGTCCCCAGGTGAGGGTTCCTGCAGGGCTTTGGCCACATCAGACTTGCCCTGGCAAATGAGCAGCATCCAACTTGCTCCGTGCCCACATTTCTCCGTGCCTTTCTCTTTCCTGCCAGCCCAAACTCTCACGCCTCATCCTTCTCCCACCACCGCAGAAGCTAAAAACGGGGTGAACCATGAGGCGGGCGCGATGGATTTAAGCAAGGTGAGATGCTCAGGGTTCTCTGACGCCGTCGGAGCCAGGTTTGCTCCTGCACCCGTGGCTTTTGGGGAAAAATATCTGGAATCGGCGCGTTGTGCACAGGCGGAGCTGCACTTCATGAAGAAGATTCCCAGTGGGGCCGAAGCATCCAACGTGCTCGTGGGAGAGCTGGATTTCCTGCGCCAGCCCATCGTGGCGTTCGTCCGCCTCACGCCAGCCGTCCTCTTCTCGGGCATGACCGAAGTTCCCATCCCAACCAGGTCTGAATGGGGAAACAAGAAGATTTTATGTTTGCGATTGATTTTGGTGACCTTCAAATTTGGCACCAGAGCTGGGGAGCCTGGGTGTCACCTCTCAAGCCACGTGTTGGGCTGGGAGCTCCCCGGGCTTTCCTTGGGTGCTCTTTGAACCAGAGGAGGCCACGGAGATGATGCGAGGGCTGGAGCAGCTCCTGTACGAGGCCAGGCTGGGAGAGCTGGGGTTGTTCAGCCTGGAGAGGAGAAGGCTCTGGGGAGACCTCAGAGCAGCTCCCAGGGCTGAAAGGGCTCCAGGAAAGCTGGGGAGGGGCTTTTTCCAAGGGCTTGGAGAGATGGGAGGAGGAGGAGCGGCTTTAAATTGGGAGGGGGATGTTTAGATTGGACATTAGGAAGACATTCTTCACGATGAGGGTGGGGAGGCCCTGGCCCAGGTTGCCCAGAGCAGTGGTGGCTGCCCCATCCCTGGAGGTGCCCAAGGCCAGGTTGGATGGGGCTTGGAGCCCCCTGACCCAGTGGGAGGGGTCCCTGCCCATGGCAGGGGGTGGGACTGGGTGGGCTTTGAGGTCCCTTCCAACCCAAACCATTCCAGGATTCCATGATTCTATGTTCTTCCCTCGCATTTTGTTTCTCTTGCCCAGGTTCCTGTTTGTTTTGCTTGGACCAGAAGGAAAAGCCCACCAGTACCACGAGATCGGGAGGTCCATGGCCACTATCATGACAGATGAGGTGTGACGGGAGAAGACATCTCTCTGCGTCATTTCTGGCTTTCCTCACCTCTTCTGGTAGTTAAGAGGAGCAGTTTCTGTCCTGGCAGCCCAAGCTCTCCCACATCCCCCTCTCCTCACCCAAAAGCAAACACGTGGGTTGGCATCACCCCCATCCTGGAGGCTGAATCCCACCTGGGCTGCATCTACACCTCATGCTTCTCCCCGGGGTCCCCAGAGGTGACATTGCCAGGGCCGGCGATGCTTCTCCTCTTCAAGCCAAAGGCCGTGGTGCACCATGGTGGGACAGGAGCCTTGTGGAGATGATTACAGATCCCACAATGCACGGATTTTTCCTTTTGAGCAGCTATTTCCTGCCTTTCCAACAGGAAATTTGAGGAAAACCGTGTTGTGTTTAGCCAGGAGCTTCTTGCACCGGTTGGGACACGTGGGATGGGTTCTTCTCTCACCAGGTTGTCTCCTACTGGCAGGTTTTCCACGATGTTGCCTATAAAGCCAAGAACAGGGCTGACCTCGTGGCCGGCATCGATGAATTTCTGGATCAGGTCACAGTTTTGCCACCAGGAGAGTGGGATCCATCGATCCGCATCGAACCTCCCAAAAACGTCCCTTCGCAGGTGGGCGCTGCGGTGGGGGAGCCGTGAGAGGGACGGGCAGGATGGCAGTGATGGGGGGTGCTGTGCAGGGTCTGGATTCACAAAGCCCCACTTTGACACAGCCCCATTTCCAGACCAGGGGCAAAACAAGCCAGTGGTGCCACTGCCATCAGGGGACACCTGGACAGGCTGGAGAGGAGGGGCTGTGTGACCTCATGGGGTTCAACCAGGCCATGAGCGAGGTCCTGCTCCTGGGTCAGGGCAATCCCAGCACAAACCCAGGCTGAGTGGAGAATGGATTGGGAGCAGCCCTGAGGAGAAGGACCTGGGGTGCTGGGGGAGGAGAAGCTCCCCAGGAGCCACCAAAGTGCACTGAGAGCCCAGAAACCAACGGTGTCCTGGGCTGCACCCAAAGCAGGGGGAGCAGAGGGGGAGGGAGGGGATTCTGCTCCTCTGCTCCGCTCTGGGGAGACCCCACCTGGAGCCCTGGGTCCAGGTGTGGAGTCCTGAGCACAGGAAGGACCTGGAGCTGTTGGAGTGAGGCCAGAGGAGGCCACGGAGATGATGCGAGGGCTGGAGCAGCTCCTGTACGAGGCCAGGCTGGGAGAGCTGGGGTTGTTCAGCCTGGAGAGGAGAAGGCTCTGGGGAGACCTCAGAGCAGCTCCCAGTGCTGAAAGGGCTCCAGGAAAGCTGGGGAGGGGCTCTGGATCAGGGAGTGCAGGGACAGGATGAGGGGAACGGTTTTGAGCTGCAAGAGGGGAGACTGCGATGAGATCTTGGGGAGAAATGTTTTGCTGTGAGGGTGGGGAGGCCCTGGTCCAGGGTGCCCAGAGCAGTGGTGGCTGCCCCATCCCTGGAGGTGTTGAAGGCCAGGTTGGATGGGGCTTGGAGCCCCCTGACCCAGTGGGAGGTGTCCCTGCCCATGGCAGGGGGTGGCACTGGATGGGCTTTGAGGTCCCTTCCAACCCAAACCATTCCAGGATTCTCTGAATACACAGCTTTATCTTATTTCCATTTTCCCAGGAAAAAAGGAAGATGCCAGGAGCTCTGGATGACAATGCTTCTCACAGCAAGCCAGAGAAACACAGCGGTCCCGAACTGGAGCGGACAGGAAGGTGTGAGCTGTAACAGCCTGGGCTTTTTCTGTTTGCCTCAACCTGAGCCAGCTCCCTCCATGCTCTGGAGTTCAGGGAAATGAACTCCACATCATCAGCTTGGACCCCTGGGCTGGGAAGTCCCTGCAGAGGGACCTGGAGAGCCTGGATCGATGGGCTGGGGAGCAGGAAGGCTCTGCAGAGGGATCGGGACAGGCTGGATCCATGGGCCAAGGCCAATGGGAAGGCGCTCAACAAGGCCAAGTGCCGGGTCCTGCACTTGGGTTACAACAACCCCAGGCAGCTCCAGGCTTGGGGAGGAGCAGTTGGAAAGCGATGGAAGAGGCCCTGGGAGTGTTGGTTGACAGCGGCTGAACACGAGCCAGCAGTGGCCGAGGTGGCCAAGGAGGCCACCATCACCTGGCTTGGCTCAGCCATGGGGTGGCAGCAGGAGCAGGGATGGGATCGTCCCCCTGCACTTGGCACTGGGGAGGCTGCACCTCGAATCCTGGGGTCACTTTTGGGCCCCTCACTTGAAACTTCTCATCAATCAGCACCCAAAAAGAGGAGCTTCCAATCACAAAAGCTCCTCTGTGCCCATCGTTTTCCCTCTGCAGCAAAGAAAACTCAACCTGGTCTTCCAGGAGAACCTTCTGGTTTCTTTCCCTCCCCCAGGCTCTTTGGAGGTTTGATCCTGGATGTGAAGCGAAAAGCCCCGTGGTTCTGGAGCGACTTTCGGGATGGTTTGAGCCTGCAGTGCCTGGCGTCCTTCCTCTTCCTCTACTGCGCCTGCATGTCCCCTGTCATCACCTTCGGGGGGCTCCTGGGGGAGGCCACCAGCGGCCACATAGTGAGCCCCTCTCCGTTGGGTGGGGAAGGATGGACTCACGCAGGGGATGTGCTTTGGTTTTCTTTCCCCTAATGGTCTCTCTCTCCCCTGCTGCCTCTCGTCCCGGGACAGAGCGCCATGGAGTCGCTGCTGGGCGCGTCCATGACCGGCGTGGTCTATTCCCTCTTTGCTGGCCAACCTCTCACCATCCTGGGCAGCACTGGACCCGTCCTCGTCTTTGAGAAGATCCTCTACAAATTCTGCAAGTAAGGCTGGCTCTGGTGCTGCCGGAGCCTCCGGTGGTGGCAGGGCTGGAGCAAGGATGGGTTTGCTCTGTCTCTGGGTGGGAGGTGTTGGAGTCCAGTTGTCTCCTGTGTCTCAGACACCAATTAGGTCGCAGTGGTGCAAAGCCCTCAGGCTCTGAAAGACAAATGGGGTTGGTTGGAGTTTTGTGACTAAAGGGAAGCGGCAGGAGGAGGAGAAGCCACAGGGACACGGATGCCCCAGATGGGCTGCAAAACACAGAGGAGAGAAGTCACTCTGGTTTGGGAATGAGGGAAAATTTGCTTCCCTCCAGGTACAAAACCAGGTACTCTTTTAGCCCAAGTTTTGCTGGAAGTGGAAATACATTTTGTCTGAACAATTTTGTGCTGAAGTATTTTGAGTTGTGTTGTTTTTTATTGAAAATGTCCGAGCTTTTCACGTGGCGCGGGACTTTCCGTGGCAGTCCTTTGGTTGGGATGATTTTGCTATGAGATGAACCACCCTTATTGCAATTAAACCTATTATTAAGCCCCAGCTTGCTGGTTGCTTGGTGCAAACCCAGCTGGTTTTGGTGTTTGGGAGTCAGGGTGATGTGGGAGGACACCACCTTCCCCAACAGGGACCTGACCTCAGTAAGTCTCCACGGCGTTAACACAGGAGAGTTGTTAAATAGTGACAGTGAAGCCCTTGTCCGTTCCTCCTGCGGGTCCACAGCCTCCACAGCAGCTCCATGGTGTCCATAGGGGCACCTGGAAACTGCATTGAGCGTCTGCAGCCTGGGCACGCTCGCTGGGTAAAACACTGGATGGGTGGCCAAGCCATTGTGGTGAACGGAGCTGAGTCGCGTTGGTGGCGCTGGTGTCCCCAGAGATCAGGGTTGGGGCCAGTTCTGTTTGACATCTTTATCCATGATCTGGATGAGGGGATGGAGTGCGCCCTCAGTCAGTTTGCAGGTGACACCGAGTTGGGTGGGAGTGTGGATCTGCTGGGGGGCAGGAAGGCTCTGCAGAGGGATCGGGACAGGCTGGATCCATGGGCCAAGGCCAATGGGAAGGCGCTCAACAAGGCCAAGTGCCGGGTCCTGCACCTGGGTTACAACAACCCCAGGCAGCTCCAGGCTTGGGGAGGAGCAGTTGGAAAGCGATGGAAGAGGCCCTGGGAGTGTTGGTTGACAGCGGCTGAACACGAGCCAGCAGTGGCCCAGGTGGCCAAGAAGGCCACCATCACCTGGCTTGGCTCAGCCATGGGGTGGCAGCAGGAGCAGGGCAGGGATCGTCCCCCTGCACTTGGCACTGGGGAGACTGCACCTCAAATCCTGGGTTCAGTTTTGGGCCCCTCACTCCAAGAAAGACCTTGAGGGGCTGGAGCGCGTCCAGAGAAGGGGATGGAGCTGGGGAAGGGTCTGGAGCCCAGGGGTTCTGGGAGCGGCTGAGGGACCTGGGGGGTTTGTTCTGGAGGAGGCTGAGGGGAGACCTCATCACTCTCTGCAGCTCCTGGAGAGGAGGTTGTGGTGAGGTGGGTGCTGGGCTCTTCTCCTGAGTGACAAGGGATGGGACGAGAGGAAACAACCTCAAGTTGTGCCAGGGAGGGTTAGATTGGATAGTGGAGAAGAAGTCTCTACTGACAGAGCGGGGAAGCCCTGGCAGAGGCTGCCCAGGGCACTGGGGGAGTCCCCATCCCTGGAGGGGATCACAAACCACGTGGCTGTGGCACCTGGGGCCAGGGTTCACTGGTCACGGTGGGGTTGGGCTGAGGGTTGGACTGGATGAGCGGAGAGGGCTTTTCCAGCCTTCATGACTCCGTGATTCTGTGATTCGTAACTCTCGATTTTCCCCTACGGAGGGCACAGCTCAGAGCCTCTCGCTGCCCTTCCCACCCTTGGCTTTCCCTTGCTTGCCCAGGGAGTACTCGCTCTCCTATCTCTCTCTGCGAGCGTGCATCGGGCTGTGGACCGCCTTCTTCTGCGTGGTGCTGGTGGCCACCGACGCCAGCTGCCTGGTGTGCTACATCACCCGCTTCACCGAAGAAGCCTTCGCCTCCCTCATCTGCATCATCTTCATCTACGAGGCTCTAGAGAAGCTGAGTCACCTGCGAGAGGTTTACCCTGTGCACATGCACAGCAAGCTCGACTTCCTCACCATCTACTAGTAGGTTTTCTCCTCCTCAAAGACCACCAGCCCTGGCCAGAAGCTCAGGGCTGCACCTCCACCTTCCCTTACCCCTGTTTTGGTGTCTCCAGCTGTAAATGTGAGGCACCAGCCCATCCCAGCAACGAAACCCTGCGTTTCTGGGAGAGCAACAGGATCAATGTGTCTGGCATCACCTGGGAAAACCTCACGGTGACCGTAAGTGCCCTCAGCCACCACTTCCTTGCGCCGCGGGGTTGCAGGGACATTCACATGGTGCCAGAGTCAGAGCCCTTCAGGTGATGCTGGGCTTCCAGCTGTGCCAGTGCTGCTCTGAAAAAACATTGCTTAAATCTCATGTGTGGTTTTTAACCCACTTGGTCCTGGGAAGGAAAGTCCACTTTGTCCATCCACCTTTTCCATCCACCTTGCCCTTCCACCTTGTCCATCCCACCTTGTCCATCATCCAGCCCACTTTGTCCATCCACCTTTTCCACCCACCTTGGCCTTCCACCTTGTCCAGCCCACCTTGTCCTTCCACCTTGTCCAGCCCACCTTGTCCATCATCCAGCCCACCTTGCCCATCCCCTTGTCACCTTCTCTTGGATGAGAACTGTCCTCCCCAGCCCAGCTGCAGGACAACGTTTCTCACCAGGAGCAGGATTCATGGGTGGTTTGATTATTGCAGCAGTTGGAGGACTTAAGTTCATGCTTGAAGGTAGTGGTTGCCTTCCTTAATGGGTTCCTAATGACTCCAGAACTTGCTTTCTTACTCAGCGCCGTCTGGAGGTGCCTGCATTAATTTGCATGTCTGAGCAGCCCAGGCTTGGAATGGGGGGCTCTTAGGGACATCCCCATCCCGTCCCGGCCGTGTCCTCTGAGCCCTCTACTGGGAAGGGACAATTTGGCTCTTCACGGTTGTCTTAGCCCTCCTTCCCCATTCCCTTTCTCTCTGTTCCCAAGAATTCCCCGTGTCCCCTTCCCCTCTGGTGTTGTCTTCAGCCCTGGTCGCCTGCCATTCAAGCAGAGGATGTGCCATGGGGCTGCGGAACGGTGCGTCATCACATCTCACCTCTCCGCTCGCCTCCGTGGAGCTCAATGTGTCCCTTGTTCAGCTGCTGCTGCTCCTGAATCATAAACCTCCGGCGGCAGCAGCCACGAGGTCATGGATCTTGGACCAAGATCCTCCAGAACCCCTCGTTATCCGAGGTTCCCTTGCCGCACGTGCTCTGCCTTTGTGTCCTGACGCTCTGTTTCCCCAGGAATGTCGGTATTTGCATGGAGAGTTTCAAGGACCTGCCTGCGGACGCCATGGCCCCTACACGCCCAATGTCCTCTTCTGGTGCTGCATCCTGTTCTTCTCCACCTTTGTCCTGTCGAGCTTATTGAAGAAGTTTAAAACCAGCCGTTACTTTCCAACCAGAGTAGGTAGAGCTGGGGGCCAGCAGCAGCCTCCACACTCATTTCCTGGAGCATTGAGCAGGTTTTGCCACCATCTGGCCAAGCTGGGAAACGTTGACCTTGGAGGCCAACCTTGGATGTCCCTCACTCATTCCCATGAGCGCAAACTGTTTGTAGCACTTCCCACCTGCCTTGTGACCTGCCCTGCAGTGATTCACGTGCTCAGGCAGGGGGAAATCAAGGCTTCCAAAGTTGGAAGGGTTTTTTTTTTCACCATCTGTGCATGATGTGCTCGAGGGGAAAAGCTGATTCAGATGCGGAGCTGCTGCAGAACAAGATCCCGTTTCTTCCTTTTGAAGAACAAACGATGCCTCGGTGCCTCATTCCCATCTTGGCTGCGAGCGAGGCTGTAGGGGCAGACATCTGCTCTCTTATTTTTGAGTGGGTTTTTGTATGGTTTGAATGAAAACAACCCTTTTCCACCTAATTAAACTCTTTTTTTTGAATTGTCTGACACCAGATCTCCCAGGGACAAACACAGCAACAGGATCTAACCAAGGGATCTGGCTGCACGTCCTCCGAGTGGTGGGATTCGGTTAAGCAGCCCTCGTGTTGTTGATGTCCCTGACTTTTCCATCCCTTCTTATGGCCCCGTTTGCGATGCTTCTTTCAGCTCTGGTTTCTCGCCCCAGGTTCGGTCCACAGTGAGCGACTTTGCTGTTTTCCTCACCATCGTTGTCATGGTGCTCATCGACTTCATGATTGGGATCCCGTCACCGAAGCTCCACGTCCCACATATGTTCAAGGTAACGGGGTGTTCTGGCATGGAGCTGGTTTCCTCCCATGCTTACGCCACTGGAGATGCCAAAAGGTGATGCCCGGGTGGGACAGGGCTGCATCTGGAGAAGACGCTCATGGTGTGATCGTCTCTTCTTCCACTTCCAACACCATCATTTCCTTCTGGAAAGGAGAAGACAGCCCCCAGACTACATACCAAGTGTCTATAGGTGCTTGCAAAGAGGCCACTGGCACTGCTGAACCCCAAGGTGACACAGAGCCAGGGACGGAGAGGAAGATTAGGTGGTGGAGTCGCCATCCCTGGAGGTGTTTAAAAGACGGGTGGATGAGTTCCTTAGGGACAGGGTTTAGTGGGGACACAGGCACGGTTGGACTCGACAATCTCAGAGGTCTCTTCCAACCTTCTGATTCTGATTCTATGATCGAAGGCCATGAAGTGGCTGGGCTGAGAGCTCGTCTTGAGGTGTGTATGCTTTGTTGCAGCCCACCAGAGACGACCGTGGGTGGATCATCAACCCCATAGGACCCAACCCATGGTGGACAGTGTTGGCTGCACTCATCCCAGCTCTGCTCTGCAGCTCTGCTCTGCACCATCTTGATCTTCATGGACCAGCAGATCACTGCCGTTATCGTGAACAGGAAGGAGCACAGGCTGAAGGTAAGGGGTTCCAAGAGATGACCCCACTCTGGGCTGCAGCCTTGGGGAGAAGCTCCTGTTCCAGGTGCTTTGTGAAGGCATTGGGTTGGGGACAGCATCAGGATGCTCTCCTGAGTTAGTGATGCCATGGAGAGCAGATGACAGGGAATTCAGCTGAGCAGTTTTGCCGAGCAGCAAATTAATTGTAAAGCAATCAAGAAGCATGTTTTTGTTTTAAAATGTCAGCAGCAGTGGAGAAATTAATTGGTTTGATGAGCTGGAAGAGGTAACTCGGAGCCCCATCACACTTGCAAATGGTAGAGGTTTCTTAATGAAAAAAGGAGTCCTTTTCTGTTTTGGAGAAGTAGATTTTGCACAAACTCCTCAAATCCACTTTGTCTGAACTCAAGCGTGGATCTGCTGGGGGGCAGGAAGGCTCTGCAGAGGGATCGGGACAGGCTGGATCCATGGGCCAAGGCCAATGGGAAGGCGCTCAACAAGGCCAAGTGCCGGGTCCTGCACTTGGGTCACAACAACCCCAGGCAGCTCCAGGCTTGGGGAGGAGTGACTGGAAAGCTGCCTGGTCTAAAAGGACCAGGTGGCCAAGAAGACCACCATCACCTGGCTTGGCTCAGCCATGGGGTGGCAGCAGGAGCAGGGCAGGGATCGACCCCCTGCATTTGGCACATTGGATCCTGGGGTCACTTTTGGGCCCCTCAGGACAAGAAAGACCTTGAGGGGCTGGAGCGCGTCCGGAGAAGGGAATGGAGCTGGGGAAGGGTCTGGAGCCCAGGGGTTCTGGGAGCAGCTGAGGGACCTGGGGGGTTGGGCTGGAGAAGAGGAGGCTGAGGGGAGACCTCATCGCTCTCTGCAGCTCCTGGAGAGGAGGTTGTGGTGAGGTGGGTGCTGGGCTCTTCTCCTGAGTGACAAGGGATGGGATGAGAGGAAACGGCCTCAAGTTGTGCCAGGGAGGGTTAGATTGGATAGTGGGGGAAAAAATTCCTTCCCTGACAGAGCGGGGAAGCCCTGGCAGAGGCTGCCCAGGGCAGTGGGGGAGACCCCATCCCTGGAGAGGTTTACGAACCACGTGGCTGTGGCACCTGGGGCCAGGGCTCAGTGGGCACGGTGGGGCTGGGCTGAGGGTTGGACTGGATGAGCAGAGAGGGCTTCTCCAACCTCAGTGATCTGTGATTCTTAACAGATTTTCATGCACGATGTTGCACAAATCTTTGGTCCATCCTTCTCTGTTTCCAGTTCTTGTTTTAAATGTTCAAGAAGTTGACTCTCGCTTCAGTAGGGGTTGAGCCTGACTTGCGACGTTGCCCTTCCTCTCGTGCTGTGGGCGCTCCCTTTCTTGTTTCGCTCCATTGGAACAGATGTGGGTACCACCTGGACCTCTTCATGGTGGTCATGGTGCTCTTGTTTTGCTCCCCCAGAAAGGATGTGGGTACCACCTGGACCTCTTCATGGTGGCCGTGATGCTCGGCGTGTGCTCCATGATGGGGCTGCCTTGGTTTGTGGCTGCGACTGTCCTGTCCATTACCCACGTGAACAGCCTCAAAGTGGAGTCTGGCTGCTCAGCACCAGGAGAACAACCCAAGTTCCTGGGGATCCGAGAGCAGAGGGTCACTGGCTTGATGATCTTTGTGCTCATGGGCTGCTCTGTCTTCTTCACTTCTGTGCTGAAGGTAAGAGGAAACCCCAAAACACCCCGCGACCACGAGCTCTTCTGATGTTCTACACAAACAGTCCCCTCTCTCCAGGCCTGGGAGATTGTGGAGCCAAGAAGGAGGTGATCCCAAACCTTGGGGCTTGACCCATGGTGGAAACAGCCCTGGTTTTGCTTTCCAGCCCTTCTGACCTCAGTTTTGTGCACTTGAGGCAAGCGAGCAACGCTCCTGCTTTCCTTGTCAGGTGTCTTTCAGGCCCACCCGTGTTTGTGGGTTCCAGTTCAGCGTATCCAGACCGGGACATCTGCCCTCTTCCAAACAGGCTGCGTGATGTTGGTTGCAATTTGTTCCACCAAAAGCCTCAGAAGAGGCGTTCGCAGTAGCTACACGTGCTGCGATCGTCCCCCTGGGTTCCATGCATGTTCCTCCCCCAAAGGAACCTCATCTCCACACTAAAAGGAGGAGCAATAACACATGGAAATGGGTTTCCACCCTCACATGGTAGCAGGGCTCAAACCCTCGGTTTTCATAGAATCATCCACTGGTTTGGGTTGGAAGGGACCTCCCAGCTCATCCAGTGCCACCCCCTGTCATGGGCAGGGACCCCTCCCACTGGGTCAGGGGGCTCCAAGCCCCATCCAACCTGGCCTTGGGCACCTCCAGGGATGGGGCAGCCACCGCTGCTCTGGGCACCCTGGGCCACGGCCTCCCCACCCTCAGCGTGAGGAATTTCTTTCCAACGTCCAATCTAAATCTTCCAATTCAAAGCCGTTCCCGCTCCTCCCATCACTCCAAACCCTTGTAAAAAGCCCCTCCCCAGCTTTCCTGGAGCCCTTTCAGCACTGGGAGCTGCTCTGAGGTCTCCCCAGAGCCTTCTCCTCTCCAGGCTGAACAACCCCAGCTCTCCCAGCCTGGCCTCGTACAGGAGTTGCTCCAGCCCTCGCATCATCTCCGTGGCCTCCTCTGGCCTCGCTCCAACAGCTCCAGGTCCTTCCTGTGCTCAGGACTCCACACCTGGACCCAGGGCTCCAGGTGGGGTCTCCCCAGAGCGGAGCAGAGGGGCAGAACCCCCTCCCTCACCCTCTGCTCCCCCTGCTTTGGGTGCAGCCCAGGACACCGTTGGTTTCTGGGCTCTCAGTGCACTTTGGTGGCTCCTGGGGAGCTTCTCCTCCCCCAGCACCCCAAGTCCTTCTCCTCAGGGCTGCTCTCCAGCCTTTCTGGAAAACAGGTTTATTCTGATGAAATGAAACTCAAAAGCTCAGCCCAGAGCAGAGCATTAAATCCCTGGCACGTCCAAAAATCTCCAGTGGTGAAAACCTGACGTGTCTCCAACCTTGTGGGAACCAGGAAGCTTTGGGCAATTCCAGGCAGAGGCTGTGGAAGGGATCGGTGAGACCAAAAGGGCAATTTCAGAGGATAAATGATTGCCTTCTTCTTTTCAGTTCATCCCAATGCCTGTGCTTTACGGCGTCTTCCTCTACATGGGGGTGTCGTCGCTCCGAGGAATTCAGGTACAGACTCTGACAGCACAGCTGCTCCCGGATGTGTCACCTTCAAGTGATGGTGACAAGGGACAGGATGGGAGGAAACAGCCTCAAGTTGTGCCAGGGAGGGTTAGATTGGACAGTGGGGAAAATTTCTTCCCTGACAGAGCGGGGAAGCCCTGGCAGGGGCTGCCCAGGGCAGTGGGGGAGACCCCATCCCCGCAGAGCTTCAAACAACACGTGGCTGTGGCACCTGGGGACAGGGTTCAGTGGGAACAGTGGGGTTGGGCTGAGGGTTGGGTTGGATGAGCTGAGAGGGCTTTTCCAACCTTCATGATTCCACAGAATCCTGGAATGGTTTGGGTTGGAAGGGACCTCCAAGCTCATCCAGTTCCACCCCCCTGCCATGGGCAGGGACCCCTCCCACTGGGTCAGGGGGCTCCAAGCCCCATCCAACCTGGCCTTGGGCACCTCTGGGGATGGGGCAGCCACCACTGCTCTGGGCAACCTGGGCCAGGGCCTCCCCACCCTCACAGCAAAACATTTCTCCCCAAGATCTCATCTCAATCTCCCCTCTTGCAGCTCAAAACCGTTCCCCTCATCCTGTCCCTGCACTCCCTGATCCAGAGCCCCTCCCCACCTCTCCTGTACTGAAGGTGCTGCTCCCAGGATGAACCCAGCAGCATCCAGCATTTCCCAGTGCAAGGAAGCTCCTGAGAACCTTCTCCACGTCCCAACAGAGCCAGGAACTTTTCCAGTCCCAAGGTCGTAACTTTTCCTCTTTCATCCTGCAGTTCTTCGATCGCTTGAAGCTCTTTTGGATGCCGGCGAAGCACCAGCCGGATTTTATCTACCTGCGGCACGTCCCCTTGCGGAAGGTGCATTGCTTCACTGGGATCCAGCTGCTCTGCCTCGTCCTGCTCTGGGCCATCAAGGCGTCCCGTGCTGCCATCATCTTCCCTGTGATGGTAAGAGCACGACAACGGGGCATCTGCAGCGATGGGGAGCATTCCCGTCAAAATGTGGGAATTGACTGCAAAGGGAAGGCAGTTCCCACCCCAGGTGCAAATCCTTGCTGGGAGTCTTGTGTCCAGTTCTGGAATCCCCAACATAAGGACCTGGAGCTGTTGGAGCGAGGCCAGAGGAGGCCACGGAGATGATGCGAGGGCTGGAGCAGCTCCTGTACGAGGCCAGGCTGGGAGAGCTGGGGTTGTTCAGCCTGGAGAGGAGAAGGCTCTGGGGAGACCTCAGAGCAGCTCCCAGTGCTGAAAGGGCTCCAGGAAAGCTGGGGAGGGGCCTTTTCCAAGGGAGGGATGAGGGGGAACGGCTTTGAGTTGGAAGGGGAAGACTTAGATTGGACATCAGGAAGAAATTCTTCATGATGAGGGTGGGGAGGTTGCTTCCAGCCCAAACCATCCCAGGATTCTGTGATTTATGGTCTCACCCTGTCTTCTCTCTTGTTCCTGAAGGTTTTAGCTCTTGTTTTTGTCCGGAAAGTGATGGATTTCTGCTTCTCAAAGCGAGAGCTCAGCTTCCTGGATGACCTCATGCCGGAGAGCAAGAAGAAACAGTTGGACGATGCCAAAAATAAAGCCAAAGCCGAAGAGGTAACACTTGCTGGGTGCTCTCCCTCGAGATGTGAGACTGCCTGTTCCCATCACGGCTTGACTTTAAATGGTGGGGGAAGACCTGAGCTCGCTAGAAACGGATCCTGATAGCCTGGATCCCACAGCGGAACCTCTTTTTCCTTTAATTAGCGTGGGCTTTAATGCTTGAATTGAGGTAAAACATCATTTATAACGGAGATTAGAGGAAAGCCGGGGAGGGGCTGTTGATCAGGGCGTGCAGGGATTGTAGAACAGAATCACAGAATGCCCTGAGCTGGGAGGGACCCACACGGCTCATGGAGTCCAACTCCCGTGCCAGCACAGGACACCCCAACACCCACCCGGTGTGTCTGAGGGCGTTGGCCAAAGGCTTCTGGAATATTGTCAGGCTGTGACTGCTTTCCTGGGAGCTGTTCCTGCTCCACCACCCTCTGGGGGAAGAAACTCTTCCCAATGTCCAACCTGACCCTGCCCTGGCATCTCCTGCCCTTCCCTCAAGTTTTCCATCAGCAGGAGCCTCTGCCCAGAGCTGTTGTTTTGCTTCCCAGACTCCTCATCCAGCACGTCCGGCACGAGGCCAGGCTGGGAGAGCTGGGGTTGTTCAGCCTGGAGAGGAGAAGGCTCTGGGGAGACCTCAGAGCAGCTCCCAGTGCTGAAAGGGCTCCAGGAAAGCTGGGGAGGGGCTTTTTCCAAGGGCCTGGAGTGATGGGAGGAGGGGGAACGGCTTTGAGTTGGGAGGGGGGGGATTTAGATTGGACATTGGGAAGGAATTCCTCACGCTGAGGGTGGGGAGGCCCTGGCCCAGGGTGCCCAGAGCAGTGGTGGCTGCCCCATCCCTGGAGGTGCCCAAGGCCAGGTTGGATGGGGCTTGGAGCCCCCTGACCCAGTGGGAGGGGTCCCTGCCCATGGCAGGGGGTGGCACTGGATGGGCTTTGAGGTCCCTTCCAGGATTCCAGGATTCCATGATTATTATTATGGAAAGATTTACTCATAATGTTGTTTTTAACCCCCAAAACGTTTGCAGTGAGCACTCATCACCCTCCTGCACTCCCAGCCAGCGCTCTGCGGGTCAGGAGGAGACGACCACACGCAGTGTTTTGGCGGGGGGGGGGGTTGGTTTCTCTCCTCTCTGATCCAAGTCAGAGAACTGGATTTGCCCCTTTTTCCATCAGGAGTCCCAGAAGATGATGGAAGCTGCTGCTGCCCATTCCATTCAGCTCAAACTGGGGAAGAGCAGCCACTTGGCTATCCCAAAGCAAAGCAACGAGAGGTAAAGCCCCACCAAGTGCCAGGATCACCAGCAAGATGAGTCTGAAGGTGTTTGGTACAATTTTCTGCACTGGAATCTTTCCTGAGCATCCCATGAAGCACCAGCCAGTCCTGTGGGAAATTCCAGGCAGTGGGCAGGGCTGCAGGAGGCGATCGCAGCGCTCTGACCTCAAGCAGGGGTGGTTGCACAACTCACGTTTGGCCAAAAAAAAACTTGCATCACTGGGCTTTACGGCAGCTGGAGATCCTCGTTCTTAAAAATGAGGAGTCACAGGCAGGATCCGTAGCAGCAGCTGGTTAGGAGCCCACTCTGGGAACTCATGGAATCACAGAATGCCCTGAGCTGGGAGGGACCCACACGGCTCATGGAGTCCAACTCCTGTGCCAGCACAGGACACCCCAACACCCACCCGGTGTGTCTGAGGGCGTTGGCCAAAGGCTTCTGGAATATTGTCAGGCTGTGACTGCTTCCCTGGGAGCTGTTCCTGCTCCACCACCCTCTGGGGGAAGAAACTCTTCCCAATGTCCAACCTAACCCTGCCCTGGCATCTCCTGCCCTTCCCTCAAGTTTTCCATCAGCAGGAGCCTCTGCCCAGAGCTGTTGTTTTGCTTCCCAGACTCCTCATCCAGCACGTCCGGCACGAGGCCAGGCTGGGAGAGCTGGGGTTGTTCAGCCTGGAGAGGAGAAGGCTCTGGGGAGACCTCAGAGCAGCTCCCAGTGCTGAAAGGGCTCCAGGAAAGCTGGGGAGGGGCTTTTTCCAAGGGCCTGGAGTGATGGGAGGAGGGGGAATGGCTTTGAGTTGGGAGGGGGGAGATTTAGATTGGACTTGGGAAGGAATTCCTCACGCTGAGGGTGGGGAGGCCCTGGCCCAGGGTGCCCAGAGCAGTGGTGGCTGCCCCATCCCTGGAGGTGCCCAAGGCCAGGTTGGATGGGGCTTGGAGCCCCCTGACCCAGTGGGAGGGGTCCCTGCCCCATGGCAGGTGGTGGCACTGGGTGGGCTGGGAGGTCCCTTTCAGGCCAAACCTTCCCATGACTCCTCGAAAACCTCCCATGCTTGTGCTGAGCCACGGCTCTCTGGGCCCTCTCGCTCCTCCTGCTCGATGGGATCAGATCCCATCACCAAGAGGAGCTCCTTAGGGACAGGGTTTAGTGGGGACACAGGCACGGTTGGACTCGATGATCTCAGAGGTCTCTTCCGACCTTGTGATTCTGTGGTTCGGTGATCACAGGTTGCTGTGTGACCTCTTTCTTGCAGGACCGATCCTTCTGAGATCAACCTCTCGTCCGAGGTGTCCAAAACGACCGTGTGGAAGGCTCTCACCATGAACACAGAAACGCTCTGAAGCCGGGACGGAAGGAGGTAAAGGATTGCGTGGGATTGTGTCCCTGCTCCCTTGCCGGGGGGGTTTGGGATGAGGCAGCACGGCCCGTGCGGCACAAACCCGTCCTCTGTGCCAGGGCCATCCCACCAGCAGGGCTGGCTCGGCCACGGTTGGCGGGGACATCGTTCTCCCTCTTCGTCTCCTTTTTTGTCTTTAAGAATCTTGACTTGGACTCGATGATCTCGAAGGTCTTTTCCAACCGAGCGATTCCATGACTTGGAAAGAGAGGAGTGCGAACGCGACTCAGGGATGTGCCAGCGCAGACACGGGGAGAAACCGCTTCCTTCCAGCTGGAGGATTCCCATCAAAGCCATGCCGATGTGTTCCGTTGCCCTTGGTGTGCTTCAGGCATTCCGTATCTCTAGACCAGCAAACTGAGGTGCCCATCGCAGCCAGCAGGAGGTCGGGGGGTGCTGAGCCTCCACGCGTGTGTCCGTGTGGATCCGCAGTGGGAGAGGGACCGCTGCCGCTTTCTCATTCAGTGCTATTTTTTTAATATGAAATTTCTCCTCTCCTTTCTCTCTTGTTTTTTTTTTTTCCAAATATAAACTCTGAATGTACAAAACTGTGATTTGATGCCTTCTCCACTTCCTTCTGCATCACCACCAGGTTGGGGCTCCTGGCTTTCATCCCCTCTTCCATCTCTTCCTGAGTCGGCTGGGGGTGTCGGAGCAGCGGGGCTCAGCTGAGGCGTTTGCTCCCTGCCCGCCCGTGTTACATTGGGGTTTTGATTTGCTTTGGCTCTGCCACCACCCTGGAAGCTGCCGAACGCAGAAATTCCACCTTCTCGTGCCCTGGCTGGGAACTGAATCACAGAACCCTGGGATGGGATGGGTTGGGTTGGGTTGGGATGGGATGGGATGGGATGGGTTGGGTTGGGTTGGGATGGGATGGGTTGGGATGGGTTGGGTTGGGTTGGGTTGGGATGGGTTGGGTGAGTTGGGTTGGGTTGGGATTGGATGGGTTGGAAGGGACCTCAAAGCCCACCCAGACCCAATTCCATGGGCAGGGACCCCTCCCACTGGACCAGGGGGCTCCAAGCCCCATCCAACCTGGCCTTGGGCACCTCCAGGGATGGGCAGCCACCACTGCTCTGGGCACCCTGGGCCAGGGCCTCCCCACCCTCAGCGTGGAGAATTTCTTCTTCATGAATTTGGGGTGGGGTCCCTCAAAACATCCCCCCCTCCCCCCCCCCCCCCCCGATGTCTCGGTGCTGCTGGAGGCTTCTCGGCTCCTGCTGCCACCGCTCTGCCGGGGTGGGGGGGTTATTTTGGGGTGAAATAGGAGGAAATTGGGGTGAAAAGGAAGAACTGGGGGTGAAAAGGAGGAATTTGAGGTGAAAAGGGAGAATTCGGGGTGAAAATGAGGATTTGGGGTGAAACAGGAGGAACTGGGGGGAAGGGAGGATTTAGGGGTGGGAAAGGAGGAATTGTGGGTGAAAAAGGAGGAGTTTGGGGGGAAAGGAGGAATTTGGGAAAGGGAGGAATTTGGGGTGAGATGGGAGGAGTTTGGGGTGGAAAGAGTGGATTTGGGGTGAAAATGAGGATTTTTGGAGTGAAACAGAAGGAATAACGGGGTGAAACGGAGGAGTTTGGGGTGAAACAGGAGAAATTTGGGGTGAAATTGGAGGAAGTGGGGGTGAAATAGGAGTTTGGAATGAGATCGAAGGAATTTGGCATGAAAAATGAGGCCCTTGGGGTAAAAAAGGGGGAATTTGGGATGAAATAAAAATTTCAGGGGAGAGAAGAGGAATCTGGAGAGAAAAACCAAGAACTGTTGTGACAGAGGAGGGAGCTGGGGTGAAAGAGGACAATTTGGGGAGAGAAGGAAGGGATTTGTGGTGAAATGGGAGGAATTTGAGGTGAAAAGGAATTCGGGGGTGAAATGGGATAAATTTGGGGCGAGAAGGGGGAATTTGGCTCCAAACAGGGGGAATTTGGGAGCACGGGGGGGGGGGGGAGGGGGGGGGGCTCGGGGGGGGCGGGGCCGCGGAGCGCCCCAAGCCCCGCCCCCTCGCGGAGTGTCCCTCACGTCACGTGACGCCCCGCCCCCGGAGCGCTCGCGAGGTAAACATGGTCGGCTCCGCCCCCTCCACCATCTCCACCAATCAACGGGCGGCGGCCCCGCCTCCTCCCGCCGTCCGGCCAATCACCGCGCTGCGCTCCTTTCCAGGCCCCGCCCCCGCCCCCGTCAGGAACAAAACAACAAAGCGGGGCCGCGGCCGCCCCTCCCCCCCCGCCCCCCCCCCTCCGGTACCGGCACGGCCTGGGGGGGCCTGCAAACCGCGGCGGCTCCGCTTTCTCCGGTGGGGGGGGAAGGCCCTTCGCCCCTCCCCCATCCACCCAAAGCCCCCTCCTCC
>JAUMJM010000058.1:0-43047 GCA_033558235.1 Neomorphus geoffroyi
ATGTCCCCAGTCCCCTCCCCAGTCCCTGCCCCTCCCAAGTCCCTGCCCCTCCCATGTCCCCAGTCCCCTCCCCAGTCCCTGCCACTCCCAAGTCCCTGCCCCTCCCATGTCCCCAGTCCCCTCCCCAGTCCCTGCCACTCCCAAGTCCCTGCCACTCCCATGTCCCCAGTCCCCTCCCAAGTCACTGCCCCTCCCATTTCCCCAGTCCCCTTCCAAGTCCCTGCACCTCCCATGTCCCCAGTCCCCTCCCCAGTCCCTGCCCCTCCCATGTCCCCAGTCCCCTCCCCAGTCCCTGCCACTCCCAAGTCCCTGCCCCTCCCATGTCCCCAGTCCCCTCCCCTGTCCCTGCCACTCCCAAGTCCCTGCCCCTCCCATGTCCCCAGTCCCCTCCCAAGTCCCTGCCCCTCCCATGTCCCCAGTCCCCTCCCCAGTCCCTGCCCTTCCCCAAGTATCTGCCCCTCCCATGTCCCCAGTCCCCTCCCAAGTCCCCAATCCCCTCCCATGTCCCCAGTCCCCTCCAAGTCCCTGCCCCTCCCATTTCCCCAGTCCCCTCCCAAGTCCCTGCCCCTCCCATGTCCCCAGTCCCCTCCCTAGTCCCTGCCCTTCCCAAGTCCCTGCCCCTCCCATGTCCCCAGTCCCCTCCCAAGTCTCTGCCGCTCCCATGTCCCCAGTCCCCTCCCCAGTCCCTGCCCCTCCCTTGTCCCCAGTCCCCTCCCCAGTCCCTGCCACTCCCAAGTCCCTGCCCCTCCCATGTCCCCAATCCCCTCCCAAGTCCCTGCCCCTCCCTTGTCCCCAGTCCCCTCCCCAGTCCCTGCCCCTCCCAAGTCCCTGCCCCTCCCATGTCCCCAGTCCCCTCCCCAATCCCTGTCCCTCCCAGGACCCCAGTCCCCTCCCCAGTCCCTGCCCCTCCCAAGTCCCTGCCCCTCCCATGTCCCCAGTCCCCTCCCCAATCCCTGTCCCTCCCATGTCCCCAGTCCCCTCCCAAATCCCTGCCCCTCCCATGTCCCCAGTCCCCTCCCCAGTCCCTGCCACTCCCAAGTCCCTGCCCCTCCCATGTCCCCAGTCCCCTCCCAAGTCCCCAATCCCCTCCCATGTCCCCAGTCCCCTCCCCAGTCCCTGCCACTCCCAAGTCTCTGCCCCTCCCATGTCCCCAGTCCCCTCCCCAGTCCCTGCCACTCCCAAGTCCCTGCCCCTCCCATGTCCCCAATCCCCTCCCAAGTCCCTGCCCCTCCCTTGTCCCCAGTCCCCTCCCCAGTCCCTGCCCCTCCCAAGTCCCTGCCCCTCCCATGTCCCCAGTCCCCACCCAAGTCCCTGCCCCTCCCATGTCCCCAGTCCCTTCCCCAGTCCCTGCCCTTCCCAAGTCCCTGCGCCTCCCATGTCCCCAGTCCCCTCCCAAGTCCCCAATCCCCTCCCATGTCCCCAGTCCCCTCCCCAGTCCCTGCCACTCCCAAGACCCTGCCCCTCCCATGTCCCCAGTCCCCTCCCAAGTCCCTGCCCCTCCCATTTCCCCAGTCCCCTACCAAGTCCCTGCCCCTCCCATGTCCCCAGTCCCCACCCAAGTCCCTGCCCCTCCCAAGTCCCTGCCCCTCCCATGTCCCCAGTCCCCTCCCCAGTCCCTGCCACTCCCAAGTCCCTGCCCCTCCCATGTCCCCAGTCCCCTCCGAAGTCCCCAATCCCCTCCCATGTCCCCAGTCCCCTCCCAAGTCCCTGCCCCTCCCATGTCCCCAGTCCCCTCCCCAGTCCCTGCCCCTCCCTTGTCCCCAGTCCCCTCCCCAGTCCCTGCCCTTCCCAAGTCCCTGCCCCTCCCATGTCCCCAGTCCCCTCCCAAGTCTCTGCCCCTCCCATGTCCCCAGTCCCCTCCCCAGTCCCTGCCCCTCCCTTGTCCCCAGTCCCCTCCCCAGTCCCTGCCACTCCCAAGTCCCTGCCCCTCCCATGTCCCCAGTCCCCTCCCCAATCCCTGTCCCTCCCAAGACCCCAGTCCCCTCCCCAGTCCCTGCCCCTCCCCAGTCCCTGCCCCTCCCAAGTCCCTGCCCCTCCCAAGTCCCCAATCCCCTCCTAAGTCCCTGTCCCTCCCATGTCCCCAGTCCCCTCCCAAGTCCCTGCCCCTCCCAAGTCCCTGCGCCTCCCATGTCCCCAGTCCCCTCCCCAGTCCCTGCCACTCCCAAGTCCCTGCCCCTCCCATGTCCCCAGTCCCCTCCCAAGTCCCCAATCCCCTCCCCAGTCCCTGCCACTCCCAAGTCTCTGCCCCTCCCATGTCCCCAGTCCCCTCCCCAGTCCCTGCCACTCCCAAGTCCCTGCCCCTCCCATGTCCCCAATCCCCTCCCAAGTCCCTGCCCCTCCCTTGTCCCCAGTCCCCTCCCCAGTCCCTGCCCCTCCCAAGTCCCTGCCCCTCCCATGTCCCCAGTACCCTTCCAAGTCCCTGCACCTCCCATGTCCCCAGTCCCCTCCCCAGTCCCTGCCCCTCCCAAGTCCCTGCCCCTCCCATGTCCCCAGTCCCCTCCCAAGTCACTGCCCCTCCCATGTCCCCAGTCCCCTCCCCAGTCCCTGCCCTTCCCAAGTCCCTGCCCCTCCCATGTCCCCAGTCCCCTCCCAAGTCCCCAATCCCCTCCCATGTCCCCAGTCCCTGCCCTTCCCAAGTCACTGCCCCTCCCATGTCCCCAGTCCCCTCCCCAGTCCCTGCCCCTCCCAAGTCCCTGCTCCTCCCATGTCCCCAGTCCCCTCCCCAGTCCCTGCCCCTCCCATGTCCCCAGTCCCCTCCCCAGTCCCTGCCCCTCCCAAGTCCCTGCCCCTCCCATGTCCCCAATCCCCTCCGAAGTCCCTTCCCCTCCCTTGTCCCCAGTCCCCTCCCCAGTCCCTGCCCCTCCCAAGTCCCTGCCCCTCCCATGTCCCCAGTCCCCTTCCAAGTCTCTGCCCCTCCCAAGTCCCTGCCCCTCCCATGTCCCCAGTTCCCACCCAAGTCCCTGCCCCTCCCATGTCCCCAGTCCCCTCCCAAGTCCCTGCCCCTCCCAAGTCCCTGCCCCTCCCATGTCCCCAGTCCCCTCCCCAGTCCCTGCCACTCCCAAGTCCCTGCCCCTCCCATGTCCCCAGTCCCCTCCCAAGTCCCCAATCCCCTCCCATGTCCCCAGTCCCCTCCCCAGTCCCTGCCCCTCCCAAGTCCCTGCCCCTCCCATGTCCCCAGTCCCCTCCCAAGTCCCTGCCCCTCCCATGTCCCCATTCCCCTCCGCAGTCCCTGCCACTCCCAAGTCCCTGCCCCTCCCATGTCCCCAGTCCCCTCCCCAGTCCCTGCCCCTCCCAAGTCCCTGCCCCTCCCATGTCCCCACTCGTCTCCCCAATCCCTGTCCCTCCCATGTCCCCAGTCCCCTCCCCAGTCCCTGCCCCTCCCAAGACCCCAGTCCCCTCCCAAGTCCCTGCCCCTCCCAAGTCCCTGCCCCTCCAATGTCCCCAGTCCCCTCCCAGTCCCCTCCCATGTCCCCAGTACCCTCCCCAGTCCTTGCCCCTCCCAAGTCCCTGCCCCTCCCATGTCCCCAGTCCCCTCCCCAGTCCCTGCCCCTCCCATGTCCCTGTCCCTCCCATATCCCCAATCCCCTCCACAGTCCCTGCCCCTCCCATGTCCCCAGTCCCCTCCGCAGTCCCTGTCCCTCCCATGTCCCCAGTCCCCACCCCAGTCCCTGCCCCTCCCAAGTCCCTGCCCCTCCCATGTCCCCAGTTTCCTCCCAAGTCCCTGCCCCTCCCACGTCCCTGCTCCTCCCATGTCCCCAGTTCCCTCCCCAGTCCCTGCCCCTCCCATGTCCCCAGTCCCCCCCAAGTCCCTGCGCCTCCCATTTCCCCAGTCCCCTCCCAGGTCCCTGCCCCTCCCAAGTCCCTGCCCCTCCCATGTCCCCAGTCCCCTCCCCAGTCCCTGCCCCTCCATGTCCCCATTCCCCTCCCCAGTCCCTGCCCCTCCCATGTCCCCAGTCCCCTCCCAAGTCCCTGCCCCTCCCATGTCCCCAGTCCCCTCCCAAGTCCCTGCCCCTCCCATGTCCCCAGTCCCCTCCCAAGTCCCTGCCCCTCCCATGTCCCCAGTCCCCTCCCAAGTCCCTGCCACTCCCATGTCCCCAGTCCCCTCCCCAGTCAGTGCCCCTCCCAAGTCCCTGCCCCTCCCATGTCCCCAGTCCCCTCCCCAGTCCCTGCCCTTCCCAATTCCCTGCCCCTCCCATGTCCCCAGTCCCCTCCCAAGTCCCTGCCCCTCCCAAGTCCCCAGTCCCCTCTCAAGTCCCTGCCCCTCCTATGTCCCCAGTCCCCTCCCAAGTCCCTGCCACTCCCATGTCCCCAGTCCCCTCCCCAGTCCCTGCCCCTCCCATGTCCCCAGTCCCCTCCCCAGTCCCTGCCCCTCCCAAGTCCCCAATCCCCTCCCATGTCCCCAGTCCCCTCCCCAGTCCTTGCCCCTCCCAAGTCCCCAGTCCCCTCCCAAGTCTCTGCCCCTCCCACGTCCCTGCCCCTCCCACGTCCCTGCCCCTCCCATGTCCCCAGTCCCCTCCCAGTCCTTGCCCCTCCCAAGTCCCCAGTCCCCTCCCAAGTCCCTGCCCCTCCCATGTCCCCAGTCCCCTCCCCAGTCCCTGCTCCTCCCAGTCCTGCCCCTCCCATGTCCCCAGTCCCCTCCCAAGTCCTTGCCCCTCCCAAGTCCCCAGTCCCCTCCCAAGTCCCTGCCCCTCCCAAGTCCCCAGTCCCCTCCCATGTCCCCAGTCCCCTCCTTAGTCCATGCCCCTCCATGTCCCCAGTCCCCTCCTTAGTCCATGCCCCTCCCATGTCCCCAGTACCCTCCCCAGTCCTTGCCCCTCCCAAGTCCCTGCCCCTCCCATGTCCCCAGTCCCCTCCCCAGTCCCTGCCCCTCCCATGTCCCTGTCCCTCCCATATCCCCAATCCCTCCACAGTTCCTGCCCCTCCCATGTCCCCAATCCCCTCCCAAGTCCCTGCCCCTCCCTTGTCCCCAGTCCCCTCCCAGTCCCTGCCCCTCCCAAGTCCCTGCCCCTCCCATGTCCCCAGTCCCCTTCCAAGTCCCTGCACCTCCCATGTCCCCAGTCCCCTCCCCAGTCCTGCCCCTCCCAAGTCCCTCCCCCTCCCATTTCCTTAGTCCTCTCCCCAGTCCCTGCCCCTCCCAAGTCCCTGTCCCTCCAAGTCCCCAGTCCCCTCCCAAGTCCCTGCCCCTCCCATGTCCCCAATCCCCTCCCAAGTCCCCAGTCCCCTCCCCAGTCCCTGCCCCTCCCATTTCCCCAGTCCCCTCCCAAGTCCCTGCCCCTCCCAAGTCCCTGTCCCTCCCATGTCCCCAATACCCTCCCAAGTCTCTGCCCCTCCCATGTCCCCAGTCCCCTCCCAAGTCTCTGCCCCTCCCATGTCCCCAATCCCCTCCCAAGTCCCTGCCCCTCCCATGTCCCCAATCCCCTCCCAAGTCCCTGCCCCTCCCTTGTCCCCAGTCCCCTCCCCAGTCCCTGCCCCTCCCAAGTCCCTGCCCCTCCCATGTCACCAGTCCCTCCCCAGTCCCTGCCACTCCCAAGTCTCTGCCCCTCCCATGTCCCCAGTCCCCTCCCCAATCCCTGTCCCTCCCAAGACCCCAGTCCCCTCCCCAGTCCCTGCCCCTCCCAAGTCCCTGCCCCTCCCATGTCCCCAGTCCCCTTCCAAGTCCCTGCACCTCCCATGTCCCCAGTCCCCTCCCCAGTCCCTGCCCCTCCCAAGTCCCTGCCCCTCCCATGTCCCCAGTCCCCTCCCAAGTCACTGCTCCTCCCATGTCCCCAGTCCCCTCCCCAGTCCCTGCCCTTCCCAAGTCCCTGCCCCTCCCATGTCCCCAGTCCCCTCCCAAGTCCCCAATCCCCTCCCATGTCCCCAGTCCCCTCCCCAGTCCCTGCCCTTCCCAAGTCACTGCCCCTCCCATGTCCCCAGTCCCCTCCCCAGTCCCTGCCCCTCCCAAGTCCCTGCCCCTCCCATGTCCCCAGTCCCCTCCCCAGTCCCTGCCCCTCCCATGTCCCCAGTCCCCTCCCCAGTCCCTGCCCCTCCCAAGTCCCTGCCCCTCTCATGTCCCCAATCCCCTCCCAAGTCCCTGCCCCTCCCTTGTCCCCAGTCCCCTCCCCAGTCCCTGCCCCTCCCAAGTCCCTGCCCCTCCCATGTCCCCAGTCCCCTTCCAAGTCTCTGCCCTCCCAAGTCCCTGCCCCTCCCATGTCCCCAGTCCCCTCCCAAGTCCCTGCCCCTCCCAAGTCCCTGCCCCTCCCATGTCCCCAGTCCCCTCCCCAGTCCCTGCCACTCCCAAGTCCCTGCCCCTCCCATGTCCCCAGTCCCCTCCCAAGTCCCCAATCCCCTCCCATGTCCCCAGTCCCCTCCCCAGTCCCTGCCCCTCCCAAGTCCCTGCCCCTCCCATGTCCCCAGTCCCCTCCCCAGTCCCTGCCACTCCCAAGTCCCTGCCCCTCCCATGTCCCCAATCCCCTCCCAAGTCCCTGCCCCTCCCTTGTCCCCAGTCCCCTCCCCAGTCCCTGCCCCTCCCAAGTCCCTGCCCCTCCCATGTCCCCACTCCCCTCCCCAATCCCTGTCCCTCCCATGTCCCCAGTCCCCTCCCCAGTCCCTGCCCCTCCGAAGACCCCAGTCCCCTCCCAAGTCCCTGCCCCTCCCATGTCCCCAGTCCCCTCCCAAGTCCCTGCCACTCCCAAGTCCCTGCCCCTCCCATGTCCCCAGTCCCCTCCCAAGTCCCTGCCCCTCCCATGTCCCAGTCCCCTCCCCAGTCCCTGCCACTCCCAAGTCCCTGCCCCTCCCATGTCCCCAGTCCCCTCCCAAGTCCCTGCCCCTCCCATGTCCCCAATCCCCTCCCCAGTCCCTGCCCTTCCCAAGTCCCTGCCCCTCCCATGTCCCCAGTCCCCTCCCAAGTCCCCAATCCCCTCCCATGTCCCCAGTCCCCTCCCAAGTCGCTGCCCCTCCCATTTCCCCAGTCCCCTCCCAAGTCCCTGCCCCTCCCATGTCCCCAATCCCCTCCCTAGTCCCTGCCCCTCCCATGTCCCCAGTCCCCACCCAAGTCCCTGCCCCTCCCAAGTCCCTGCCCCTCCCATGTCCCCAGTCCCCTCCCAAGTCCTGCCCCTCCCATGTCCCCAGTCCCCTCCCCGGTCCCTGCCCTTCCCAAGTCCCTGCCCCTCCCATGTCCCCAGTCCCCTCCCAAGTCCCCAATCCCCTCCCATGTTTCCCCAGTCCCCTCCCCAGTCCCTGCCACTCCCAAGACCCTGCCCCTCCCATGTTACCAGTCCCCTCCCAAGTCCCTGCCCCTCCCATGTCCCGAGTCCCCTCCCAAGTCCCCAATCCCCTCCCATGTCCCCTGTCCCCTCCCCAGTCCCTGCCCCTCCCTTGTCCCCAGTCCCCTTCCAAGTCCCTGCCCTTCCCAAGTCCCTGCCCCTCCCATGTCCCCAGTCCCCACCCAAGTCCCTGCCCCTCCCATGTCCCCAGTCCCCTCCCAAGTCCCTGCCCCTCCCAAGTGCCTCCCCTCCATGTCCCCAGTCCCCACCGAAGTCCCTGCCCCTCCCATGTCCCCAGTCCCCTCCCCAGTCCCTGCCACTCCCAAGTCCCTGCCCCTCCCATGTCCCCAGTCCCCTCCCCAGTCCCTGCCCCTCCCATGTCCCCAGTCCCCTCCCAAGTCCCTGCCCCTCCTATGTCCCCAGTCCGCTCCCAGTCCCTGCCACTCCCAAGTCCCTGCCCCTCCATGTCCCCAGTCCCCTCCCAAGTCCCTGCCACTCCCATGTCCTCAGTCCCCTCCCATGTCCCTGCCCCTCCTATGTCCCCAGTCCCCTCCCAAGTCCCTGCCCCTCACATGTCCCCAATCCCCTCCCAAGTCCCTGCCCCTCCCTTGTCCCCAGTCCCCTCCCCAGTCCCTTCCCCTCCCAAGTCCCTGCCCCTCCCATGTCCCCAGTCCCCTCCCCAGTCCCTGCCCCTCCAAGTCCCTGCCCCTCCCATGTCCCCAGTCCCCTCCCAAGTCCCTGCCCCTCCCATGTCCCCAGTCACCTCCCAAGTCCCCAATCCCCTCCCATGTCCCCAGTCCCCTCCCCAGTCCCTGCCACTCCCAAGTCCCTGCCCCTCCCATGTCCCCAATCCTTTCCCAAGTCCCTGCCCCTCCCTTGTCCCCAGTCCCCTCCCCAGTCCCTGCCCCTCCCAAGTCCCTGCCCCTCTCATGTCCCCAGTCCCCTTTCAAGTCCCTGCACCTCCCATGTCCCCAGTCCCCTCCCCAGTCCCTGCCCCTCCCAAGTCCCTGCCCCTCCCATGTCCCCAGTCCCCACCCAAGTCCCTGCCCCTCCCATGTCCCCAGTCCCCTCCCCAGTCCCTGCCCATCCCATGTCCCCAGTCCCCTCCCCAGTCCCTGCCCCTCCCCAGTCCCTGCCCCTCCCATGTCCCCAGTCCCATCCCAAGTCTCTGCCCCTCCCATGTCCCCAGTCCCCTCCCAAGTCCCTGCCCCTCCCATGTCCCCAGTCCCCTCCCAAGTCCCTGCCCCTCCCATGTCCCCAGTCCCCTCCCCAGTCCCTGCCAATCCCAAGTCCCTGCCCCTCCCATGTCCCCAATCCCCTCCCAAGTCCCTGCCCCTCCCTTGTCCCCAGTCCCTCCCCAGTACCTGCCCCTCCCAAGTCCCTGCCCCTCCCATGTCCCCAGTCCCCTTCCAAGTCCCTGCACCTCCCATGTCCCCAGTCCCCTCCCCAGTCCCTGCCCCTCCCAAGTCCCTGCCCCTCCCATGTCCCCAGTCCCCACCCAAGTCCCTGCCCCTCCCATGTCCCAGTCCCCTCCCAAGTCCCTGCCCCTCCCAAGTCCCTGCCCCTCCCAAGTCCCTGCCCCTCCCATGTCCCCAGTCCCCTCCGAAGTCCCCAATCCCCTCCCATGTCCCCAGTCCCCTCCCATGTACCCAGTCCCATCCCATGTCCCCAGTCCCCTCCCCAGTCCCTGCCCCTCCCAAGTCCCTGCCCCTCCCATGTCCCAGTCCCCTCCCCAGTCCCTGCCCCTGCCATGTCCCAGTCCCTACCCAAGTCCCTGCCCCTCCCATGTCCCCAGTCCCCTCCCAAGTCCCTGCCCCTCCCAAGTCCCTGCCCCTCCCATGTCCCCAGTCCCCTCCCAAGTCCCTGCCCCTCCCAAGTCCCTGCCCCTCCCATGTCCCCAGTCCCCTCCCCAGTCCCTGCCACTCCCAAGTCCCTGCCCCTCCCATGTCCCCAGTCCCCTCCCAAGTCCCCAATCCCCTCCATGTCCCCAGTCCCCTCCCAGTCCCTGTCCCTCCCATGTCACCAGTCCCCTCCCAAGTCCCCAATCCCCTCCCATGTCCCCAGTCCCCTCCCCAGTCCCTGCCCCTCCCATTTCCCAGTCCCCTCCCGAGTCCCTGCCCCTCCCATGTCCCCAGTCCCCTCCCAGTCCCTGCCCCTCCCAAGTCCCTGCCCCTCCCATGTCCCCACTCCCATGTCCCCAGTCCCCACCCAAGTCCCTGCCCCTCCCATGTCCCCAGTCCCCTCCCAAGTCCCTGCCCCTCCCAAGTCCCTGCCCCTCCCATGTCCCCAGTCCCCTCCCCAGTCCCTGCCCCTCCCATTTCCCCAGTCCCCTCCCCAGTCCCTGCCCCTCCCATGTCCCCAGTCCCCTCTCCAGTCCCTGCCGCTCCCAAGTCCCTGCCCCTCCCATGTCCCCAGTCCCCTCCCTAGTCCCTGCCCCTCCCATGTCCCCAGTCCCCTCCCAAGTCCCTGACCCTCCCTTGTCCCCAGTCCCCTCCCCAGTCCCTGCCCCTCCCAAGACCCCAGTCCCCTCCCCAGTTCCTGCCCCTCCCATTTCCCCAGTCCCCTCCCCAGTCCCTGCCCCTCCCAAGTCCCTGCCCCACCCATGTCCCCAGTCCCCTCCCAAGTCCCCAATCCCCTCCCATGTCCCCAGTCCCCTCCCAAGTCCCTGCCCCTCCCAATTCCCTGCCCCTCCCATGTCCCCAGTCCCCTCCCCAGTCCCTGCCCCTCCCAAGTCCCTGCCCCTCCCATGTCCCCAGTCCCCAACCAAGTCCCTGCCCCTCCCATGTTCCCAGTCCCCTCCCAAGTCCCTGCCCCTCCCATGTCCCCAGTCCCCTCCCCAGTCCCTGCCACTCCCAAGTCCCTGCCCCTCCCATGTCCCCAGTCCCCTCCCAAGTCCCTTCCCCTCCCATGTCCCCAGTCCCCTCCCCAGTCCCTGCCACTCCCAAGTCCCTTCCCCTCCCATGTCCCCAATCCCCTCCCAAGTCCCTTCCCCTCCCATGTCCCCAGTCCCCTCCCAAGTCCATGCCCCTCCCATGTCCCTATTCCCCACCCAAGTCCCTGCCCCTCCCATGTCCCCAGTCCCCTCCCAAGTCCCTGCTCCTCCCAAGTCCCTGCCCCTCCCATGTCCCCAGTCCCCTCCCAAGTCCCCAATCCCCTCCCATGTCCCCAGTCCCCTCCCCAGTCCCTGCCCCTCCCAAGTCCCTGCCCCTCCCATGTCCCCAGTCCCCTCCCAAGTCCCTGCCACTCCCAAGTCCCTGCCCCTCCCATGTCCCCAGTCCCCTCCCCAGTCCCTGCCACTCCCAAGTCCCTGCCACTCCCATGTCCCCAGTCCCCTCCCAAGTCCCTGCCCCTCCCATTTCCCCAGCCCCCTTCCAAGTCCCTGCACCTCCCATGTCCCCAGTCCCCTCCCCAGTCCCTGCCCCTCCCATGTCCCCAGTCCCCTCCCCTGTCCCTGCCACTCCCAAGTCCCTGCCCCTCCCTTGTCCCCAGTCCCCTCCCAAGTCCCCAATCCCCTCCCATGTCCCCAGGCCCCTCCCCAGTCCCTGCCCTTCCCAAATCCCTGCCCCTCCCATGTCCCCACTCCCCTCCCAAGTCCCCAATCCCCTCCCATGTCCCCAGTCCCCTCTCCAGTCCCTGCCCCTCCCAAGTCCCTGCCCCTCCCATTTCCCCAGTCCCCTCCCAAGTCCCTGCCCCTCCCATCTCCCCAGTCCCCTCCCCAGTTCCTGCCCCTCCCAAGTCCATGCCCCTCCCATGTCCCCATTCCCCACCCAAGTCCCTGCCCCTCCCATGTCCCCAGTCCCCTCCCAAGTCCCTGCCCCTCCCAAGTCCCTGCCCCTCCCATGTCCCCAGTCCCCTCCCCAGTCCCTGCCACTCACAAGTCCCTGCCCCTCCCATGTCCCAATTCCCCTCCCCAGTCCCTGCCCCTCCCATGTCCCCAGTCCCCTCCCCAGTCCCTGCCACTCCCAAGTCCCTGCCCCTCCCATGTCCCCAGTCCCCTCCCAAGTCCCCAATCCCCTCCCATGTCCCCAGTCCCCTCCCAAGTCCCTGCCCCTCCCATTTCCCCAGTCCCCTCCCAAGTCCCTGCCCCTCCCATGTCCCCAGTCCCCTCCCAAGTCCCCAATCCCCTCCCATGTCCCCATTCCCCTCCCCAGTCCCTGCCCTTCCCAAGTCCCTGCCCCTCCCATGTCCCCAGTCCCCTCCCCAGTCCCTGCCACTCCCAAGTCCCTGCCCCTCCCATGTCCCCAATCCCCTCCCAAGTCCCTGCCCCTCCCATGTCCCCAGTCCCCTCCCCAGTCCCCAGTCCCCTCCCAAGTCCCTGCCCCTCCCATGGCCCCAGTCCCCTCCCCAGTCCCTGCCACTCCCATGTCCCCAGTCCCCTCCCAAGTCCCCAGTCCCCTCCCCAGTCCCCTCCCCAGTCCCTGCCCCTCCCAAGTCCCCAGTCCCCTCCCAAGTCTCCAGTCCCCTACCCAGTCCCTGCCCCTCCTATGTCCCCAGTCCCCTCCCAAGTCCCTGCCCCTCCCATGTCCCCAGTCCCCTCCCAAGTCCCCAGTCCCCTCCCCAGTCCCTGCCCCTCCCATGTCCCCAGTCCCCTCCCAAGTCCCTGCCCCTCCCATGTCCCCAGTCCCCTCCCAAGTCCCTGCCCCTCCCAAGTCCCTGCCCCTCCCATGTCCCCAGTCCCCCCCCCAGTCCCTGCCACTCCCAAGTCCCTGCCCCTCCCATGTCCCCAGTCCCCTCCCAAGCCCCCAATCCCCTCCCATGTCCCCATTCCCCTCCCCAGTCCCTGCCCTTCCCAAGTCCCTGCCCCTCCCATGTCCCCAGTCCCCTCCCGTGTCCCCAGTCCCCTCCCAAGTCCCTGCCCCTCCCAAGTCCCTGTCCCTCCAACGTCCCCAGTGCCCTCCAAAGTCCCCAATCCCCTCCCATGTCCCCAGTCCCCTCCCCAGTCCCTGCCCCTCCCAAGTCCCTGCCCCTCCCATGTCCCCAGTCCCCTCCCAAGTCCCTGCCCCTCCCATGTCCCCAGTCCCCTCCCCAGTCCCTGCCCTTCCCAAGTCCCTGCCCCTCCAATGTCCCCAGTGCCCTCCAAAGTCCCCAATCCCCTCCCATGTCCCCAGTCCCCTCCCCAGTCCCTGCCCCTCCCAAGTCCCTGCCCCTCCCATGTCCCCAGTCCCCTCCCCAGTCCCTGCCCCTCCCATGTCCCCAGTCCCCTCCCCCGTCCCTGCCCCTCCCAAGTCCCTGCCCCTCCCATGTCCCCAGTCCCCTCCCCAGTCCCTGCCACTCCCAAGTCCCTGCCCCTCCCATGTCCCCAGTCCCCTCCCAAGTCCCTGCCCCTCCCATGTCCCCAGTCCCCTCCCCAGTCCCTGCCACTCCCAAGACCCTGCCCCTCCCATGTCCCCAGTCCCCTCCCATGTCCCCAGTCCCCTCCCATTTCCCCAGTCCCCTCCCCAGTCCTTGCCCCTCCCAAGTCCCCAGTCCCCTCCCCAGTCCCTGCCACTCCCAAGTCCCCAATCCCCTCCCATGTCCCCAGTCCCCTCCTGTCCCCAGTCCCCTCCCAAGTCCCTGCCCCTCCCATGGCCCCAGTCCCCTCCCAAGTCCCCAGTCCCCTCCCAAGTCCCTGCCCCTCCCATGGCCCCAGTCCCCTCCCCAGTCCCTGCCCCTCCCATGTCCCCAGTCCCCTCCCAAGTCCCCAGTCCCCTCCCAAGTCCCTGCCCCTCCCATGTCCCCACTCCCCTCCCAAGTCCCTGCCCCTCTCAAGTCCCTGCCCCTCCCATGTCCCCAGTCCCCTCCCCAGTCCCCTCCCAAGTCCCTTCCCCACCGAAGTCCCCAGTCCCCTCCCCAGTCCCTGCCCCTCCCAAGTCCCTGCCCCTCCCATGTCCCCAGTCCCCTCCCAAGTCCCCAGTCCCCTCCCATTTCCCCAGTCCCCTCCCAAGTCCCTGCCCCTCCGAAGTCCCCTGTCCCCTCCCAAGTCCCCAGTCCCCTCCCCAGTCCCTGCCCCTCCCAAGTCCCCAGTCCCCTCCCACGTCCCCAGTCCCCTCTCAAGTCCCTTCCCCTCCCAGGACCCTCCCTTGTCCACGGTCCCCTCCCCAGTCCCTGCCCCTCCCATGTCCCCAGTCCTCTCCCATGTCCCCAGTCCCCTCCCAAGTCCCCAGTCCCCTCCCAAGTCCTTGCCCCTCCCAAGTCCTTGCCCCTCCCATGTCCCTACCCCTCCCATGTCCCTGCCCCTCCCATGTACCCAGTCCCCTCCCAAGTCCCCAGTCCCCTCCCAAGTCCCTGCCGCTCCCAAGTCCCTTCCCCTCCCAAGTCCCTGCCCCTCCCCAGTTCCTGCCCCTCCCAAGTCCCCAGTCCCCTCCCCAGTCCCTGCCCCTCCCATGTCCCCAGTCCCCTCCCTTGTCCCCAGTCCCCTCCCCAGTCCCCCTCCCCAGTCCCTGCCCCTCCCATGTCCCCAGTCCCCTCCCAGGTCCCCAGTCCTCTCCCAAGTCCCTGCCCCTCCCATGTCCCCAGTCCCCTCCCCAGTTCCTGCCCCTCCCATTTCCCCAGTCCCCTCCCAAGTCCCCAGTCCCCTCCCCAGTCCCTGCCCCTCCCATGTCCCCAGTCCCCTCCCAAGTCCTTGCCCCTCCCAAGTCCCTGCCCCTCCCATGTCCCCAGTCCCCTCCCAAGTCCCTGCCCCTCCCAAGTCCCTGCCCCTCCCAAGTCCCCAGTCCCCTCCCAAGTCCCTTCCACTCCCAGTCCCCTCCCAAGTCCCCAGTCCCCTCCCATTTCCCCAGTCCCCTCCCAAGTCCCTGCCCCTCTCATTTCCCCAGTCCCCTCCCACGTCCCCAGTCCCCCTCTCAAGTCCCTTCCCCTCCCAGGACCCTCCCTTGTCCACGGTCCCCTCCCCAGTCCCTGCCCCTCCCATGTCCCCAGTCCCCTCCCGTGTCCCCAGTCCCCTCCCCAGTCCCTGCCCTTCCCAAGTCCCTGCCCCTCCAATGTCCCCAGTGCCCTCCAAAGTCCCCAATCCCCTCCCATGTCCCCAGTCCCCTCCCCAGTCCCTGCCACTCCCAAGTCCCTGCCCCTCCCATGTCCCCAGTCCCCCTCCCAAGTCCCTGCCCCTCCCATGTCCCCAGTCCCCTCCCCAGTCCCTGCCACTCCCAAGTCCCTGCCCCTCCCATGTCCCCAATCCCCTCCCAAGTCCCTGCCCCTCCCATGTCCCCAATCCCCTCCCAAGTCCCTGCCCCTCCCATGTCCCCAGTCCCCTCCCCAGTCCCCAGTCCCCTCCCCAGTCCCTGCCCCTCCCAAGTCCCTGCCCCTCCCATGTCCCCAATCCCCTCCCAAGTCCCTGCCCCTCCCATGTCCCCAGTCCCCTCCCAAGTCCCCAGTCCCCTCCCCAGTCCCCTGCCACTCCCAAGTCCCTGCCCCTCCCATGTCCCCAATCCCCTCCCAAGTCCCTGCCCCTCCCAAGTCCCTGCCCCACCCATGTCCCCAGTCCCCTCCCAAGTCCCTGCCCCTCCCATGTCCCCAGTCCCCTCCCAAGTCCCCAGTCCCCTCCCCAGTCCCTGCCCCTCCCATGTCCCCAGTCCCCACCCAAGTCCCTGCCCGTCCCATGTCCCCAGTCCCCTCCCCAGTCCCTGCCACTCCCAAGTCCCTGCCCCTCCCATGTCCCCAGTCCCCTCCCAAGTCCCCAATCCCCTCCCATGTCCCCAGTCCCCTCCCAAGTCCCTGCCCCTCCCATTTCCCCAGTCCCCTCCCAAGTCCCTGCCCCTCCCCTGTCCCCAGTCCCCTCCCAAGTCCCCAATCCCCTCCCATGTCCCCATTCCCCTCCCCAGTCCCTGCCACTCCCAAGTCCCTGCCCCTCCCATGTCCCCAGTCCCCTCCCCAGTCCCTGCCACTCCCAAGTCCCTGCCCCTCCCATGTCCCCAATCCCCTCCCAAGTCCTGCCCCTCCCATGTCCCCAGTCCCCTCCCCAGTCCCCAGTCCCCTCCCAAGTCCCCTCCCCAGTCCCTGCCCCTCCCAAGTCCCCAGTCCCCTCCCAAGTCTCCAGTCCCCTACCCAGTCCCTGCCCCTCCTATGTCCCCAGTCCCCTCCCCAGTCCCTGCCACTCCCAAGTCCCTGCCCCTCCCATGTCCCCAATCCCCTCCCAAGTCCCTGCCCCTCCCAAGTCCCTGCCCCTCCCATGTCCCCAGTCCCCCCCCCAGTCCCTGCCACTCCCAAGTCCCTGCCCCTCCCATGTCCCCAGTCCCCTCCCAAGTCCCCAATCCCCTCCCATGTCCCCCAGTCCCCTCCCCAGTCCCTGCCACTCCCAAGTCCCTGCCCCTCCCATGTCCCCAGTCCCCTCCCAAGCCCCCAATCCCCTCCCATGTCCCCATTCCCCTCCCCAGTCCCTGCCCTTCCCAAGTCCCTGCCCCTCCCATGTCCCCAGTCCCCTCCCGTGTCCCCAGTCCCCTCCCAAGTCCCTGCCCCTCCCAAGTCCCTGCCCCTCCAATGTCCCCAGTGCCCTCCAATGTCCCCAATCCCCTCCCATGTCCCCAGTCCCCTCCCCAGTCCCCCCCCAGTCCCTGCCACTCCCAAGTCCCTGCCCCTCCCATGTCCCCAGTCCCCTCCCAAGTCCCCAGTCCCCTCCCCAGTCCCTGCCCCTCCCATGTCCCCAGTCCCCTCCCAAGTCCCTGCCCCTCCCATGTCCCCAGTCCCCTCCCCAGTCCCTGCCACTCCCAAGTCCCTGCCCCTCCCATGTCCCCAGTCCCCCTCCCAAGTCCCCAATCCCCTCCCATGTCCCCATTCCCCTCCCCAGTCCCTGCCCTTCCCAAGTCCCTGCCCCTCCCATGTCCCCAGTCCCCTCCCCAGTCCCTGCCACTCCCAAGTCCCTGCCCCTCCCATGTCCCCAATCCCCTCCCAAGTCCCTGCCCCTCCCATGTCCCCAGTCCCCTCCCCAGTCCCCAGTCCCCCTCCCAAGTCCCTGCCCCTCCCATGGCCCCAGTCCCCTCCCCAGTCCCTGCCCCTCCCATGTCCCCAGTCCCCTCCCAAGTCCCCAGTCCCCTCCCCAGTCCCCTCCCCAGTCCCTGCCCCTCCCAAGTCCCCAGTCCCCTCCCAAGTCTCCAGTCCCCTATCCAGTCCCTGCCCCTCCTATGTCCCCAGTCCCCCTCCCAAGTCCCTGCCCCTCCCATGTCCCCAGTCCCCTCCCAAGTCCCCAGTCCCCTCCCCAGTCCCTGCCCCTCCCATGTCCCCAGTCCCCCTCCCCAGTCCCTGCCCCTCCCATGTCCCCAGTCCCCTCCCCAGTCCCTGCCACTCCCAAGTCCCTGCCCCTCCCATGTCCCCAGTCCCCTCCCAAGTCCCTGCCCCTCCCATGTCCCCAGTCCCCTCCCATGTCCCCAGTCCCCTCCCCAGTCCCTGCCCCTCCCAAGTCCCTGCCCCTCCCATGTCCCCAGTCCCCTCCCAAGTCCCCAATCCCCTCCCATGTCCCCAGTCCCCTCCCAAGTCCCTGCCCCTCCCATTTCCCCAGTCCCCTCCCAAGTCCCTGCCCCTCCCATGTCCCCAGTCCCCCTCCCAAGTCCCCAATCCCCTCCCATGTCCCCATTCCCCTCCCCAGTCCCTGCCCTTCCCAAGTCCCTGCCCCTCCCATGTCCCCAGTCCCCTCCCCAGTCCTTGCCACTCCCCAGTCCCTGCCCCTCCCATGTGCCCAGTACCCTCCGAAGTCCCCAGTCCCTTCTCCAGTCCCTGCCCCTCCCATGTCCCCACTCCCCTCCCAAGTCCCTGCCCCTCTCAAGTCCCTGCCCCTCCCATGTCCCCAGTCCCCTCCCCAGTCCCCTCCCAAGTCCCTTCCCCACCGAAGTCCCCAGTCCCCTCCCAAGTCCCTGCCCCTCCCATGTCCCCAGTCCCCTCCCAAGTCCCCAGTCCCCTCCCTTTTCTCCAGTCCCCTCCCAAGTCCCTGCCCCTCCCATGTCCCCAGTCCCCTCCCAAGACCCTGCCCCTCCGAAGTCCCCTGTCCCCTCCCAAGTCCCCAGTCCCCTCCCCAGTCCCTGACCCTCCCAAATCCCTGCCCCTCCCATGTCCCCAGTCCCCTCCCAAGTCCCTGCCCCTCCCATGTCCCCAGTCCTCTCCCGTGTCCCCCAGTCCCCTCCCAAGTCCCTGCCCCTCCAATGTCCCCAGTGCCCTCCAAAGTCCCCAATCCCCTCCCATGTCCCCAGTCCCCTCCCCAGTCCCTGCCCCTCCCAAGTCCCTGCCCCTCCCATGTCCCCAGTCCCCTCCCAAGTCCCTGCCCCTCCCATGTCCCCAGTCCCCTCCCAAGTCCCCAATCCCCTCCCATGTCCCCAGTCCCCTCCCCAGTCCCTGCCACTCCCAAGTCCCTGCCCCTCCCATGTCCCCAGTCCCCCTCCACCAAGGTCCCCTTCCTGCCCCTCCCATGTCCCCAGTCCCCTCCGCAGTCCCTGCCCTTCCCAAGTCCCTGCCCCTCCCATGTCCCCAGTCCCCTCCCCAGTCCCCAGTCCCCTCCCCAGTCCCTGCCCCTCCCATGTCCCCAGTCCCCTCCCAAGTCCCCAGTCCCCTCACCAGTCCCTGCCACTCCCATGTCCCCAATCCCCTCCCAAGTCCCTGCCCCTCCCAAGTCCCTGCCCCACCCATGTCCCCAGTCCCCTCCCAAGTCCCTGCCCCTCCCAAGTCCCTGCCCCTCCCATGTCCCCAGTCCCCCCCCAGTCCCTGCCACTCCCAAGTCCCTGCCCCTCCCATGTCCCCAGTCCCCTCCCAAGTCCCCAATCCCCTCCCATGTCCCCAGTCCCCTCCCCAGTCCCTGCCACTCCCAAGTCCCTGCCCCTCCCATGTCCCCAGTCCCCTCCCAAGCCCCCAATCCCCTCCCATGTCCCCATTCCCCTCCCCAGTCCCTGCCCTTCCCAAGTCCCTGCCCCTCCAATGTCCCCAATCCCCTCCCAAGTCCCTGCCCCTCCCAAGTCCCTGCCCCTCCAATGTCCCCAGTGCCCTCCAAAGTCCCCAATCCCCTCCCATGTCCCCAGTCCCCTCCCCAGTCCCTGCCCCTCCCAAGTCCCTGCCCCTCCCATGTCCCCAGTCCCCTCCCAAGTCCCTGCCCCTCCCATGTCCCCAGTCCCCTCCCAAGTCCCCAATCCCCTCCCATGTCCCCAGTCCCCTCCCCAGTCCCTGCCACTCCCAAGTCCCTGCCCCTCCCATGTCCCCAGTCCCCTCCCAAGTCCCTGCCCCTCCCATGTCCCCAGTCCCCTCCCCAGTCCCTGCCACTCCCAAGTCCCTGCCCCTCCCATGTCCCCAATCCCCTCCCAAGTCCCTGCCCCTCCCATGTCCCCAGTCCCCTCCCCAGTCCCCAGTCCCCTCCCCAGTCCCTGCCCCTCCCATGTCCCCAGTCCCCTCCCAAGTCCCCAGTCCCCTCCCCAGTCCCTGCCACTCCCAAGTCCCTGCCCCTCCCATGTCCCCAATCCCCTCCCAAGTCCCTGCCCCTCCCATGTCCCCAGTCCCCTCCCCAGTCCCCAGTCCCCTCCCAAGTCCCTGCCCCTCCCATGGCCCCAGTCCCCTCCCCAGTCCCTGCCCCTCCCATGTCCCCAGTCCCCTCCCAAGTCCCCAGTCCCCTCCCCAGTCCCCTCCCCAGTCCCTGCCCCTCCTATGTTCCCAGTCCCCTCCCAAGTCCCTGCCCCTCCCATGTCCCCAGTCCCTTCCCAAGTCCCCAGTCCCCTTCCCCCAGTCCCTGCCCCTCCCATGTCCCCAGTCCCCTCCCCAGTCCCTGCCCCTCCCATGTCCCCAATCCCCTCCCAAGCCCCCAATCCCCTCCCATGTCCCCATTCCCCTCCCCAGTCCCTGCCCTTCCCAAGTCCCTGCCCCTCCCATGTCCCCAGTCCCCTCCCGTGTCCCCAGTCCCCTCCCAAGTCCCTGCCCCTCCCAAGTCCCTGCCCCTCCAATGTCCCCAGTGCCCTCCAAAGTCCCCAATCCCCTCCCATGTCCCCAGTCCCCTCCCCAGTCCCTGCCCCTCCCAAGTCCCTGCCCCTCCCATGTCCCCAGTCCCCTCCCAAGTCCCTGCCCCTCCCATGTCCCCAGTCCCCTCCCTAGTCCCTGCCCCTCCCAAGTCCCTGCCCCTCCCAGGTCCCCAGTCCCCTCCCCAGTCCCTGCCCTTCCCAAGTCCCTGCCCCTCCAATGTCCCCAGTTCCCTCCAAAGTCCCCAATCCCCTCCCATGTCCCCAGTCCCCCTCCCCCGTCCCTGCCCCTCCCAAGTCCCTGCCCCTCCCATGTCCCCAGTCCCCTCCCAAGTCCCCAATCCCCTCCCATGTCCCCAGTCCCCTCCCCAGTCCCTGCCACTCCCAAGTCCCTGCCCCTCCAATGTCCCCAGTCCCCTCCCAAGTCCCTGCCCCTCCCATGTCCCCAGTCCCCTCCCATGTCCCCAGTCCCCTCCCAAGTCCCTGCCCCTCCCAAGTCCCTGCCCCTCCCATGTCCCCCAGTCCCCTCCCAAGTCCCCAGTCCCCTCCCCAGTCCCCTCCCCAGTCCCTGCCCCTCCCAAGTCCCCAGTCCCCTCCCAAGTCTCCAGTCCCCTACCCAGTCCCTGCCCCTCCTATGTCCCCAGTCCCCTCCCAAGTCCCTGCCCCTCCCATGTCCCCAGTCCCCTCCCAAGTCCCCAGTCCCCTCCCCAGTCCCTGCCCCTCCCATGTCCCCAGTCCCCTCCCAAGTCCCTGCCCCTCCCATGTCCCCAGTCCCCTCCCCAGTCCCTGCCACTCCCAAGTCCCTGCCCCTCCCATGTCCCCAATCCCCTCCCAAGTCCCTGCCCCTCCCATGTCCCCAATCCCCTCCCAAGTCCCTGCCCCTCCCATGTCCCCAGTCCCCTCCCCAGTCCCCAGTCCCCTCCCCAGTCCCTGCCCCTCCCAAGTCCCTGCCCCTCCCATGTCCCCAATCCCCTCCCAAGTCCCTGCCCCTCCCATGTCCCCAATCCCCTCCCAAGTCCCTGCCCCTCCCATGTCCCCAGTCCCCCTCCCAAGTCCCCAATCCCCTCCCATGTCCCCAGTCCCCTCCCAAGTCCCTGCCCCTCCCATTTCCCCAGTCCCCTCCCAAGTCCCCAATCCCCTCCCATGTCCCCAGTCCCCTCCCAAGTCCCCAATCCCCTCCCCAGTCCCTGCCCCTCCCAAGTCCCTGCCCCACCCATGTCCCCAGTCCCCTCCCAAGTCCCTGCCCCTCCCAAGTCCCTGCCCCTCCCATGTCCCCAGTCCCCTCCCAAGTCCCCAATCCCCTCCCATGTCCCCAGTCCCCTCCCCAGTCCGTGCCACTCCCAAGTCCCTGCCCCTCCCATGTCCCCAGTCCCCTCCCAAGCCCCCAATCCCCTCCCATGTCCCCATTCCCCTCCCCAGTCCCTGCCCTTCCCAAGTCCCTGCCCCTCCCATGTCCCCAGTCCCCTCCCGTGTCCCCAGTCCCCTCCCAAGTCCCTGCCCCTCCCAAGTCCCTGCCCCTCCAATGTCCCCAGTGCCCTCCAAAGTCCCCAATCCCCTCCCATGTCCCCAGTCCCCTCCCCAGTCCCTGCCCCTCCCAAGTCCCTGCCCCTCCCATGTCCCCAGTCCCCTCCCAAGTCCCTGCCCCTCCCATGTCCCCAGTCCCCCTCCCTAGTCCCTGCCCCTCCCAAGTCCCTGCACCTCCCATGTCCCCCAATCCCCTCCCATGTCCCCAGTCCCCTCCCCCGTCCCTGCCCCTCCCAAGTCCCTGCCCCTCCCATGTCCCCAGTCCCCTCCCAAGTCCCCAATCCCCTCCCATGTCCCCAGTCCCCTCCCCAGTCCCTGCCACTCCCAAGTCCCTGCCCCTCCCATGTCCCCAGTCCCCTCCCAAGTCCCTGCCCCTCCCATGTCCCCAGTCCCCTCCCATGTCCCCAGTCCCCTCCCAAGTCCCTGCCCCTCCCAAGTCCCTGCCCCTCCCATGTCCCCAGTCCCCTCCCAAGTCCCCAGTCCCCTCCCCAGTCCCCTCCCCAGTCCCTGCCCCTCCCAAGTCCCCAGTCCCCTCCCAAGTCTCCAGTCCCCTACCCAGTCCCTGCCCCTCCTATGTCCCCAGTCCCCTCCCAAGTCCCTGCCCCTCCCATGTCCCCAGTCCCCTCCCAAGTCCCCAGTCCCCTCCCCAGTCCCTGCCCCTCCCATGTCCCCAGTCCCCTCCCAAGTCCCTGCCCCTCCCATGTCCCCAGTCCCCTCCCCAGTCCCTGCCACTCCCAAGTCCCTGCCCCTCCCATGTCCCCAGTCCCCTCCCAAGTCCCCAATCCCCCTCCCATGTCCCCAGTCCCCTCCCAAGTCCCTGCCCCTCCCATTTCCCCAGTCCCCTCCCAAGTCCCTGCCCCTCCCCTGTCCCCAGTCCCCCTCCCCAGTCCCTGCCCCTCCCATGTCCCCAGTCCCCTCCCAAGTCCCCAGTCCCCCTCCCAAGTCCCCAATCCCCTCCCATGTCCCCATTCCCCTCCCCAGTCCCTGCCCTTCCCAAGTCCCTGCCCCTCCCATGTCCCCAGTCCCCTCCCCAGTCCCTGCCACTCCCAAGTCCCTGCCCCTCCCATGTCCCCAATCCCCTCCCAAGTCCCTGCCCCTCCCATGTCCCCAGTCCCCTCCCCAGTCCCCAGACCCCTCCCAAGTCCCTGCCCCTCCCATGGCCCCAGTCCCCTCCCCAGTCCCTGCCCCTCCCATGTCCCCAGTCCCCTCCCAAGTCCCCAGTCCCCTCCCCAGTCCCCTCCCCAGTCCCTGCCCCTCCCAACTCCCCAGTCCCCTCCCAAGTCTCCAGTCCCCTACCCAGTCCCTGCCCCTCCTATGTCCCCAGTCCCCTCCCAAGTCCCTGCCCCTCCCATGTCCCCAGTCCCCTCCCAAGTCCCCAGTCCCCTCCCCAGTCCCTGCCCCTCCCATGTCCCCAGTCCCCTCCCCAGTCCCTGCCCCTCCCATGTCCCCAGTCCCCTCCCAAGTCCCTGCCCCTCCCAAGTCCCTGCCCCACCCATGTCCCCAGTCCCCTCCCCAGTCCCTGCCCCTCCCAAGTCCCTGCCCCTCCCATGTCCCCAGTCCCCTCCCCAGTCCCTGCCACTCCCAAGTCCCCAATCCCCTCCCATGTCCCCAGTCCCTGCCACTCCCAAGTCCCTGCCCCTCCCATGTCCCCAGTCCCCTCCCAAGTCCCCAATCCCCTCCCATGTCCCCAGTCCCCTCCCAAGTCCCTGCCCCTCTCATTTCCCCAGTCCCCTCCCAAGTCCCTGCCCCTCCCATGTCCCCAGTCCCCTCCCAAGTCCCCAATCCCCTCCCATGTCCCCCTTTCCCCCTCCCCAGTCCCTGCCCTTCCCAAGTCCCTGCCCCTCCCATGGCCCCAGTCCCCTCCCCAGTCCCTGCCACTCCCAAGTCCCTGCCCCTCCCATGTCCCCAGTCCCCTCCCAAGTCCCTGCCCCTCCCATGTCCCCAGTCCCCTCCCAAGTCCCCAGTCCCCTCCCAAGTCCCTGCCCCTCCCATGGCCCCAGTCCCCTCCCCAGTCCCTGCCCCTCCCATGTCCCCAGTCCCCTCCCAAGTCCCCAGTCCCCTCCCCAGTCCCCTCCCCAGTCCCTGCCCCTCCCAAGTCCCCAGTCCCCTCCCAAGTCTCCAGTCCCCTACCCAGTCCCTGCCCCTCCTATGTCCCCAGTCCCCTCCCAAGTCCCTGCCCCTCCCATGTCCCCAGTCCCCTCCCAAGTCCCCCAGTCCCCTCCCCAGTCCCTGCCCCTCCCATGTCCCCAGTCCCCACCCAAGTCCCTGCCCCTCCCATGTCCCCAGTCCCCTCCCCAGTCCCTGCCACTCCCAAGTCCCTGCCCCTCCCATGTCCCCAGTCCCCTCCCAAGTCCCCAATCCCCTCCCATGTCCCCAGTCCCCTCCCAAGTCCCTGCCCCTCCCATTTCCCCAGTCCCCTCCCAAGTCCCTGCCCCTCCCATGTCCCCAGTCCCCTCCCAAGTCCCCAATCCCCTCCCATGTCCCCATTCCCCTCCCCAGTCCCTGCCCTTCCCAAGTCCCTGCCCCTCCCATGTCCCCAGTCCCCTCCCCAGTCCCTGCCACTCCCAAGTCCCTGCCCCTCCCATGTCCCCAGTCCCCTCCCAAGCCCCCAATCCCCTCCCATGTCCCCAGTCCCCTCCCCAGTCCCTGCCACTCCCAAGTCCCTGCCCCTCCCATGTCCCCAATCCCCTCCCAAGTCCCTGCCCCTCCCATGTCCCCAGTCCCCTCCCCAGTCCCCAGTCCCCTCCCCAGTCCCTGCCCCTCCCATGTCCCCAGTCCCCTCCCAAGTCCCCAGTCCCCTCCCCAGTCCCTGCCACTCCCAAGTCCCTGCCCCTCCCATGTCCCCCAATCCCCTCCCAAGTCCCTGCCCCTCCCAAGTCCCTGCCCCACCCATGTCCCCAGTCCCCTCCCAAGTCCCTGCCCCTCCCAAGTCCCTGCCCCTCCCATGTCCCCAGTCCCCCCCCAGTCCCTGCCACTCCCAAGTCCCTGCCCCTCCCATGTCCCCAGTCCCCTCCCAAGTCCCCAATCCCCTCCCATGTCCCCAGTCCCCTCCCCAGTCCCTGCCACTCCCAAGTCCCTGCCCCTCCCATGTCCCCAGTCCCCTCCCAAGCCCCCAATCCCCTCCCATGTCCCCATTCCCCTCCCCAGTCCCTGCCCTTCCCAAGTCCCTGCCCCTCCCATGTCCCCAGTCCCCTCCCGTGTCCCCAGTCCCCTCCCAAGTCCCTGCCCCTCCCAAGTCCCTGCCCCTCCCATGTCCCCAGTCCCCTCCCAAGTCCCTGCCCCCTCCCATGTCCCCAGTCCCCTCCCAAGTCCCCAATCCCCTCCCATGTCCCCAGTCCCCTCCCCAGTCCCTGCCACTCCCAAGTCCCTGCCCCTCCCATGTCCCCAGTCCCCTCCCAAGTCCCTGCCCCTCCCATGTCCCCAGTCCCCTCCCCAGTCCCTGCCCTTCCCAAGTCCCTGCCCCTCCCATGTCCCCCATGTCCCCAGTCCCCTCCCCAGTCCCTGCCACTCCCAAGTCCCTGCCCCTCCCATGTCCCCAATCCCCTCCCAAGTCCCTGCCCCTCCCATGTCCCCAGTCCCCTCCCCAGTCCCCAGTCCCCTCCCCAGTCCCTGCCCCTCCCATGTCCCCAGTCCCCTCCCAAGTCCCCAGTCCCCTCCCCAGTCCCTGCCACTCCCAAGTCCCTGCCCCTCCCATGTCCCCAATCCCCTCCCAAGTCCCTGCCCCTCCCATGTCCCCAGTCCCCTCCCCAGTCCCCAGTCCCCTCCCAAGTCCCTGCCCCTCCCATGGCCCCACTCCCCTCCCCAGTCCCTGCCCCTCCCATGTCCCCAGTCCCCTCCCAAGTCCCCAGTCCCCTCCCCAGTCCCCTCCCCAGTCCCTGCCCCTCCTATGTTCCCAGTCCCCTCCCAAGTCCCTGCCCCTCCCATGTCCCCAGTCCCCTCCCCAGTCCCTGCCCCTCCCATGTCCCCAGTAGCCTCCCAAGTCCCTGCCCCTCCCAAGTCCCTGCCCCACCCATGTGCCCAGTCCCCTCCCAAGTCCCTGCCCCTCCCAAGTCCCTGCCCCTCCCATGTCCCCAGTCCCCTCCCAAGTCCCCAATCCCCTCCCATGTCCCCAGTCCCCTCCCCAGTCCCTGCCACTCCCAAGTCCCTGCCCCTCCCATGTCCCCAGTCCCCTCCCAAGCCCCAATCCCCTCCCATGTCCCCATTCCCCTCCCCAGTCCCTGCCCTTCCCAAGTCCCTGCCCCTCCCATGTCCCCCAGTCCCCTCCCGTGTCCCCAGTCCCCCTCCCAAGTCCCTGCCCCTCCCAAGTCCCTGCCCCTCCAATGTCCCCAGTGCCCTCCAAAGTCCCCAATCCCCTCCCATGTCCCCAGTCCCCTCCCCAGTCCCTGCCCCTCCCAAGTCCCTGCCCCCTCCCATGTCCCCAGTCCCCTCCCAAGTCCCTGCCCCTCCCATGTCCCCAGTCCCCTCCCTAGTCCCTGCCCCTCCCAAGTCCCTGCCCCTCCCATGTCCCCAGTCCCCTCCCCAGTCCCTGCCCTTCCCAAGTCCCTGCCCCTCCAATGTCCCCAGTTCCCTCCAAAGTCCCCAATCCCCTCCCATGTCCCCAGTCCCCTCCCCAGTCCCTGCCCCTCCAAGTCCCTGCCCCTCCCATGTCCCCAGTCCCCTCCCCAGTCCCTGCCCCTCCCCAGTCCCTGCCCCTCCCATTTCCCAGTCCCCTTCCAAGTCCCTGCACCTCCCATGTCCCCAATCCCCTCCCATGTCCCCAGTCCCCTCCCCCGTCCCTGCCCCTCCCAAGTCCCTGCCCCTCCCATGTCCCCAGTCCCCTCCCAAGTCCCCAATCCCCTCCCATGTCCCCAGTCCCCTCCCCAGTCCCTGCCACTCCCAAGTCCCTGCCCCTCCCATGTCCCCAGTCCCCTCCCAAGTCCCTGCCCCTCCCATGTCCCCAGTCCCCTCCCATGTCCCCAGTCCCCTCCCAAGTCCCTGCCCCTCCCAAGTCCCTGCCCCTCCCATGTCCCCAGTCCCCTCCCAAGTCCCCAGTCCCCTCCCCAGTCCCCTCCCCAGTCCCTGCCCCTCCCAAGTCCCCAGTCCCCTCCCAAGTCTCCAGTCCCCCTACCCAGTCCCTGCCCCTCCTATGTCCCCAGTCCCCCTCCCAAGTCCCTGCCCCTCCCATGTCCCCAGTCCCCTCCCAAGTCCCCAGTCCCCTCCCCAGTCCCTGCCCCTCCCATGTCCCCAGTCCCCTCCCAAGTCCCTGCCCCTCCCATGTCCCCAGTCCCCTCCCCAGTCCCTGCCACTCCCAAGTCCCTGCCCCTCCCATGTCCCCAGTCCCCTCCCAAGTCCCCAATCCCCTCCCATGTCCCCAGTCCCCTCCAAGTCCCTGCCCCTCCCATTTCCCCAGTCCCCTCCCAAGTCCCTGCCCTCCCCTGTCCCCAGTCCCCTCCCAAGTCCCCAATCCCCTCCCATGTCCCCATTCCCCTCCCCAGTCCCTGCCCTTCCCAAGTCCCTGCCCCTCCCATGTCCCCAGTCCCCTCCCAGTCCCTGCCACTCCCAAGTCCCTGCCCCTCCCATGTCCCCAATCCCCTCCCAAGTCCCTGCCCCTCCCAAGTCCCCAGTCCCCTCCCAAGTCTCCAGTCCCCTACCCAGTCCCTGCCCCTCCTATATGTCCCCAGTCCCCTCCCAAGTCCCTGCCCCTCCCATGTCCCCAGTCCCCTCCCAAGTCCCCAGTCCCCTCCCCAGTCCCTGCCCCCTCCCATGTCCCCAGTCCCCTCCCCAGTCCCTGCCCCTCCCTTGTCCCCAGTCCCCTCCCAAGTCCCTGCCCCTCCCAAGTCCCTGCCCCACCCATGTCCCCAGTCCCCTCCCCAGTCCCTGCCACTCCCAAGTCCCTGCCCCTCCCATGTCCCCAGTCCCCTCCCAAGTCCCTGCCCCTCCCATGTCCCCAGTCCCCTCCCCAGTCCCTGCCACTCCCAAGACCCTGCCCCTCCCATGTCCCCAGTCCCCTCCCATGTCCCCAGTCCCCTCCCCAGTCCCTGCCCCTCCCAAGTCCCTGCCCCTCCCATGTCCCCAGTCCCCTCCCCAGTCCCTGCCACTCCCAAGTCCCCAATCCCCTCCCATGTCCCCAGTCCCTGCCACTCCCAAGTCCCTGCCCCTCCCATGTCCCCAGTCCCCTCCCAAGTCCCCAATCCCCTCCCATGTCCCCAGTCCCCTCCCAAGTCCCTGCCCCTCTCATTTCCCCAGTCCCCTCCCAAGTCCCTGCCCCTCCCATGTCCCCAGTCCCCTCCCAAGTCCCCAATCCCCTCCCATGTCCCCTTTCCCCTCCCCAGTCCCTGCCCTTCCCAAGTCCCTGCCCCTCCCATGGCCCCAGTCCCCTCCCCAGTCCCTGCCACTCCCAAGTCCCTGCCCCTCCCATGTCCCCAGTCCCCTCCCCAGTCCCTGCCCCTCCCATGTCCCCAGTCCCCTCCCAAGTCCCCAGTCCCCTCCCAAGTCCCTGCCCCTCCCATGGCCCCAGTCCCCTCCCCAGTCCCTGCCCCTCCCATGTCCCCAGTCCCCTCCCAAGTCCCCAGTCCCCTCCCCAGTCCCCTCCCCAGTCCCTGCCCCTCCCAAGTCCCCAGTCCCCTCCCAAGTCTCCAGTCCCCTACCCAGTCCCTGCCCCTCCTATGTCCCCAGTCCCCTCCCAAGTCCCTGCCCCTCCCATGTCCCCAGTCCCCTCCCAAGTCCCCAGTCCCCTCCCCAGTCCCCTCCCCAGTCCCTGCCCCTCCCAAGTCCCCAGTCCCCTCCCAAGTCTCCAGTCCCCTACCCAGTCCCTGCCCCTCCTATGTCCCCAGTCCCCTCCCAAGTCCCTGCCCCTCCCATGTCCCCAGTCCCCTCCCATGTCCCCAGTCCCCTCCCAAGTCCCTGCCCCTCTCATTTCCCCAGTCCCCTCCCAAGTCCCTGCCCCTCCCATGTCCCCAGTCCCCTCCCAAGTCCCCAATCCCCTCCCATGTCCCCTTTCCCCTCCCCAGTCCCTGCCCTTCCCAAGTCCCTGCCCCTCCCATGGCCCCAGTCCCCTCCCCAGTCCCTGCCACTCCCAAGTCCCTGCCCCTCCCATGTCCCCAATCCCCTCCCAAGTCCCTGCCCCTCCCATGTCCCCAGTCCCCTCCCCAGTCCCCAGTCCCCTCCCAAGTCCCTGCCCCTCCCATGGCCCCAGTCCCCTCCCCAGTCCCTGCCCCTCCCATGTCCCCAGTCCCCTCCCAAGTCCCCAGTCCCCTCCCCAGTCCCCTCCCCAGTCCCTGCCCCTCCCAAGTCCCCAGTCCCCTCCCAAGTCTCCAGTCCCCTACCCAGTCCCTGCCCCTCCTATGTCCCCAGTCCCCTCCCAAGTCCCTGCCCCTCCCATGTCCCCAGTCCCCTCCCAAGTCCCTGCCCCTCCCATGTCCCCAGTCCCCTCCCTAGTCCCTGCCCCTCCCAAGTCCCTGCCCCTCCCATGTCCCCAGTCCCCTCCCCAGTCCCTGCCCTTCCCAAGTCCCTGCCCCTCCAATGTCCCCAGTTCCCTCCAAAGTCCCCAATCCCCTCCCATGTCCCCAGTCCCCTCCCCAGTCCCTGCCCCTCCCAAGTCTCTGCCCCTCCCATGTCCCCAGTCCCCTCCCCAGTCCCTGCCCCTCCCAAGTCCCTGCCCCTCCCATGTCCCCAGTCCCCTCCCCAGTCCCTGCCCCTCCCCAGTCCCTGCCCCTCCCATTTCCCCAGTCCCCTTCCAAGTCCCTGCACCTCCCATGTCCCCAATCCCCTCCCATGTCCCCAGTCCCCTCCCCCGTCCCTGCCCCTCCCAAGTCCCTGCCCCTCCCATGTCCCCAGTCCCCTCCCAAGTCCCCAATCCCCTCCCATGTCCCAAGTCCCCTCCCCAGTCCCTGCCACTCCCAAGTCCCTGCCCCTCCCATGTCCCCAGTCCCCTCCCAAGTCCTGCCCCTCCCATGTCCCCAGTCCCCTCCCATGTCCCCAGTCCCCTCCCAAGTCCCTGCCCCTCCCAAGTCCCTGCCCCTCCCATGTCCCCAGTCCCCTCCCAAGTCCCCAGTCCCCTCCCCAGTCCCCTCCCCAGTCCCTGCCCCTCCCAAGTCCCCAGTCCCCTCCCAAGTCTCCAGTCCCCTACCCAATCCCTGCCCCTCCTATGTCCCCATGCCCCTCCCATGTCCCCAGTCCCCTCCCAGTCCCTGCCACTCCCAAGTCCCTGCCCCTCCCATGTCCCCAGTCCCCTCCCAAGTCCCCAATCCCTCCCATGTCCCAGCCCCTCCCAAGTCCCCCAGTCCCATTCCCCAGTCCCTGCCACTCCCAAGTCCCTGCCCCTCCCATGTCCCCAGTCCCCTCCCAAGTCCCCAATCCCCTCCCATGTCCCCAGTCCCCTCCCAAGTCCCTGCCCCTCCCATTTCCCCAGTCCCCTCCCAAGTCCCTGCCCCTCCCCTGTCCCCAGTCCCCTCCCAAGTCCCCAATCCCCTCCCATGTCCCCATTCCCCTCCCCAGTCCCTGCCCTTCCCAAGTCCCTGCCCCTCCCATGTCCCCAGTCCCCTCCCCAGTCCCTGCCACTCCCAAGTCCCTGCCCCTCCCATGTCCCCAATCCCCTCCCAAGTCCCTGCCCCTCCCATGTCCCCAGTCCCCTCCCTAGTCCCCAGACCCCTCCCAAGTCCCTGCCCCTCCCATGGCCCCAGTCCCCTCCCCAGTCCCTGCCCCTCCCATGTCCCCAGTCCCCTCCCAAGTCCCCAGTCCCCTCCCCAGTCCCCTCCCCAGTCCCTGCCCCTCCCAAGTCCCCAGTCCCCTCCCAAGTCTCCAGTCCCCTACACAGTCCCTGCCCCTCCTATGTCCCCAGTCCCCTCCCAAGTCCCTGCCCCTCCCATGTCCCCAGTCCCCTCCCAAGTCCCCAGTCCCCTCCCCAGTCCCTGCCCCTCCCATGTCCCCAGTCCCCTCCCCAGTCCCTGCCCCTCCCATGTCCCCAGTCCCCTCCCAAGTCCCTGCCCCTCCCATGTCCCAGTCCCCTCCCCAGTCCCTGCCACTCCCAAGACCCTGCCCCTCCCATGTCCCCAGTCCCCTCCCATGTCCCCAGTCCCCTCCCCAGTCCCTGCCCCTCCCAAGTCCCTGCCCCTCCCATGTCCCCAGTCCCCTCCCAAGTCCCCAATCCCCTCCCATGTCCCCAGTCCCCTCCCAAGTCCCTGCCCCTCTCATTTCCCCAGTCCCCTCCCAAGTCCCTGCCCCTCCCATGTCCCCAGTCCCCTCCCAAGTCCCCAATCCCCTCCCATGTCCCCTTTCCCCTCCCCAGTCCCTGCCCTTCCCAAGTCCCTGCCCCTCCCATGGCCCCAGTCCCCTCCCCAGTCCCTGCCACTCCCAAGTCCCTGCCCCTCCCATGTCCCCAGTCCCCTCCCCAGTCCCTGCCCCTCCCATGTCCCCAGTCCCCTCCCAAGTCCCCAGTCCCCTCCCAAGTCCCTGCCCCTCCCATGGCCCCAGTCCCCTCCCCAGTCCCTGCCCCTCCCATGTCCCCAGTCCCCTCCCAAGTCCCCAGTCCCCTCCCCAGTCCCCTCCCCAGTCCCTGCCCCTCCCAAGTCCCCAGTCCCCTCCCAAGTCTCCAGTCCCCTACCCAGTCCCTGCCCCTCCTATGTTCCCCAGTCCCCTCCCAAGTCCCTGCCCCTCCCATGTCCCCAGTCCCCTCCCAAGTCCCCAGTCCCCTCCCCAGTCCCTGCCCCTCCCATGTCCCCAGTCCCCACCCAAGTCCCTGCCCCTCCCATGTCCCCAGTCCCCTCCCCAGTCCCTGCCACTCCCAAGTCCCTGCCCCTCCCATGTCCCCAGTCCCCTCCCAAGTCCCCAATCCCCTCCCATGTCCCCAGTCCCCTCCCAAGTCCCTGCCCCTCCCATTTCCCCAGTCCCCTCCCAAGTCCCTGCCCCTCCCATGTCCCCAGTCCCCTCCCAAGTCCCCAATCCCCTCCCATGTCCCCATTCCCCTCCCCAGTCCCTGCCCTTCCCAAGTCCCTGCCCCTCCCATGTCCCCAGTCCCCTCCCCAGTCCCTGCCACTCCCAAGTCCCTGCCCCTCCCATGTCCCCAGTCCCCTCCCAAGCCCCCAATCCCCTCCCATGTCCCCAGTCCCCTCCCCAGTCCCTGCCACTCCAAGTCCCTGCCCCTCCCATGTCCCCAATCCCCTCCCAAGTCCCTGCCCCTCCCATGTCCCCAGTCCCCTCCCCAGTCCCCAGTCCCCTCCCCAGTCCCTGCCCCTCCCAAGTCCCCAGTCCCCTCCCCAGTCCCTGCCACTCCCAAGTCCCTGCCCCTCCCATGTCCCCAATCCCCTCCCAAGTCCCTGCCCCTCCCAAGTCCCTGCCCCACCCATGTCCCCAGTCCCCTCCCAAGTCCCTGCCCCTCCCAAGTCCCTGCCCCTCCCATGTCCCCAGTCCCCCCCCAGTCCCTGCCACTCCCAAGTCCCTGCCCCTCCCATGTCCCCAGTCCCCTCCCAAGTCCCCAATCCCCTCCCATGTCCCCAGTCCCCTCCCCAGTCCCTGCCACTCCCAAGTCCCTGCCCCTCCCATGTCCCCAGTCCCCTCCCAAGCCCCCAATCCCCTCCCATGTCCCCATTCCCCTCCCCAGTCCCTGCCCTTCCCAAGTCCCTGCCCCTCCCATGTCCCCAGTCCCCTCCCGTGTCCCCAGTCCCCTCCCAAGTCCCTGCCCCTCCCAAGTCCCTGCCCCTCCAATGTCCCCAGTGCCCTCCAAAGTCCCCAATCCCCTCCCATGTCCCCAGTCCCCTCCCCAGTCCCTGCCCCTCCCAAGTCCCTGCCCCTCCCAAGTCCCTGCCCCTCCCATGTCCCCAGTCCCCTCCCCAGTCCCTGCCCCTCCCATGTCCCCAGTCCCCTCCCAAGTCCCCAGTCCCCTCCCAAGTCCCTGCCCCTCCCATGGCCCCAGTCCCCTCCCCAGTCCCTGCCACTCCCAAGTCCCTGCCCCTCCCATGTCCCCAGTCCCCTCCCCAGTCCCTGCCCCTCCCATGTCCCCAGTCCCCTCCCAAGTCCCCAGTCCCCTCCCAAGTCCCTGCCCCTCCCATGGCCCCAGTCCCCTCCCCAGTCCCTGCCCCTCCCATGTCCCCAGTCCCCTCCCAAGTCCCCAGTCCCCTCCCCAGTCCCCTCCCCAGTCCCTGCCCCTCCCAAGTCCCCAGTCCCCTCCCAAGTCTCCAGTCCCCTACCCAGTCCCTGCCCCTCCTATGTCCCCAGTCCCCTCCCAAGTCCCTGCCCCTCCCATGTCCCCAGTCCCCTCCCAAGTCCCCAGTCCCCTCCCCAGTCCCTGCCCCTCCCATGTCCCCAGTCCCCACCCAAGTCCCTGCCCCTCCCATGTCCCCAGTCCCCTCCCCAGTCCCTGCCACTCCCAAGTCCCTGCCCCTCCCATGTCCCCAGTCCCCTCCCAAGTCCCCAATCCCCTCCCATGTCCCCAGTCCCCTCCCAAGTCCCTGCCCCTCCCATTTCCCCAGTCCCCTCCCAAGTCCCTGCCCCTCCCATGTCCCCAGTCCCCTCCCAAGTCCCCAATCCCCTCCCATGTCCCCATTCCCCTCCCCAGTCCCTGCCCTTCCCAAGTCCCTGCCCCTCCCATGTCCCCAGTCCCCTCCCCAGTCCCTGCCACTCCCAAGTCCCTGCCCCTCCCATGTCCCCAGTCCCCTCCCAAGCCCCCAATCCCCTCCCATGTCCCCAGTCCCCTCCCCAGTCCCTGCCACTCCCAAGTCCCTGCCCCTCCCATGTCCCCAATCCCCTCCCAAGTCCCTGCCCCTCCCATGTCCCCAGTCCCCTCCCCAGTCCCCAGTCCCCTCCCCAGTCCCTGCCCCTCCATGTCCCCAGTCCCCTCCCAAGTCCCCAGTCCCCTCCCCAGTCCCTGCCACTCCAAAGTCCCTGCCCCTCCCATGTCCCCAATCCCCTCCCAAGTCCCTGCCCCTCCCAAGTCCCTGCCCCACCCATGTCCCAGTCCCCTCCCAAGTCCCTGCCCCTCCCAAGTCCCTGCCCCTCCCATGTCCCCAGTCCCCCCCCAGTCCCTGCCACTCCCAAGTCCCTGCCCCTCCCATGTCCCCAGTCCCCTCCCAAGTCCCCAATCCCCTCCCATGTCCCCAGTCCCCTCCCCAGTCCCTGCCACTCCCAAGTCCCTGCCCCTCCCATGTCCCCAGTCCCCTCCCAAGCCCCCAATCCCCTCCCATGTCCCCATTCCCCTCCCCAGTCCCTGCCCTTCCCAAGTCCCTGCCCCTCCCATGTCCCCAGTCCCCTCCCGTGTCCCCAGTCCCCTCCCAAGTCCCTGCCCCTCCCAAGTCCCTGCCCCTCCAATGTCCCCAGTGCCCTCCAAAGTCCCCAATCCCCTCCCATGTCCCAGTCCCCTCCCCAGTCCCTGCCCCTCCCAAGTCCCTGCCCCTCCCATGTCCCCAGTCCCCTCCCAAGTCCCTGCCCCTCCCATGTCCCCAGTCCCCTCCCCAAGTCCCCAGTCCCCTCCCCAGTCCCTGCCACTCCCAAGTCCCTGCCCCTCCCATGTCCCCAATCCCCTCCCAAGTCCCTGCCGCTCCCATGTCCCCAGTCCCCTCCCCAGTCCCCAGTCCCCTCCCAAGTCCCTGCCCCTCCCATGGCCCCAGTCCCCTCCCCAGTCCCTGCCCCTCCCATGTCCCCAGTCCCTCCCAAGTCCCCAGTCCCCTCCCCAGTCCCCTCCCCAGTCCCTGCCCCTCCTATGTTCCCAGTCCCCTCCCAAGTCCCTGCCCCTCCCATGTCCCCAGTCCCCTCCCAAGTCCCCAGTCCCCTCCCCAGTCCCTGCCCCTCCCATGTCCCCAGTCCCCTCCCCAGTCCCTGCCCCTCCCATGTCCCCAGTAGCCTCCCAAGTCCCTGCCCCTCCCAAGTCCCTGCCCCACCCATGTCCCCAGTCCCCTCCCAAGTCCCTGCCCCTCCCAAGTCCCTGCCCCTCCCATGTCCCCAGTCCCCTCCCCAGTCCTGCCACTCCCAAGTCCCTGCCCCTCCATGTCCCCAGTCCCCTCCCAAGCCCCCAATCCCCTCCCATGTCCCCATTCCCCTCCCCAGTCCCTGCCCTTCCCAAGTCCCTGCCCCTCCCATGTCCCCAGTCCCCTCCCGTGTCCCCAGTCCCCTCCCAAGTCCCTGCCCCTCCCAAGTCCCTGCCCCTCCAATGTCCCAGTGCCCTCCAAAGTCCCCAATCCCCTCCCATGTCCCCAGTCCCCTCCCCAGTCCCTGCCCCTCCAAGTCCCTGCCCTCCCATGTCCCCAGTCCCCTCCAAGTCCCTGCCCCTCCCATGTCCCCAGTCCCCTCCCTAGTCCCTGCCCCTCCCAAGTCCCTGCCCCTCCCATGTCCCCAGTCCCCTCCCCAGTCCCTGCCCTTCCCAAGTCCCTGCCCCTCCAATGTCCCCAGTTCCCTCCAAAGTCCCCAATCCCCTCCCATGTCCCCAGTCCCCTCCCCAGTCCCTGCCCCTCCCAAGTCTCTGCCCCTCCCATGTCCCCAGTCCCCTCCCTAGTCCCTGCCCCTCCCAAGTCCCTGCCCCTCCCATGTCCCCAGTCCCCTCCCCAGTCCCTGCCCTTCCCAAGTCCCTGCCCCTCCAATGTCCCCAGTCCCCTCCCAAGTCCCCAGTCCCCTCCCAAGTCCCTGCCCCTCCCATGGCCCCAGTCCCCTCCCCAGTCCCTGCCCCTCCCATGTCCCCAGTCCCCTCCCAAGTCCCCAGTCCCCTCCCCAGTCCCCTCCCCAGTCCCTGCCCCTCCCAAGTCCCCAGTCCCCTCCCAAGTCTCCAGTCCCCTACCCAGTCCCTGCCCCTCCTATGTCCCCAGTCCCCTCCCAAGTCCCTGCCCCTCCCATGTCCCCAGTCCCCTCCCAAGTCCCCAGTCCCCTCCCCAGTCCCTGCCCCTCCCATGTCCCCAGTCCCCACCCAAGTCCCTGCCCCTCCCATGTCCCCAGTCCCCTCCCCAGTCCCTGCCACTCCCAAGTCCCTGCCCCTCCCATGTCCCCAGTCCCCTCCCAAGTCCCCAATCCCCTCCCATGTCCCCAGTCCCCTCCCAAGTCCCTGCCCTCCCATTTCCCCAGTCCCCTCCCAAGTCCCTGCCCCTCCCATGTCCCCAGTCCCCTCCCAAGTCCCCAATCCCCTCCCATGTCCCCATTCCCCTCCCCAGTCCCTGCCCTTCCCAAGTCCCTGCCCCTCCCATGTCCCCAGTCCCCTCCCCAGTCCCTGCCACTCCCAAGTCCCTGCCCCTCCCATGTCCCCAGTCCCCTCCCAAGCCCCCAATCCCCTCCCATGTCCCCAGTCCCCTCCCCAGTCCCTGCCACTCCCAAGTCCCTGCCCCTCCCATGTCCCCAATCCCCTCCCAAGTCCCTGCCCCTCCCATGTCCCCAGTCCCCTCCCCAGTCCCCAGTCCCCTCCCCAGTCCCTGCCCCTCCCAAGTCCCCAGTCCCCTCCCCAGTCCCTGCCACTCCCAAGTCCCTGCCCCTCCCATGTCCCCAATCCCCTCCCAAGTCCCTGCCCCTCCCAAGTCCCTGCCCCACCCATGTCCCCAGTCCCCTCCCAAGTCCCTGCCCCTCCCAAGTCCCTGCCCCTCCCATGTCCCCAGTCCCCCCCCAGTCCCTGCCACTCCCAAGTCCCTGCCCCTCCATGTCCCCAGTCCCCTCCCAAGTCCCCAATCCCCTCCCATGTCCCCAGTCCCCTCCCCAGTCCCTGCCACTCCCAAGTCCCTGCCCCTCCCATGTCCCCAGTCCCCTCCCAAGCCCCCAATCCCCTCCCATGTCCCCATTCCCCTCCCAGTCCCTGCCCTTCCCAAGTCCCTGCCCCTCCCATGTCCCCAGTCCCCTCCCGTGTCCCCAGTCCCCTCCCAAGTCCCTGCCCCTCCCAAGTCCCTGCCCCTCCAATGTCCCCAGTGCCCTCCAAAGTCCCCAATCCCCTCCCATGTCCCCAGTCCCCTCCCCAGTCCCTGCCCCTCCCAAGTCCCTGCCCCTCCCAAGTCCCTGCCCCTCCCATGTCCCCAGTCCCCTCCCCAGTCCCTGCCCCTCCCATGTCCCCAGTCCCCTCCCAAGTCCCCAGTCCCCTCCCAAGTCCCTGCCCCTCCCATGGCCCCAGTCCCCTCCCCAGTCCCTGCCACTCCCAAGTCCCTGCCCCCCCCCATGTCCCCAGTCCCCTCCCCAGTCCCTGCCCCTCCCATGTCCCCAGTCCCCTCCCAAGTCCCCAGTCCCCTCCCAAGTCCCTGCCCCTCCCATGGCCCCAGTCCCCTCCCCAGTCCCTGCCCCTCCCATGTCCCCAGTCCCCTCCCAAGTCCCCAGTCCCCTCCCCAGTCCCCTCCCCAGTCCCTGCCCCTCCCAAGTCCCCAGTCCCCTCCCAAGTCTCCAGTCCCCTACCCAGTCCCTGCCCCTCCTATGTCCCCAGTCCCCTCCCAAGTCCCTGCCCCTCCCATGTCCCCAGTCCCCTCCCAAGTCCCCAGTCCCCTCCCCAGTCCCTGCCCCTCCCATGTCCCCAGTCCCCACCCAAGTCCCTGCCCCTCCCATGTCCCCAGTCCCCTCCCCAGTCCCTGCCACTCCCAAGTCCCTGCCCCTCCCATGTCCCCAGTCCCCTCCCAAGTCCCCAATCCCCTCCCATGTCCCCAGTCCCCTCCCAAGTCCCTGCCCCTCCCATTTCCCCAGTCCCCTCCCAAGTCCCTGCCCCTCCCATGTCCCCAGTCCCCTCCCAAGTCCCCAATCCCCTCCCATGTCCCCATTCCCCTCCCCAGTCCCTGCCCTTCCCAAGTCCCTGCCCCTCCCATGTCCCCAGTCCCCTCCCCAGTCCCTGCCACTCCCAAGTCCCTGCCCCTCCCATGTCCCCAGTCCCCTCCCAAGCCCCCAATCCCCTCCCATGTCCCCAGTCCCCTCCCCAGTCCCTGCCACTCCCAAGTCCCTGCCCCTCCCATGTCCCCAATCCCCTCCCAAGTCCTGCCCCTCCCATGTCCCCAGTCCCCTCCCCAGTCCCCAGTCCCCTCCCCAGTCCCTGCCCCTCCCATGTCCCCAGTCCCCTCCCAAGTCCCCAGTCCCCTCCCCAGTCCCTGCCACTCCAAAGTCCCTGCCCCTCCCATGTCCCCAATCCCCTCCCAAGTCCCTGCCCCTCCCAAGTCCCTGCCCCACCCATGTCCCCAGTCCCCTCCCAAGTCCCTGCCCCTCCCAAGTCCCTGCCCCTCCCATGTCCCCAGTCCCCCCCCAGTCCCTGCCACTCCCAAGTCCCTGCCCCTCCCATGTCCCCAGTCCCCTCCCAAGTCCCAATCCCCTCCCATGTCCCCAGTCCCCTCCCCAGTCCCTGCCACTCCCAAGTCCCTGCCCCTCCCATGTCCCCAGTCCCTCCCAAGCCCCCAATCCCCTCCCATGTCCCCATTCCCCTCCCCAGTCCCTGCCCTTCCCAAGTCCCTGCCCCTCCCATGTCCCCAGTCCCCTCCCGTGTCCCCAGTCCCCTCCCAAGTCCCTGCCCCTCCCAAGTCCCTGCCCCTCCAATGTCCCCAGTGCCCTCCAAAGTCCCCAATCCCCTCCCATGTCCCCAGTCCCCTCCCCAGTCCCTGCCCCTCCCAAGTCCCTGCCCCTCCCATGTCCCCAGTCCCCTCCCAAGTCCCTGCCCCTCCCATGTCCCCAGTCCCCTCCCAAGTCCCCAGTCCCCTCCCCAGTCCCTGCCACTCCCAAGTCCCTGCCCCTCCCATGTCCCCAATCCCCTCCCAAGTCCCTGCCGCTCCCATGTCCCCAGTCCCCTCCCCAGTCCCCAGTCCCCTCCCAAGTCCCTGCCCCTCCCATGGCCCCAGTCCCCTCCCCAGTCCCTGCCCCTCCCATGTCCCCAGTCCCCTCCCAAGTCCCCAGTCCCCTCCCCAGTCCCCTCCCCAGTCCCTGCCCCTCCTATGTTCCCAGTCCCCTCCCAAGTCCCTGCCCCTCCCATGTCCCCAGTCCCCTCCCAAGTCCCCAGTCCCCTCCCCAGTCCCTGCCCCTCCCATGTCCCCAGTCCCCTCCCCAGTCCCTGCCCCTCCCATGTCCCCAGTAGCCTCCCAAGTCCCTGCCCCTCCCAAGTCCCTGCCCCACCCATGTCCCCAGTCCCCTCCCAAGTCCCTGCCCCTCCCAAGTCCCTGCCCCTCCCATGTCCCCAGTCCCCTCCCCAGTCCCTGCCACTCCCAAGTCCCTGCCCCTCCCATGTCCCCAGTCCCCTCCCAAGCCCCCAATCCCCTCCCATGTCCCCATTCCCCTCCCCAGTCCCTGCCCTTCCCAAGTCCCTGCCCCTCCCATGTCCCCAGTCCCCTCCCGTGTCCCCAGTCCCCTCCCAAGTCCCTGCCCCTCCCAAGTCCCTGCCCCTCCAATGTCCCCAGTGCCCTCCAAAGTCCCCAATCCCCTCCCATGTCCCCAGTCCCCTCCCCAGTCCCTGCCCCTCCCAAGTCCCTGCCCCTCCCATGTCCCCAGTCCCCTCCCAAGTCCCTGCCCCTCCCATGTCCCCAGTCCCCTCCCTAGTCCCTGCCCCTCCCAAGTCCCTGCCCCTCCCATGTCCCCAGTCCCCTCCCCAGTCCCTGCCCTTCCCAAGTCCCTGCCCCTCCAATGTCCCCAGTTCCCTCCAAAGTCCCCAATCCCCTCCCATGTCCCCAGTCCCCTCCCCAGTCCCTGCCCCTCCCAAGTCTCTGCCCCTCCCATGTCCCCAGTCCCCTCCCCAGTCCCTGCCCCTCCCAAGTCCCTGCCCCTCCCATGTCCCCAGTCCCCTCCCCAGTCCCTGCCCCTCCCCAGTCCCTGCCCCTCCCATTTCCCCAGTCCCCTTCCAAGTCCCTGCACCTCCCATGTCCCCAATCCCCTCCCATGTCCCCAGTCCCCTCCCCCGTCCCTGCCCCTCCCAAGTCCCTGCCCTCCCATGTCCCCAGTCCCCTCCCAAGTCCCCAATCCCCTCCCATGTCCCCAGTCCCCTCCCCAGTCCCTGCCACTCCCAAGTCCCTGCCCCTCCCATGTCCCCAGTCCCCTCCCAAGTCCCTGCCCCTCCCATGTCCCCAGTCCCCTCCCATGTCCCCAGTCCCCTCCCAAGTCCCTGCCCCTCCCAAGTCCCTGCCCCTCCCATGTCCCAGTCCCCTCCCAAGTCCCCAGTCCCCTCCCCAGTCCCCTACCCAGTCCCTGCCCCTCCTATGTCCCCAGTCCCCTCCCAAGTCCCTGCCCCTCCCATGTCCCCAGTCCCCTCCCAAGTCCCCAGTCCCCTCCCCAGTCCCTGCCCCTCCCATGTCCCCAGTCCCCTCCCAAGTCCCTGCCCCTCCCATGTCCCCAGTCCCCTCCCCAGTCCCTGCCACTCCCAAGTCCCTGCCCCTCCCATGTCCCCAATCCCCTCCCAAGTCCCTGCCCCTCCCATGTCCCCAGTCCCCTCCCCAGTCCCCAGTCCCCTCCCCAGTCCCTGCCCCTCCCATGTCCCCAGTCCCCTCCCAAGTCCCCAGTCCCCTCCCCAGTCCCTGCCACTCCCAAGTCCCTGCCCCTCCCATGTCCCCAATCCCCTCCCAAGTCCCTGCCCCTCCCAAGTCCCTGCCCCACCCATGTCCCCAGTCCCCTCCCAAGTCCCTGCCCCTCCCAAGTCCCTGCCCCTCCCATGTCCCCAGTCCCCCCCCAGTCCCTGCCACTCCCAAGTCCCTGCCCCTCCCATGTCCCCAGTCCCCTCCCAAGTCCCCAATCCCCTCCCATGTCCCCAGTCCCCTCCCCAGTCCCTGCCACTCCCAAGTCCCTGCCCCTCCCATGTCCCCAGTCCCCTCCCAAGCCCCCAATCCCCTCCCATGTCCCCATTCCCCTCCCCAGTCCCTGCCCTTCCCAAGTCCCTGCCCCTCCCATGTCCCCAGTCCCCTCCCGTGTCCCCAGTCCCCTCCCAAGTCCCTGCCCCTCCCAAGTCCCTGCCCCTCCAATGTCCCCAGTGCCCTCCCAAGTCCCCAATCCCCTCCCATGTCCCCAGTCCCCTCCCCAGTCCCTGCCCCTCCCAAGTCCCTGCCCCTCCCAAGTCCCTGCCCCTCCCATGTCCCCAGTCCCCTCCCCAGTCCCTGCCCCTCCCATGTCCCCAGTCCCCTCCCAAGTCCCCAGTCCCCTCCCAAGTCCCTGCCCCTCCCATGGCCCCAGTCCCCTCCCCAGTCCCTGCCACTCCCAAGTCCCTGCCCCTCCCATGTCCCCAGTCCCCTCCCCAGTCCCTGCCCCTCCCATGTCCCCAGTCCCCTCCCAAGTCCCCAGTCCCCTCCCAAGTCCCTGCCCCTCCCATGGCCCCAGTCCCCTCCCCAGTCCCTGCCCCTCCCATGTCCCCAGTCCCCTCCCAAGTCCCCAGTCCCCTCCCCAGTCCCCTCCCCAGTCCCTGCCCCTCCCAAGTCCCCAGTCCCCTCCCAAGTCTCCAGTCCCCTACCCAGTCCCTGCCCCTCCTATGTCCCCAGTCCCCTCCCAAGTCCCTGCCCCTCCCATGTCCCCAGTCCCCTCCCAAGTCCCCAGTCCCCTCCCCAGTCCCTGCCCCTCCCATGTCCCCAGTCCCCACCCAAGTCCCTGCCCCTCCCATGTCCCCAGTCCCCTCCCCAGTCCCTGCCACTCCCAAGTCCCTGCCCCTCCATGTCCCCAGTCCCCTCCCAAGTCCCCAATCCCCTCCATGTCCCCAGTCCCCTCCCAAGTCCCTGCCCCTCCCATTTCCCCAGTCCCCTCCCAAGTCCCTGCCCCTCCCATGTCCCCAGTCCCCTCCCAAGTCCCCAATCCCCTCCCATGTCCCCATTCCCCTCCCCAGTCCCTGCCCTTCCCAAGTCCCTGCCCCTCCCATGTCCCCAGTCCCCTCCCCAGTCCCTGCCACTCCCAAGTCCCTGCCCCTCCCATGTCCCCAGTCCCCTCCCAAGCCCCCAATCCCCTCCCATGTCCCCAGTCCCCTCCCCAGTCCCTGCCACTCCCAAGTCCCTGCCCCTCCCATGTCCCCAATCCCCTCCCAAGTCCCTGCCCCTCCCATGTCCCCAGTCCCCTCCCCAGTCCCCAGTCCCCTCCCCAGTCCCTGCCCCTCCCATGTCCCCAGTCCCCTCCCAAGTCCCCAGTCCCCTCCCCAGTCCCTGCCACTCCAAAGTCCCTGCCCCTCCCATGTCCCCAATCCCCTCCCAAGTCCCTGCCCCTCCCAAGTCCCTGCCCCACCCATGTCCCCAGTCCCCTCCCAAGTCCCTGCCCCTCCCAAGTCCCTGCCCCTCCCATGTCCCCAGTCCCCCCCCAGTCCCTGCCACTCCCAAGTCCCTGCCCCTCCCATGTCCCCAGTCCCCTCCCAAGTCCCCAATCCCCTCCCATGTCCCCAGTCCCCTCCCCAGTCCCTGCCACTCCCAAGTCCCTGCCCCTCCCATGTCCCCAGTCCCCTCCCAAGCCCCCAATCCCCTCCCATGTCCCCATTCCCCTCCCCAGTCCCTGCCCTTCCCAAGTCCCTGCCCCTCCCATGTCCCCAGTCCCCTCCCGTGTCCCCAGTCCCCTCCCAAGTCCCTGCCCCTCCCAAGTCCCTGCCCCTCCAATGTCCCCAGTGCCCTCCAAAGTCCCCAATCCCCTCCCATGTCCCCAGTCCCCTCCCCAGTCCCTGCCCCTCCCAAGTCCCTGCCCCTCCCATGTCCCCAGTCCCCTCCCAAGTCCCTGCCCCTCCCATGTCCCCAGTCCCCTCCCAAGTCCCCAATCCCCTCCCATGTCCCCAGTCCCCTCCCCAGTCCCTGCCACTCCCAAGTCCCTGCCCCTCCCATGTCCCCAGTCCCCTCCCAAGTCCCTGCCCCTCCCATGTCCCCAGTCCCTCCCCAGTCCCTGCCCTTCCCAAGTCCCTGCCCCTCCCATGTCCCCAGTCCCCTCCCCAGTCCCTGCCACTCCCAAGTCCCTGCCCCTCCCATGTCCCCAATCCCCTCCCAAGTCCCTGCTCCTCCCATGTCCCCAGTCCCCTCCCCAGTCCCCAGTCCCCTCCCCAGTCCCTGCCCCTCCCATGTCCCCAGTCCCCTCCCAAGTCCCCAGTCCCCTCCCCAGTCCCTGCCACTCCCAAGTCCCTGCCCCTCCCATGTCCCCAATCCCCTCCCAAGTCCCTGCCGCTCCCATGTCCCCAGTCCCCTCCCCAGTCCCCAGTCCCCTCCCAAGTCCCTGCCCCTCCCATGGCCCCAGTCCCCTCCCCAGTCCCTGCCCCTCCCATGTCCCCAGTCCCCTCCCAAGTCCCCAGTCCCCTCCCCAGTCCCCTCCCCAGTCCCTGCCCCTCCTATGTTCCCAGTCCCCTCCCAAGTCCCTGCCCCTCCCATGTCCCCAGTCCCCTCCCAAGTCCCCAGTCCCCTCCCCAGTCCCTGCCCCTCCCATGTCCCCAGTCCCCTCCCCAGTCCCTGCCCCTCCCATGTCCCCAGTAGCCTCCCAAGTCCCTGCCCCTCCCAAGTCCCTGCCCCACCCATGTCCCCAGTCCCCTCCCAAGTCCCTGCCCCTCCCAAGTCCCTGCCCCTCCCATGTCCCCAGTCCCCTCCCCAGTCCCTGCCACTCCCAAGTCCCTGCCCCTCCCATGTCCCCAGTCCCCTCCCAAGCCCCCAATCCCCTCCCATGTCCCCATTCCCCTCCCCAGTCCCTGCCCTTCCCAAGTCCCTGCCCCTCCCATGTCCCCAGTCCCCTCCCGTGTCCCCAGTCCCCTCCCAAGTCCCTTCCCCTCCCAAGTCCCTGCCCCTCCAATGTCCCCAGTGCCCTCCAAAGTCCCCAATCCCCTCCCATGTCCCCAGTCCCCTCCCCAGTCCCTGCCCCTCCCAAGTCCCTGCCCCTCCCATGTCCGCAGTCCCCTCCCAAGTCCCTGCCCCTCCCATGTCCCCAGTCCCCTCCCTAGTCCCTGCCCCTCCCAAGTCCCTGCCCCTCCCATGTCCCCAGTCCCCTCCCCAGTCCCTGCCCTTCCCAAGTCCCTGCCCCTCCAATGTCCCCAGTTCCCTCCAAAGTCCCCAATCCCCTCCCATGTCCCCAGTCCCCTCCCCAGTCCCTGCCCCTCCCAAGTCTCTGCCCCTCCCATGTCCCCAGTCCCCTCCCCAGTCCCTGCCCCTCCCAAGTCCCTGCCCCTCCCATGTCCCAGTCCCCTCCCCAGTCCCTGCCCCTCCCCAGTCCCTGCCCCTCCCATTTCCCCAGTCCCCTTCCAAGTCCCTGCACCTCCCATGTCCCCAATCCCCTCCCATGTCCCCAGTCCCCTCCCCCGTCCCTGCCCCTCCCAAGTCCCTGCCCCTCCCATGTCCCCAGTCCCCTCCCAAGTCCCCAATCCCCTCCCATGTCCCCAGTCCCCTCCCCAGTCCCTGCCACTCCCAAGTCCCTGCCCCTCCCATGTCCCCAGTCCCCTCCCAAGTCCCTGCCCCTCCCATGTCCCCAGTCCCCTCCCATGTCCCCAGTCCCCTCCCAAGTCCCTGCCCCTCCCAAGTCCCTGCCCCTCCCATGTCCCCAGTCCCCTCCCAAGTCCCAGTCCCCTCCCCAGTCCCCTACCCAGTCCCTGC